>VDFB02105785.1:328742137-328831693 GCA_007258455.2 Sequoia sempervirens
TTTTTTTTACCTTTCAAACATTAAAAGTACATCATTAAATTAATTATGTAATGGCATAAAAATTAAAAACATCATGAATTAATTATGTAACCACATAAGTCAAATATAATTCTATCAAGAAATTAATATCAAATAGATAATATAATTGCATAACTTATACATTTCAATGTCATTGATCTTCTTCTTCATCCAACTTTGTCTGTATCATCCGATCCATATTCAACATTGTAAGGATTGGTCATATCACCATCATCATCATTGATATCAATTTCGATAATGTCATCATCCACACGGATGTCATCTTCATGAACATTAACTCCTACATCATCATTATCTAGTTCCTCCTCTTCGACATCTTCGTCAGGGACATCATCAACTAACCATTGATCCTGATCATCATCTACATCATCTTCTAGTTCTTCGGTATCTTCTTCTTCCACCACATTATAATTTACCGACCTTCCTCTTGGATCATGTCTAACAATAAATGACCAACCCGGTTTACCTAGAACCTCTGAGTAAAATACCTTCTCACATTGGCTTGGAAGAACATAGGGCTCATTTCCAGCTCACTCAATCAACCTTGTAACCATGGTAAATCCATTATCATATTCAATAGCAGTTCTCTCAGGATCATTTTCATTCAATCGTAGCCTGTACCATAAGACAACGAATAGAACTAATTTGAAGGACTTAAAGTCACACTCAAGTATATATCATCCAAAATCCCATAGTATCAATTTTGAGACTTAGGATGTATGTCACTTCTAGATCGAAACATTAGTCACCTAAAAGTGTAGTTATGCGAATCACAAGTTTTCTTTGTATTAATTTTGATTCAAAATTTATGACCATTGCACCACATAGCCTTGTGGTGTTTCACCTGCAATATGTCAAACATGTAAAAATTATTGCAATATCATCGGTTGATAAACATATTTATTCTTGGCCGAATGTATGCAAAGAAAACAATCTCAAGATATGTATACATCAATATACTTGAAAATAATTAAATAATATGGGTGATTAATATATTTATACGTACCTGTTTATCTCTTAAACCATATGCTAAATCAATTTTCCTTTGTGTAACATTGGAATCTCCATTACGATGAGCTTCTTTAACCAATGAAGCCACACCTTCCCATGTTAATGTGACAGTTATTTGACATCGTTGATCATACCATCATCCAATCAAGATTTTTGGTGACGTACAAATATAGTGCAACCCACTCTCGACCAACTGTACCAAAATAAATTGAAATTCACAAATAGCGTATAATTAGTTAAATACCACAGTATACGACCTTAATTTATAATTGATGTATATTGAAGATTAAAAATTAAATAAGTACAATATACATAAAAATCATATGTAAAATGCATTCCAATTAATCTCCATGATCATCTTATAATTACCTCTCACTTTCCTCAATCTACCTTTCCCCACCAGGTACTCCCCTTTGAATTTTTTAATGGAGTTGGGATCCCAAATGTGATCTAAATGGATCTTTGCTACAAACTTAAGAAGATATTCACTAATATACACCATGGTCTGGTATACCATATATCCCTCCACCATAGAACCCTCAGGATGTGCTCTTTGTCTAACCAAAGCCTTCAAAAATTTCAAGTGCCTCTCAACCATCCACATTGACCTTGTGTGTACAGGTCCACACAATTCAATCTCCTCAACTTGGAGTATGAGGTAGTGTTCTTGTGGATTGAAAAATATCGAAGGTAGACACTTTTGCATTTCACACATTAGACAAGGGAATTTTTCTCTTGTAATTTATATCTTCTTTGTAGTTTTTAGATGATAGCCATCTACAAAGTTCAATTTAAATATATTACTTGATATTTAACAAAATATCTGATTATATTACATAACAAGTAAAACAAATGGCAATTATAAGATGTATCAGATTGAACAAATCTAAACTCTTTACCTCATGTATTTTCCAAGATCATATATATAACTTTCTTGACATTGTTGTCAAAGTTTTTAGGAGATAGAGGTGAGCGTCATACCAACAATTATAAAATGATCTTTTCATTATTTTTCCAAAAGTAGTAAACACAATACACTGAAAAGTACATGCATTATACAAGTGTATATAATATACCAGAATAATTACCTTAATGAAGCTATGCCAATCATGCGTTTTCATTCCTGACCCAAATTCACCTTTCTTTGCTATTATATTGTTTATGTTCGTAGCAAATCCTGTGGAAAATCAAATTTTTTGTATGACTTCTTTTATAGCATTGCTTTGTTGCTCTATTAATAACCAAGGAAGGGTACTTATATTAATTTGGTCTCCATCACTATTCAATTGAATGACATTTTTCATTGCATGATTGGCTTCCTGAATGTCACTACAAATTTTGACAATTTTTTCTTTGTCATACCTTCCATCCAATATTTTCTATAACGTTTCTATTATATTCTTTCTGATATGCATTGTATCAAACAAATGCACAATTTGTAGCTACTCATAGTAGGGCAACCTACTAAATTGTCTGGGATAACTTTTCAGTCCTTGTGGAAGCCGGCCATTAATGCCTTGACGACCTTCATGAAGCATACAAGTTAAACAAATTAACAATGACAATCATTGTCAATTACAACATGAGAAAACACAACACAATATAAAAATATAAATTCAAAAAATATCATATATGATAGATAAACAATTTGATCCGATGTATAACCTTGACGATTAATTCTATTATATTCCAACTTTCATAGGTGAGGTGACATTCTGCGTGGTTTTGATGTAGTCTCTTCTTTCCCATTGAAAAGATATTTTTCAGTAGTTCGATACTTATGATTTCTATGGAGGAAGTTTCTATACTCATCAAACACTTGCTTTCCTAAACTTGTTGAACGACAAGATTTCATCTTTGGACCACAAATTGGACATGCAAATTTTCCCTTTGTTTGAAGACCTGCAAGATGATATATAATTGGTTAAATATGTCAATTTTGCATAATTATATATAATGAATGAATTATTTTAAAACATTCATGATATCTACTTCATCAAATTAAATATTGTTAAAGTCGCGGTCGAGCGTTATAACATACCACAAAAATGTGTTAGCCCTGGGGCATCATGAATTGTCTATACAAGCATTGCATGGAATTGAATTTGTCTTTGTCTTATTAGTGGAGACATCATACATAGTAGCCATTCCACCTTTAGTAACTTCGTCAATAAGAGCTCAATATATACATTCATATCTTTAGCAGTACTTACCTAGTTGAATAAACATAAACATTACATGGTATTATAGCTTAGAACACAATATATATAGAATTAATGGCATGACTATTGAATGAAAAAAATATAAGTCATTATGCAACAAATAAGACAAATGGATGCTACTACGTTAAAGAAAATTGAGTGTAAACAAATGCACGGAATAATCATTGACAACATTATGTTCTCCCTCTTTATTGACATATATAGAGGAATGTTATTGTTGATAACAAAAACAGGCCACACCGAGTAAATAGATCTTAGCTCTCCAAATGGATTGACAGATTAGAGCTCCCAATGAAGCACATACGAGGGTTCTTCTTTAAAAGTGCGGCAAACATCCATGTCCTAAATGCAAAACCATCTGAATTCAAAGAATGTCATCTCCACTTCCTATTCCATGCATGGTAATCCATCAATTGTGCTAAGCTTTCACACCTAAAATAATATCGTTGCATCGTGGAATAATGAGAATATAATGAAAGAACCTTGCGAGGCACCTTTTTTGTTAGTATCTGTTTGATATCTATTGATATGACATTCTGGGCATTCTGTTGCAAATTCTTGTTGTTTATGATATATAATATGATCATTGGGACATACATCTATTGCTTGATACTCCATTCCGATATCTTTCATAATGGCACATAAATCTCGGTATGAGTGAGGTAAAATATTTGATGGTGGTAACAAAAATTCACCAATCAATCTACAACAAAAAATAATTTGTTCATATAAAGAATATTAATGGTACATATTTCATCCTTTATTTACTAGTGATGAACTAACAACAATTAAAATAGATGAAAAAAGATGACATATATGACATACTTTAACATCCATGAGATTGCTATGTTTGATAAAGCATTCATAACCTTCAAGTTCAACAGCAACAATATAGCAGAGAGGAGTTGTTTCAGAGCCTTCATAAAGGGCCTCGTATGCCTTGTCAAGTACAGGTAAATCATGAACATCATCAAAGTCATCTTGATCATCATGATCAGCTTTTCCACTAAATGTGGCATGGATCAATGTATTTGTACCATCATCTTCAACTGTGTTTTCTGGTGCATGATCATCTTCTTCCATAGGATCATTAACTTCATCTTCGATATTCACAACTCCATGTTTGTCCGCTTACAAAACCACATTCTCCGAGTCGTGATAATCCATATCATCTGCCCTAGGGCGCCCCACGTTTATAATAATGATAGACACAAATAAACCATGATCATGATCAAGTGATTATATATATATATAATGTTAAAATAATATAAACATTTACAAATTCAATCAATATAAACACATATAATGAACAACTTACCAATGGATGATAATCATGCCCCTTCAATGTGACCATGCTGCCTAACAATGTTTCTCAGCTGTTGTGATTAAAAGTCATCTCATCTTTAAGCCCTTGCAATTATTGCAAGGACAATAACATTTCCCATCACCCTTTCTTTTCAATCTACCCCACAATCTATCAAATGTCTCTTCATTTTATTCAAGACTAATATTATCTGACATGATTTTTCTTTACCAAGCTTGACTATTTATATCTTCAAAAAATATCAAACTCACACTCCAATAATTTTTATTCATAGACAGGTAACATAATCTAATAATTTTGATATTTTACACCAAAAAAAATTGGCATGCAACCACCCCTGCAAAAGAGAAGATAGTCTGAAGTTAATGACCCCAAAAAACACTTTACAATGTTAATTCCAAAACTTATTAAATTCTGATTTTACTATGATTTCCAACCGTTAAGACTCCTAAAATCATAATATTGAACTTAATCACAAAATTTCTACAACAATGGAGGTAGCGAGCTAGTAAGAGCAAGTGACCCATTCCTAAGGAGCAACGAGTCAGAATCATCATTGCTAATGTCAATACGGATTTATCCTTTTAGTTAAAGATGTAATGTGTCACTTCTTATAAGCGAGAGCTTATCCTAGGGCCCTCAACATTGAGAGAGCCCTAATAAAACAACGAAGCATTGGTAAGAGCATGATTAGGGTACAAACCTAGGCCTCCGTAGAAACATAAACAATAACTGGAGTGGATTAGTGAGGTTGCAATGCGAGAAAGATTGAGACATTGTAGGTAACTTTAACAAAATCTTGCAATCCAAGATTGTAGCCAATAACAAGCACACTATGTAGCTTAGTGACATTTGTAAATGCAATCACGATTAAGAAGAATGATAGTCGCGAGATGTGACAATCAAAAAGCAAATTAGGTGACAAGATAATAATAAAGCAAGCCTTGCATGTAGTAAGTGGAATTTTAACAATGAGTTCCTTACTGCTGACCTTAAGGGTTTTTTCAAATGCTTTTGGTAGTGTTAGACAAAGACCAAATGCTGTCGAGGGAATGGTATCCAAATGAAATGCTTGATGGTAATCATAGGTTCAATGTTTCTTCTTAGCCATTAATATTGTATAATGGAGTAGCAATTGCATGTTTGAGCAGTGTTTGAGACTCTCACCAAGATGGGAAAATAGTGAATAATACCTTGTGTGGACTGTGAGAGTAGTGTCAATAAGGTTGAAGGATCTTAAGAACTACAATACCATGAAACAATGAGTCCTTGTAGTAGTAGGAGTCTATAGGGCATAGTTTGATTTTATAGAAGGACTCATGAAGAGTCTCAAGTGATAGTGAGTAGGCTGTTTTAGATTACAGTGAAGGTGCAATGCCCTGAAAGATCTTAAAGAAGTTAGCAAAGCAGTAAATGTGCAAGAAGAATTGAATTATACACAACAAAAATTCACAATGTTAGTCTTCCATAATGCCTTGGGTTTGAAGAAAAATCTCATTGTATCTTCATGATGAAAGTGGTGACCTTAATGGTCAATCACTGGCAACCATGATTTTAAAACATGCTATTGTGCTTATGGAGGAAACATTTTAAGCAAGGCAGTGAGTGGTGGTTTGGAACAATGGCAGGTATGAAGGACTTGCTTTATATGCATACTATGCAGTATAGCTTAAGACAGCGTTCTTAGAAGAGATTGAATGTGGATTATGGAACTCAAGGGTTACCATGAAAAGGATTAAAGCAAAGACAAATCTATTTAAAAGCCACGGTCATGAAGATATTAAAGATGTCACATGCAAAAACCTAGTAGCTGGAGTAATGAATACAATGCCAAAGAGGATAGCATGCTAAGGCAGATTTAGGAGATCGCCATATTATCTAATTACAGGGAAATACATCATTTATTTATTTTTTTAATTAAAAGAAATTATTCTAAACCCTATATAGGATACATTGATACTTCAAAAGCCTCTGAAGGAATTTGAGATTATGCAAATATATGTCAAGTAACATTCATAAGGTTTAGAAAATCTTGATCACTCTCTAGAATAGCCCATTAAACATGGGTTATGCTTGAATTCACTACATAATTCATATAACACAACCACTCTGCATATCAACCAGAGTTATAGGCTTTTTATTGTAGCAAGAGGTAATCACTCTTCAATCATGCTATAATTACATCCTAACCTATTAAACTTGAGACAAACTGAATGCACCCAATGATGATTGACACCTACATTATATGAGTGCCTCCATTTCTATCACAACATAGCCACACTAAACTTGGGTCACACATGAATGCATCCTGTATTTGTTGTAGCACAACTGTGCCACATGACCAATATAGTTATGGATCACATAATTACAGTCACAAGAATCTATTCCTCGGTTGTGATCTTATGGTGATTCCACATAACAAAATCTAGACATGAAATTCTCAAAACCCTTAACCTCTAAAAATGAAATATGATGAGATGTTGCTTTAAAATATGATTTTCAAACCTGGAACTACAAATCTAACTTCACAACTGAATTATGCAAAAAGACAATGACTACCCTCAACCTGGCGATATCTTCTTAAATTTTTTCCGATTTTTCCCAAGAAAATCATCCTTAGTTCTCCACAAACTGTCTCAAGTAGAGCAAAATACTGTCACAATAAATCAGGCGTGAATTCACTTTTCTTTATGTCAGCCACAATTTGATTTTTTTTTATTTTTCATGTTTGTCAAAAATTTGACGAAAATAATAGCCGACATTTTGACGAACCCCAGGTTCGTCGAAATTTTGATGAACGTTGGGGATAAACTTTCAAAAAATTGGAAATTACACATCAAATTTTACAAGACCTGACAAACATCGAATTTTACATATTTCGTCGGACAATTTTGTTGTATTTTGCAATCAAATGTATTAGTGAAGTATGTTCGAGAATTGGATGTTCCATGTCATTGTAAGGATGGAGTAGTAAAATATTAACTATCATTGGGCAGGTGTTATAAGTAAGGTGATTCATGAACAAATGTGTAATGTGGTACAGACCAAGACATTCACCATGACTTCCTATTTAGTGTATGCACTTGCAAGATTCCATCCCTATGAAGGATTGAGCACAAGAGGAATATTTGGACAGGATGTAATTTATGAGGTTTATCCTCAATTTCACTTAGGAAGCTCAAGTTACAGGAGGGCGAATGATGCCTTCACCATGCACATCACTAGACTGCTCCAAGGTGTAGAGCATGTGAGAATATCAGATGATGCTAAGGAGTTGATCAAAAGGTATGGGGCTTGGTTCATACAGTTTCCCACCTTCTCATACATAAGAATTGATGTTTTTCAGAGGGCTCCATACAAGCTTCCAAGGTATCCCACAGACCATGTTGTACTTCTAGAGGTCACAAGGCAAATATGTGACCTTGACTCCATTGTAAAGAAAGATAAGCATAAAACTAGATTTGGTGGAGATTTTCCTCTGAAGATAGGTACCAGCGAGTTATTCCCTTCAATTAATTCAGCCTATGCTTCTGAGGAGGAAATGAGCACTCTTGGGTTGTCTTACCATTCCAAAAGGTTGGGTTTTGATATCACTGGTGAAGCACAAAAGAAAGCCAGCAGGGAATACCACCACAGAGATGACATAGAGGACTACTGGACCAATAGCAAGGATGAGTTGGAGGTAAGAAAGAAGAAATTCTCTAGACTCCCAGTTGATGTGGTCCGAATGTATAGTGTAAAAATGGTTCCTGATCAGGTGGAAGATGATGGAGAATTAATCCAAAGTCACAACTATGAGCCAATTAAGGAGAAACCAATTGGAGAAGTAGATTGGTTGGAAGAAGAAAAAATTGAATTAGACCAAATCATGACCCCTGTGATGAGATACACCAAGTTATGGCTCAAACACAAGGTATGGGAACTTGAAATCGAAGGTATGTCATGTACCTATAATCTGATGGGGGATCTAAAATCCAATTCTACTTCTGAGGAGTCGAATGTGGAAGATCCTAAGGGAAAAAACAAGGTGGATTCTCCTTTTAAGATTAAGATCAAAGGTTCCCAAGGAGAAGAATAGGAGAAGCAAAGGAAACCAAAAGAAAAAAAGAGGATTCTTGCTTCAAAGATAGGAAAATTTGTAGAGGAAGAACTCGATGAAGGAGAAGAAAAGGATGGTGCTCCAGCACCTAAAAGGAGGAAAATAACAAGCGGTTCCAGAAAGAAGGATGGATCTTCCAAGGAGAAAAGTGAAACTGATCCTTCAACAGTGGTAAATGTAGAAAGTTTTGGAGAGAAGACGCGGGTATACACAAGGAGATCAAGAACTCCTTCTCCCAAGGACAATGTGCCAAAGAAGGATATTCCTCCAACAACCTTTGCTGTAGAACAACATAAAGAGGCTTCTCTACCCTATGAACCACATGGTACATCAAAACAACCAGAAAATGTGGAGCACATGTCAAGTGAAGGGGGAGAATAATTTCAGGAAGGTGAGCTTCATAGTGCAGCTGTAGAAATTGAGGAAATTCTACGGACTCCCTTGGTAACCTATGAGGATTCTCCTACTAGAGGTGAAGAAGACAGACCTCCTCAAAGATAGGAAACACCTATTAAGACTCCATCACTAGTTCATGAAGAAGAGAAGTATGGCAGAGAAGAACGAGATAAAGATGAAGAGTTTCCTGAGAAGTAGGAAGATACACCCAAGGATCAGCATGAAGAAGTGGGATAGAGTGAAATACAATCAGAGTATGTTGTACCAAGTTGGCTTGATAGAGAAATAAAGAGGAAACAAATTGTTGTGGATGATACCCCTCCCAATTGGGATGAGCTACTGGAAAAAATAGGAAAAGGTAAAGGAAAGAAGAAGGCCAGGGTCATCTCCAAGATTGAAAGGGATGAAGCAAACAACAGAGTGGTCCACATTGCTACTCCTACCATAGAAAATAATAGAGATGAGGTTACTAGGAGTGATTACAACATGCAGACTATCAACCTAGGACCCAATTCTATGGAACAAGATATTGAAGAATATGAAGGCTCAAGTGCAGCAATCTTGGGAAGATTGAGGAAGGAAGCACAAACTAAGCAAGAGCTGAAGAAGGAGAATGAGAAATTGAGGAAGTACTTGGAGGACCTGATGAAACCCTTGCAGTCCATTAGTTCCTCATCTTCTGTTGCAAGTTTCTTTCCACAAGAAACCATAACTGAGCTGGAAAGAATGAAGGCCACTACTCTTGCTACAGAAAACTAGTTACAAGGGGTGCAGACTAAGGGAGATGATGCTATCAAGGACATCCTTTCAACCGAATGAGATGCAATGAGGGTAGTAGATTGGTTGAAAGATGTATTGGCTCAGGATAAAGAAGATGTAGATCTCTTGTTACAAAAGACCAATACCATCATGGAGTACACGAAGGATAAGCTAGTGAGCAATGTAATTCTCCCTTCCTCTAGAGCTGCAGAACCTTGGGAATGGTTTGAAGCTTTTCAAATAAGGCAAAAGGTTTTGAAGAAGATATATAAGCAGAGGAGGCAAATTGAGGATACTCTGACTGATATCCATGATAGATGCATTTCTTTCTTTGAGGTGATGATAGGGAGAAGGAAGTTCGCACCAAAGCATTTAAGCTTAGAACAGTTGAGAAAATGGTGGCGAGATGTATATTCTCCAGTTAGTGAGGAGCCAATTACTGAGCATCAGTTAGATGATGCAGCCACTTATATTGTAGTTATTGAGAAATATCAATCCAGCAGGGTTGAGTGGGATAAGTCGTTGGAGCAATCAAAAGAAAATATTAAATCCATCGAAAGGAGAATTAAGGTTTTACCTTTTCCACCTATGGCCAAATTGGACAAGGTACTTTTGATGGTACATGATAGGGTGTATCGAAATAAGGACAAAGGGGAAAGCAGTTAATGTAAGGCTACATCAGAATTTGTGCTTCCCTATTATTTTGTATGCATTGGTCTAAATTATATTGGAGATCCCAGGCCGACCTGGATGGAGTTCATGCATTTAATGCATATTCTACTTTATTTTGAATTCCTCTTGGCTGACTTGTTTGTGGCTATTTTATTATTGTAAATCCTAGCTAGGCCAACATATCTTGGGGGTTTCTATTAATATGGCATTCTACCTCATTTGTAAGGGCTAGAAAAGATAAATAGTTTTGATACCAGAGTGAATTAAGCAGTAAAGCAAGAGTTAGAAGTTAGTTCATTTTGAGCAAGTGTTGTAACACAGAACACTAGAATTGTTTCTATTATTATATGGTTCAATACAATTGGAGACATTGTGCTTTTGGTGAATTCTCTTGTGTTAATTTATCTTGCATGGTTCTTGTTGTTCTATCTTTGAGATTGCTTGGGAAGTATTATATATATGCTAGATTTAGAATTAGACATAATTCAATGGTGTTTATGGTTTGATGTTTGAAGTGTTTGCAGCAATCCCTAGTCCATACTTTTTGCAGCTAGCTGATTATTAGTTGCTTTGCAAAGTTAGCCTAGACCTTATATTTATTGTGCTTAAGTTCAATTATGAATTTTATCCATTTCAATTGCAATTGGGTTGTCTTGGATGAATTTTCATGATCTGAAAATCTTAATACCTTAGAAGATTGCACTATTTCTATGAGATTGCAGATTTATCCGAGTTAAGCAGGAATTAGTTTATGAGGGATTGGTCCATTTCAAGTATTTCATCATTTGCATTGTTAATCTTAGGAGTAGTTTTAATTTAGAAATATCTATGAAACATTTATCTTTTGTTATTTCTTATATCATTTGGGTTAGATTTAGGATTGAAGTATCATCATATTGCTAGATATGATAAATTAAAGATTCAGTATTTTCTTGTAGTAAGGTCCCTTTGTGATTACCAGCATTTTCACATTTATCACTGAGTTGTTTATGCATTGTAAAGACCTAACATTAGAGACCTTGGGGTTATCTCTTGAGGCTTGCTGATAGAGATTTACCTTTCAAGAGAGATAGGATTTCATATTCTTTATGAGTTGTTGTGCATAAAACACCATCAACAGATTGGTGCTAGAAGGAGGGCCTGAATAAGCAAGCTGGATCAATTTCTATCTTCCATCTCTCTTGAAAGATTTAGAAGAAGAGCCAGATCTACTCCAGGGGAGGAGGAATTTCAAGAATTACCAATAGAAGAGAGGGAGAATCGTCATCCACCCATCCACCTCCATCATTTCCATCATCCCCATCTTCATCAAGATCATCTAAGTCTGAGTGTGAGGGCATTCCCATTCAACAACCTCAGCCAGCCATAAATCAGCCATTACCACCCCCACCTCCACCAATGGCTTTCCTAGCTAATAACCCATCTCCATTGACTTTCGCTAATTACAATGTCATGTCCAAGAACCTTGAACATTTTTGTTGGAAGTTCCATGTTAATGATCCCAATAGAATTGTTGAGGAACACATCAGGATCTTTCAGACTAGCCTTAAGGATAGAGGAATCAACCATGAAGATGTAGCATGTAGATTCTTTCCTTACTCTTGGTGGGAGGATGCATTCAATTGGTACAATCATTTACCTATCGGGTCCATCCAGAATTGGACTGAACTAGAGACTGCATTCTTGCAAAAGTTTAGGATTCCCATTAGTCCCAATGAGCTCTACCTTTAGTTCACTAATGTTAAGAGAGAAGTTCATATGCATATAAGGTCCTTTAACAACAGGTTTCATCATGCATATAACCGACTATAGGCCCCCTATGTTGTTGATGAGGCAACTACTTTAGAAGTTTATTATGAGGGACTTGATAGTCTGATGGCCACCTTCATGAAGTGGAGAAACAACCCTCCTAATACCCTACTCGATGCATATGTAGAGGCTATGAAAGTTAGCACTGCTTTAAGGAAACACTTATCTAGACCTTTACCATCACTAGGACTTGTTGCTCACCCTAGACAAGTCTCAGCTCTCAACCAGGCTCTTGCTAATCACACTCCTATCATGAACCCAATACCTCAATTGCCTCTAGTCCCTAACCCAGGACCTCCTATGAGTCAAGTTCCACCCACAATCATCTACCCTCAACAAAATGTAAATCAACCTCTTCATCCACAGCCTCAGGCTAGTTTTCCCAAGTATCTACATAATTTTGAAGAATTAAACCAATCACTAAATGCCAATACTATAGTAGGATATCCCTAAAATAATGAGAACCATCCTCCATACAGATATCCTGACAAGGAGAGACTGGATGAATTGACTAAACAAGTGAAGAATTTTAATATGGAGGTAACTTACTTGAGGAACTAGAACAGTCAGCTACAAGCTGCTCAGAGAAATATGCAGTCCAATCATAGTAGAGAAAGTCGAGAAAATCAACAAGGACAACATTTTGATAAGGGAAAACATCCTGAAAGAGGATATAACAACGAAAGAGGATATAATAATGACAGAGGGTATAATAATGATAGAGTACAAAATTATGATAAAGGACAATCCTCGGGCTAGAACTTTGATAGAGGGCAACTTGGTGGACAAGGGTTCAAAAGGAGGCAACCACCTAGATAGAACAAGACTTGGAATACGAGGCCTAATAATGGAGGTATTCCCACCTCATTGGATCAACCATTCAATCAAGAGATACCTCCAAGTGGTGTATATTTAGCTGAAGCTACTTTATCAAGATGGTGTAGGCTCCATAAAACAAGTCAACATTCTGAGTTAGATTGTCAAGAGTTCCAAACAGAAGCTTCAATTTTTTAGTATGAAGTGGAAAATAATGCAAGTGGTTAGGAAATGGTGCCATCTACTCCCTATGATTCATCATTGTTGGTACTTAATCATGCTCCTTTACCACAAAGCAAGGAAAATGTGCCTGAAGGAGAATCAAACCAGCTTAAGGAAGAGGCGGACCAGGAGTACAATGGAGATGAGATTACACAATTGTTTGATGAAAATACAGTGAATGATAATGGCCCCATGGATGAAGAGGAAGCTTATGTTGAAGAGGTATAGACCTTCCAGAGGCCTGTTAAGAAATATGATCTAAGGGACTTTCCCCACAGATGTCCACAGGTTGGGGGCCCCTTCACCACTTCCATCCCTCCAAACAACTTCACCACACCTCTAGATCTCAATGCTAGTAATAATCCATTGTATCCTCATGTGCATAAATAGTACTTGTCAAAGGAAGGACAAGCACAAATTGATCCATCAAAAGGAAGGAGTGTTGAAGCAAGCAAAGACAGGGTGGTGGAATGCCCCACAGAGGCACCAACTGATCTAAGTACGGAACAATTGGCTATATATGTTGCAAAAGAACTCAAGAAGCTAAAGGTAAGCCTCTCTACATATGAATTATTGAGAGTTCCAGCTATTAGGAATACATTTCTAGGAGATTAAAATGCAAATTCCATATCATAAGATAAATCAGCTAGTGAAAGTGTCAATAAAGTATCTAGTTCTCAAACGGTAGGAAGGAAAAATCAGACCCATAATCAAGTCCACATACCTCTTGGAGATAACGGAAAAGAGAAAGATAGAACTCAAGTTGCTCAAGTGAATACTCCTTTAACTCTGTTCCAAGGGAAAATGGATACTCCTCCGTTTTTAATTTATGTCTGCATATTTGGTAAAAATCTACACAATTGCTTGTTAGATTCAGGTGCTTCTACCAATGTAATACCTTTTGGTGTTTGTAGAGCCTTAGGTATCACTCTTTTTGACTCCCAAAATAAAGTTACATAATTGGATCGAACTGAAGTTAATGTTGTAGGGGAGTTGAACATGATTCATATGCAGGTTGCTTTTGATCCTAGAATTCAACATGTTTTTAATATACAAGTGGCTGATATACCTGATGCTTATGGTCTAATATTGGGAAAAGACTTTACTAGGGCCTTGAATGGATATGTATCAACTCATCACTCTCATAGGTGGCTTCCCTGGAAGGGAGTGCCAAATTATATTAGAATTGAAAGGGAACCCAAGATGAAATACATGATTACAGAATATCAGAACACTTTGAATGAGATTCTGATATCTGAGGTGAGCATGGGAAATTACGTGCTTGCAACCACTTTTGAGGAATTTGATGTAGAATAAATCCTTATGTTACATGTTGCGCCTACTAATCTCACAGTTGAATCCAATGGTACTAAAGCCTTGGTGGAACCAGTTGAAAGTGATGATGTTCCTGAAGATAATCAACTCAACTTGTTGGATAGTTTCTAGGAATTCATTCAAAAATGTATTGAAGATCAGGTTCAGTTGGGTATAGGAATGAATTTTGGAGAACTACTCTTGCCAAATTGGTGTAGGGTTCATAATTCCTCCCATTCAGAACTGGATTGTTGCTTATTCTAGACTGCAGTGGAACAAGTACAGAAATGTATGAATCCCATCCCAGTAGTCAAAATTAATATCCAGAATGTTTAGGAGGACCCTAAAGGGAAGAAAGTGATGCTTTATGAGGAACCTTCTAGCAACAACAGTGCAAGAGATACAGCGAGGAAGTCTATAGTTGTTGGTTGTTGGACTTTAAGGTTTGATGGATCTAAGTCGAAACAAGGAGCTGGAGCAGGATTTGAGTTAATTATTCCAAAGAATAAGACTTCCTTTGTTGCTCATAGATTCCAATTTCACTGCACTAATAATCTAGTAGAATACGAGGCTTTGGTCCATGGGTTGTTAATGGAACTAAAGAAAAATGTCAAGATCTTACAAGTTTTCAGGGATTCTGAGTTAGTGGTTAAGTTAGGAGACAGTACTCTTGTCATGATAGAAGAATGGCCAATTATAGACATAGAGCATGGGACCTTATTGAAGGATTTGATGCCTTCAACAATCAATTGATCCCACATAGTAAAAACTAGACAGTTGACTTCCTTGCCCAGGCAGCTAGTACATTGCAACCTCTGTCTCTTTCTAGATTGAAGAAGTTTGCAGTGGAATTAACCCCAGTGCCTTCAGTGCCTGACAATGTCACCAACTTTCAGGTATTTTAAGATGATAAGCATATTTTGGATTTTATCACAAGCTCAGACATCTTTGCTTCTCAAATTATTGATGAAACTGAACTCCAAGAAGCAGAGATGGATTTGGAAGGGGTAATTAATCTGAAGACCAATACTGTTCCCAGAGGGATGGTGCAATTAGAAAGGATTTTTGATCTGGATAGGGTTAGAGATCAAGAACAAGATGCCAAGAAAGATTCCATTAGCGAACAATATGAAAAATATGATATGGGGACTCAGTATGATGTTAAGAATGTCTTTATTGGAAAAGTATGTACTCCAGAAGAGAGGAAAGGAATAATTGATGCATTACATACATATCAAGATGTGATAGCTTGGAGTTATGAGGATTTGAATACCTATGACACATCAATTATAACTCACACTATCCCTCTTAATCCAGGAGTAAGGCCCTTCAGGAAAAGGCAGAGGCCAATCAATGCTCTACTGGAACCAGTAATTCAAAAGGAAGTGCAGAAGCTACTATATGCTAGAATCATATTCCCAGTTAGACATTCAACTTGGGTTGCAAATTTGGTTCCTGTAAGAAAAAAGAATGGTGAAATCAGACTCTGTGTAGATTTCAGGAACCTTAACAGAGCATCAGAAAAAGATAATTATCCAGTACCCTCGCTAAATTAAGTACTTCAGATTGTCAATGGATCTCAAATGATGTCTTTCTTGGATGGCTACTCGGGATACAATCAAGTTATGGTGCAATATGAGGACAAGCATAAAACTACTTTCACCACCAAGTGGGGTACTTTTTCCTACAGAAGAATTCCCTTCAGTCTGATTAATGTTGGAGCCACATTTCAGAGGGCAATGGACATTGCTTTTAAAGATATAATTGGTAAATGCATAATCATTTATATGGATGATTTGATAGTCTTTTCCAAGAAGAGAGGAGACCACATAGAAGACTTATGTAAAGTGTTTCAAAAGAGTAGGGAGTTTGGCATATCTCTCAACCCAAAGAAATGCATCTTTGGGTTTACATAGGGAAAATTGTTGGGGCACGTTATCTCTGAGAAAGGAATTTCCATTGATCTAGAACGAGTGGAAGCTATCCTCAAGATCCAGCCACCTACTAGCAAGAAAGAAATGAAATCATTCTTTGGAAAAATCAACTTTGTAAGGAAGTTCATCACTAGATTTCCATAAATAGTCAAGCCACTGAATGCAATGTTGAAGCAGGAAGCCAAAGTTGAATGGAATGCAGAAGCTAAGGAAGCATTTGTAGAGATAAAAAGGGCTATTGTTGAAGCTCTAGTTTTGGTGAGTCCATATTATGCTAAGCCATTCTATATATATTCATTTGCTTATGATCACTCCTGTGCCACTATGTTGACTCAAAAATCTGATCAAGGAAATGAGCATCCCATAGCATTTATGAGTGCACCATTGAAAGATGTTGAACTAAGGTACCCAAGTGTGGAGAAGTAGGCTTACGCCTTAGTCAGAGCTGTGAAGAAATTTTGACACTATATCCTCAGAAACAAGGTCTTCGCAATAGTTCTTGATCCTGCAGTCAAGTTGTTGTTGATGTAGAATGAGCTAGGAGAGCACAGAGCTAAGTGGGTAACTATGTTACAAGAATATGATATCGAGATTCAACCCATGAAGCTGGTAAGAGGGCAAGGACTTACAAGGAAAATGGTAGAAATGGGTCCTAATCTTGCATCCCAGCATTACAATCTAGAAGATGTTTCTCCCAGAGAATGGTATGATGATATCGTTCACTGTCTCCTGACTCAAAGGTGTCCTAACCATCTTAATGCAGTACAGAGAAGGGCATTGCATTTGAAGAGTGAAAATTTCATGTTGAAGGGAGTTGTTCTATATAAGAAGAATCATGATGGTGTTTACTTGAGGTGCCTAGGAAAGGCAGAGTCTGAAAGAGTAATGTTGGAATTTCATGATAGATATGGTACAGGCCATGGATCTACACCTTCTACAATGAATCAGATTCTGAGAGCTAGTTATTATTAGCCCACACTGTTCAAGCACACACACAACCATGTCATAACTTGTCATGTGTGTCAGACTGTAGCAACCAAAGAGAAGTATGCAGCACTCCCACTTCAACCAGTCTTTGAGGTAAAACCTTTCACGCAGTGGGGAATGGACTTCATAGGTCCAATCAATCTGCCTTCCTTTGTAGGTCACAGGTATATTCTTACTATTACTGATTATTTCACAAGATGGACTGAGGCCCTTGCTTGCAAGCAATGTACTTCTGAGGTGGTAATCTATTTCATCGAATTAGGTATTATTAACCATTTTGGATGTCCTATGTATTTGGTTTGTGATAATGGTCCTACATTTGCATCATTGAAATTCTCCAACTGGTCCTTTGATCATGGAATTATAATTAAGTTTGCATCCAATTATTACCCTTAGGGTAATGGTTTGGCTGAGTCTTCCAATAAAAATATTTTGACTGTTATTCGCAAGTTGTTAGAAAGAAATCCTAAGGATTGGCACACCCAACTCAGATTTTCTCCCTAGGAAGATCATACAAGACACAAGACTTCTATAGGAATATCCCCTTACCACCTGGTTTATGGGTTGGAACCTGTGTTTCCTATTCAGGTGAAAATCCCCACCCTATAGTTCATTAATGAATATTACGATGAGGGGGATAGACGTGAGGCCAGACTTGCTGAGTTGTTACACCTTAAGGAGAATAGAGATGAATCCCTTGAAAACTTTGCCAAACATCAGGGGGTAGTCAAAAGGTGGTTTGATAGAAGAGCCAAGGTAAAATCCTTTAGGATATATGACTTGGTTCTCTACTGGGATAAAGCCCATGACCGTAATGGGGAGCATGGTAAATTTGACAAACTTTGGCTTGGCCCTTACTAGATTTTAGAGATCCTAGGAGATAATGCTTTTCGCTTGCAAAATCTCACTAGGGAGGATATCCCACTGCCTGTCAATGGGCAGTATTTGAAGCTCTTTCCTTGTATATAGTTAGCTTAGGTTTCCTTTCTATTTTTATTTGCTCTATTTTTCTTTGGTTAGAGTAGGTTTCTCTTTCTACTTTGCTTTTTTTTTTGTTTTGGTTAGTGTAGGTTTGCTTTCAATTTAGTGTGTTTTGCTTGGCTTTTGCTTTGGAGGTCTTCTTGTATTTCTTCTGGATGTGTTGCACCTGGATGGAAAATATATTTTTACCTAGGACTGTCCTGAGTATTTCCTTGATGAACTTTAAGCATGTGTCTTGAATGGATGGTTGAGGTCTTTTTTATTGTCAAGCAGTCCAAATGTTTGACTTATGGAGGATGGGTCACTGGTTTGATTTGAATTTGAAGTATTCTAAAATCTTATATCTTTCATACATCTTAAAAATCCTGAAGTTTTGGGATCTTTGTGAGGTCTTGTTAGGTGAAAATATTATTTTTGCTTCAGCGTCACTGTGGTTCTCAGCCTTGAGTGTGAACTTCATTGTTCACAGGTTGAAACAAAACAAGTGAAAAAGAAAAGAAATATCAAAAGAAGAAAAGGGAAAATATTGAAAATCTAATGAATTCAACTTATCAGGAGTATCTAAATATCTTTATCGGGGCTATGGACGCCTAGCTAGCAATAGAGCTATGTTCGGGAGAGTCATAGCAATAACCTCATTGAGGCTATAGACGCCTAATTGGCAGCGAGGCTCTATCCAGGTTTCTTTTGAAGTTAGAATCTTTACGTAGTCTGGCCTGACTAAACTTGGTTTCTGCAGTAGCTCAAGGAGGGAAATGAACTCATGTGCACACACTTGGATTTTCAATTTATGGAAGGTTCAGTCCACCTTTGGTTCTGATTCTTTAATCTTGCATTTTGATTTGTTTGTTTGATAGGGAGATTGTAACCAAAGATTATGGGTTCATGATTCTTGTTCATCATCAAATGACCCTTGGAAAAACACACCCGCACCACAACAACAAATCCAAAACCATCATCAAAACAACCATCCAGCAAACACAACACAACAACCAAACAATCAAGCGATCAATAATGTCAACGATCAAAGGGGACCATCCCAACGAAACAAGAAATTCACCAAGTGGAAGTACACCGCCCTTGGGGAACCACTTGAAGTCATCATGAAGAAACTAATAAATGAAAACCTCATCAAGGCTCCCACCTATGAGAATTACCAAGAACCAGATGTAAAACCTCCTTGGTAAAATGAAAATCAGCTCTGCAACTTCCACAAAATCAAAGGGTGCACCACTAATAGTTGCATGAGGTTAAAAAACCTAGTCCAAGACCTCATTGATCAAATAATCGTAAATGTGGAACAAACAATGGGGAATTAGAATCTCAAAATATACATGAATCTAATGCCTAACCATAACAATAAAGGGAACAATAACATTGATAAGGGGAAAGGAACCTTCAAGAAAATGAATCATGTGTATGACCATGTCGTTGCATCCTTGGATGACTACTGCGCTACCATCACCATCAAAGGAGCCCATGTTGATTGTGGAGTCACCACAAGAGGCAAAAAAATTACCATCATAGGATCATCCCAACCAAACAAAGTACCTACACCCAAATTTTTTCCCAATGGTTACAATGTCCTTGATCAGCTAAAAATAACCCCAGCACAAATCTCCATCATGGAGTTACTAAAAATATCATCCACCCACAAGAAAATCCTTGAGGAAGCATTGGCTTCATCCATTGTCCCCGCGGATCTTGATGTGGAACAATTCCAAGCTATGGTCAGAAACATCATTACCTTGAATCTCCTTACATTCTTCAACCAATATTTTCCCTCTCAACCATCTCATAACCGTGCACTCCATTTAGAGGTCCTAGTGCAAAAAAAAAAGTCAAGTGAGTCTTGGTGGATGGAGGTGCAAGCTTGAATATTTGTTCCCTCAAGCTCATTAAGAACCTAAAAATTTTAGAGGATTCCATTGAAAAAGGAAAAGGTATTACAATCAGAGCATATGATGATCAAGAAAGAGTGTCCCAATCCATAATCCAAATCCCTATTCAAGTAGGGCCAGCTATCATGGAAACCACCTGTCAGGTCCTAGATCTTGACTTGCCTTATAACATTCTCCTAGGACTTCCATGGATCCATGCAATGCAAGCAATAGCATCAACCTTCCATCAATGTGTCAAATTCACATATGAAGGACAAGAGGTCACCATCCATGGAGATCCTAAACCATTCTCCTACTGTAAGAACCTTGAGTAAAAATACTACAAAATACCTCAAGTACCTAAAAATGATGAAGGCCCATCAACACTGTACATTGATCCAACCACTCTCACCTCCACTCCTGTGACAGAGACACCCGCCATTCTCACCATCCCCACCATCTCTAATATCAAATTCATCATCCAGGACAACAGTTTTTGAAACTATATGATTCTCAAAAATTCCTTTGTGGTAGGAGAGTTACCACAATCTCCTAGATTGCGAGGACATCCGCAATCAAATCAAGCCTCCACTTCCCAAACATCCCCTAAATATCCTAACTTCAGAAGTTGGGGGGATCTCGGTCGAGAAGTTATAGAGGAGGACCCATCTCATCTCCTATACCAAGATAATAGACCAGCAGCTAATCTACCAATGGATGACAGAAGTAAAGGTTTGCAAATGATGCTCACAATGGGCTATCACAGAAATCAGAAACTGGGGTAAAACAATAAAATGGGCTTATAATACCTCTCATTCCTAAGATGCGAATGAGAAATCTTGGCCTCGGATGTACCCCTCTTATTATAACTATACATGGACAAGGTCCCCCATGTAAAGTAGTCAAGACTCCCCGTGAACCAACACCAGTTGAACTTCGCTTACCTGTATCCACTGGTCGCGTCTTAGATAATTTCACTTTTGACATAACTAATGTCTATAGTAGCAGTGATGATGAGGACCCCATAACCAACGTACCCAGGCTCTTTGAGGACACCACCCTTCTCATGATTATCACTCTATCCTACGAGTCCAAAAATCAAAACCATGAAATTCGTCTAGTCTACCCACAACTCATATATTATGACCAATGAGGACCACCAATTCTTGACACATTCAAAAATGATGAGGAACTCTTAGAATTCATCGGGTTGTGGGATAATATTCCATGTGGGGATCACAAAGCAGGATTCATCATTAAGTTGGATACACATGCATACTATGGGGAAATGATTGAATCCCTCAATCACAAAAGTGAAAAACTGAGAATAATCTCTAGGTCCTTGAGTGAAAACCACATTGTGGCACTCTCCAACCCAAAAAAAGTAAAAAGAAAGGATGCATCCAATGGTGAAAACCTCTCTAAGGCGCCTAAGGATGGGGGATTCAATCTTCTTTTGAGATCTCTTCATCAAGAAAAATCAACAGTCCTAGCAAAAAAATGCAATCCAATTAATCTAGGAACAGAGGAGACCTCGCACATCACATTCTATGGAGAGTCATTACTATCAAAGGAATGAGAGCTCCTAGCAGCCTTCTTAAGAGAAAGACAAGTTAATTTTGCATGGAGCTATGCTGACATGCCAGGGCTCAATCCAGAAATTGTAGTTCATCATCTAGCCATTCACCCCAAAGCAAAGCTTATCCGACAAAAACTCAAGAAAATGCACCCTCATATCACCTTGCTAGTCAAAATGGAACTAAAGAAGCTATTAGACATAGGATTCATTCGACCAATAGACTATCTAGAATGGTGTCAAACCTGGTTCCTAACTCAAAACCCAATGGAGGCATCAGAATTTGCACAGATTTCAAGGACTTGAACAAAGCATGTCCAAAAGATGATTTCCCATTGCCCAACATTGACATGATTATGGACATGACAGTGGAACACGAAATTCTCTTCCTGATGGACAGTTTCTCGGGATACAACTAGATAATGATTGCTAAAGAAGACCAACACAAAATGGCCTTCACTTGTCCATGGGGGACTTACTACTGGAATATGATGCCATTCGGCTTGAAGAACGTAGGAGCAACATACCAAAGAGCCATGATGTTCATCTTCCATGACATGATCCATAAAATTGTTGAAGATTATGTTGATGACATACTAGCCAAATCCAGAAAGAGGAAGGATCGCATAGCAACCTTAAGTGCCATTTTTGATAGGCTGGAGGAATACAAGTTTCGATTAAATCCAAAGAAGTGCATCTTCAACGTACAATTAGGAAAGTTGCTAGGATACATAGTGTCAATGAGAGGTATTGAGGTAGACCCTGCTAAGGTAAAAGCAATCCTTGAGATGGAGGCACCCAAAACATTGAAACAATTGAGAGGTCTCCAAGGCAGGCTTTAATCCATCTGAAGATTCATAGCACAACTAGCAAATAAACAGAATCCATACTCTCACCTACTTCACAAGGGAGTAGCGTACAAGTGGGATAACAAGTGTGAATAAGCCTTCAATAAGATCAAAGAATATCCACTTACACCACCAGTCCTTATGCCACCGATCCCAAGAAATCCATTAATTCTCTATGTGTCAACAATAGTAGCATCCCTCGGTGCTCTTTTAGCTCAACACAATGAAAATGGGACAAAAAGGGCCATCTATTATATTAGCAGAACAATGGTTGGGAATGAGTTAAACTACTCATTCATTGAAAAAGCATGCCTAGCAGTAGTGTTTGCTTCACAAAAACTCAAACATTACATGCTAGCACACAAATAAAACTCATCGCCAAGATTGATCTCCTCAAGTACTTATTGTCAAAGGAAATACTCACTAGAAGAATGGAAAAATGGGTCATGATATTATCAGAGTATGACATTGAATATGTGGAGCAGAAAGCAATAAAAGGTCAATTCATAGCAGATCAGCTTGCAGAAGCACCAATCTATTCAGAGAATCCACTTATATCAAAGTTTCGAGATGAATCCATCTTTAACCTCAGCATAGTCGATCATTGGAAATTTTATTTTGATGGCTCATACATGCAAAATGGAGCAGGCACTGGTGTCTTTTTCATCACCCCATAGGGGGACTGCATACCTAGATCATATAAATTGGCATTCCCCTGCACCAACAATATTGCAGAATACAAGGCTTTAACCATAGGCCTCAGAATAATAGTGTAGTGGCACATCATGGACCTTAGAGTATACGGAGACTCCCAGTTGATAATAAATCAAGTGAATGGTGAATACCAAACTAAGGATGATAAGCTCACTCCATAAAAGAAATTGGTGGAGACTCTCAAATAATCCTTCATCGAGATCACATTCGGGAAAATTCCTAGAGCAAACAATAGAGCTACAAATGTCATGGCAACAATTGGATCCTTACTGGAAATCCCTCACAATGTCCTAAAACATTAATTCTTGGTAGAGCAACTTCTTGTGCCTGCATTCGAGGTACTAGAGTTGGAATTTGTGTGCGAAATCGTTGGTCCTGGAGATTTATACCTACCTACGAATAGGTGTCTTACCTGCTGACTTACCCTCAAGCTTAAAAAGAAATTTTATTAAAAAATCCTCTAGGTTTGTCATCCTAGGAAATACCTTATACCATAGAAGCATACATGGAACCTTATTACGTTTCCTTAATACTAAAGAAGCCTTGACTACTTTAACTGAGGTGCATAATAGGATTTATGGTTCGCACTCGAGTGGAATGACCTTGGCCAAGAAACTGTTGAGGATGGGGTATTATTGGCCTACAATGGAAAGAGAAGCACATGACTACGTCAAGAGGTGCCTACAATGTCAGCAGCATGGGGACCTCATCCATGCTCTAGCTCAAGAACTTCATCCCATCATCACACCATGGCCCTTTTCGCAGTGGGGGCTCAATCTCATCAGAAAAATCACTCCCACTTCATCTAATGGCCATAAGTTCATCATAACCACCACTGAGTACTTTACCAAGTGGGTCAAAGCCATACCAATGACCTACATAATGGGGAAGCAGATATCAAAGTTCATCATGAACTATCTCATATGTCGATATGGCGTTCCCCAAGCTATTATCTCTAATAATGGGACACCATTCAAAAATCAGGATGTTTGCAACTTGTGTGAAAATTTCAAAATCCAACATCACTTCTCCACCCCATACTATCCCCAAGGCAATGGCCAAGCAGAAGCCACAGATAAAACCATTTTAAAGGTCCTTAAGAAAAAAATCAATGATGCAAGTCGTGACTGGCATCTACAGCTCAATCCCGCCCTCTGGGCCTATCGAACTAGCATCCACACACCCACTGGCGCCACCCCATTCTCCTTGGTCTATGAATCAAAAGCCATACTACCCATTAAAATCGAGCTCCCGTCACTAAGAATATCACTGCAAAACCTCATCACGAATGAAGAATACCAAGTATCAAGACTAAATTAGCTAGAGCTACTGGATGAGTGGCATATAGACACTTTAAATCATTTGCAAGTCTATCAGAATAGACTCAAGAGGAGCTATAACAAGACAATCAGAAGCGGGACTTTCCATGTTGTAGAATTGGTACTAAAGGAGAATCAGAAGAACGTCCTAAATCTAAACAGCAAAGGAAATTTTGAAACCAATTGGTTAGGACCATTTGTTATCATAGAAGGCTATAAGTCAAGGGCATATCAACTATCAACACCAGAAGGTGAGCCTTTGCAGGAGCCCATGAATAGCTCCCATCTCAAAAAAAATTATACCTAATCTTGCAGGGTGTAAAACCAAAAATACAAAAAGAATGAGAAAATTTCCTAAAAAAGTGGTTACCTTGGCAAAAACCTGGCAAATAGGAATCTTGGTGACAACAAAAAAATCAAAAAAGCAAAAGATCCAAAAAAAATTAGAAAAAGGATTAAAAACAGTAAAGAGAAAAATCATCCTCTGGTGAAAACCACTTCGGTGGCACTTTGGGCAAGTACCTTGGTGAAAACCTGGCAAACAAGCACCTTGTGTAAATAAGAACTTTTCATCCACCAGGATCTTCACGACTCATTCTGAATCATCCATTCATTATGCTTTCATCAGCCATCACATTCAAATCTCCATCCATCACCCATTTGCATCTGCATCATAGCTTGGTCTTGTGTTCGTATCATGATCCCTCCTAGTACTACTCAGCCCATTCCCAAGGTCAGTTGTCCTACCTTTATCAGAGTAGACTATTGCATCATGCTAGGGGCATGTTCTCATCGGATCAGATTCGTGTATATTCTTGAAGTCCTAAAATCAAAAAATCAAAAAGCATCAAAAAATAAAAATAAAACAAAAACATTCAAAACATATCAAAATCCAAAAATAGCTCAAAAGGTCAGACAAAAAGTCAAAAAATAGAGTCATCTTGTCAAACTATGGGTCTCTGAGCCTTGAACGTAGGCAAGGTTGATCTTTGATCATCCTTCGAGACAATTAGGTCGGTCCTTTAGGAGTCCGTCATAATAAATTAACATTTCATCATCTATATATTCATATGTAAATCGATCAAGTCATCATTCGAACTATGTGGTCTCTACGTGTATAACGTAGGCAAGGCTAATCTATTGATCAACCCCCGAGGTCCCTAGGATAGGTCTTTAGTTTAGTCTCTTGGTCAAAATCTTAGAAAATCCCAAAACATTTAAAAATCAAAAATCAAAACATTTGAAAAATCCTGAAAAATACCAAAAACAGCCTCAAAACATTTCAAAACTCCAAAAACATCCAAATATTTAAAAAAAAATCCATCTGTCTCATCTCGCTTTCACCCAAAATAATAGCATTCACAATAAATCAATCATCATCACCAACCTTTGGTGAAACAATCAGAAACAAGTCTAGCAGGTTAAAAGTGAAAACTCAAAACGTCAAGTCTCAGGTTTAGGTTAGTACGTAAACAAGTTAGTCAACTCTTTGTGTCAATATCCTATCATCCAATCGGTCCCATATCAAATCATCTAATATCATCATGTCTTAGCATGCATCCTTCCTACAATGGACATCAACATCAAGCATCATCATAGTTTAGTCCTGGCTAGCAGTATTGAAAAACATTAGCTTGTTTGTTTACTATATCTTTGTCTTTTGATTTATCTTATTGTACTCATTCCAAGGACCTCTCAATGATGTCCCCAACAAAGGGATTTAGAGAGATAGGAATGGGGAAACGATCATGATCTTTTTATCTGTTGTGCTTGTTGGATGTTCTTGTAATATAACTTGGTGAATACTTTTTTTATTAGGTATGTATGGAGGGTGTTTTAGATATCTTGTTGACCACATAGGAAGGCTTACCTTCCTATGTTTTGGTATGAGATGTGTGAAATACCTAAAGTGCATCCTAGAAAGGTTTTTGTATGTCAATTGTGAACAAGGATACTCCTATATGATTGTCGAGTCAAAGTCCATCACACTAGATACAATGTCATCCTAGTTCTTAATACCTTGATGCATCGTATTTATGTGTGTTATCAAACATAAGATAATTGTCCCTTTGAAAATCCCAACTCCACGACAAATATTCATTATCATCATCATCTTGTGTCTTGTTGGAATCTTGTCTTTCTTCCATTCCTTCTTGCTTTTCATGCTTACAAGGTACTAAGACAGTTAATCATTTATCACTAAGAATGTATTCATCTTGCATCCACAAATCGTCAGCACAATGTTGAAAATTGAGGTGTTTTCTTAGCTTAATACTCTATAAAACTTCAAAATTGCTGTTTTAAGTAAGTCTTTTCTTTGTTACATACATTCTTTGTGGATGATTATCTTGATTAATCCATTTTACTGTTGTAGAATGTAGAGAGAATTATATAGAAGAACTAGACAGGATAATAGAAGTTTCACACAAGATATACCGTGGAGAAACCCTTTCGGGAAAAAACTCCACCAAGAATTATTCTATTATTCAAACTCTGAATTACAATAGCTCCAATTCTTGCTTGAGAATGCTTCTTCTGTCTTTCACAATCTTCTTCACACCTGCAATAACAACTCTCCAACTCTATTCAACTTGAATGAGATATATAGACAATATGCAACCTTGTAATAATCAAATGGTGATAATTACAATGCATAATCTCAAGCCCTTGAAAAGGTACGCCATATTCCTTCAAGTAGAGTTCTTCAGTGAAGACTAAAGCTTACAACATGTGCATCATGCATTTGGGTGTCCCAAACTGAAGCTACAACTTCTCCTTCACTTCGGTGATAATTCCAAAGCTATTCCTCAAAGATGGCGCCCACAATTAAAGCTACTTAACTGAGCCATCAGAAATATCTTATCATGCATTGGAGTTAATTCCAATAAAGCATCTTGGGTGCCCAAGTTGGCTTCAAGTGCTTTATTGTTAACTGAAACATTTACTCAACACCATTCCCAAAGAATGGTCATCCCTTGTTAACTGGAAGTAGTCCCTGTTATCTGTCATACAACTCAATGTTATTAGCCATGCATTACAAGTTAACTGAAGCTAACTACATGCAACTCAAAATAACCAACATGCATGCAACATGCACTTGCATGCAACTGAAGATAACTGAACTGAACTGAACTAAACTAAACTAAATTGATTCTGAACTGAACTAAACTGAACTGAACTGAACTTGACTGAACTTCAAACATGCAAACATCAAATCCTAACTTCTAGGATCTTTACATGCATTTAGAATTGTTAACTGTTACTCTGTATAGTTAACTGGACACAAGGTGAGTTTCACCTTACCATGTGTGCACCCACATGCTCCTATTATTTAGGAATAAATACAAATGTCAATTTCATGATTTATTTCATCCAAATATTAACCTCATCCTAATCTTAGTGTTGTTGAACACATTCCAAGAATCTAGGAGATACATGAAATAATTAATGTTTTAGGATTTGCAATTAAATGGCATCCTATTTCCAACACACAATGCATATCATATAGAAAAATTGATCATCTCATATGCATATAATATAGATTTGTTATTCTGAGCATTTCATAATCATAATATTACATACACATTTGCATATAACCATCTCTTATGTAATTACAAAAAACATAAATAATCCATCACATCACCCATTGCATAATCATATAACCACCATCACATCACATAAATAGGTTAGGCATTTGCATCCATTTGCATGGATTATACATAAACATGCATATCATCCATCATCCATCCATATCATAATAGAACATCTCATAAATCACCACATTGCAATCATTTTTCATAAACATTTCATAAATCATCACATATCATTATAAGAATCCAGTGCATGATTAAACGAAGCATAACAGGTACATAAGCATTATAAACAACCCATTGCATTAATTTCATACATCCATCCATAATCATATAAAACATCTTATAAAATCATTCATTAGGCCATCACATATACATCATAAGGTCATTACTCACATATCATTTTGCATATACACCATAAATCATTGTCTCCATACCATTTGGCATAACATATCATTTCATATATAACATCACATCACATCATTATATAACATCATCATAAGTACATATCATACATTTCAAATCACATCACATCATTATATAACATCATCATAAGTACATATCATACATTTCAAATCACATACATTCATCATATGATCACTGCATTCACATCATCATCACCATCATAACAGAAAAAGATATCGAAAAAGAAATAATTTCATAAATCATCATATAGATTGCACCATTAGAAAGAAATGCATCCATATATAGTATATCCATCACATAGCACCATAACATTATTGCATAGCATATAGAAATAGAACCATCCATAAATGCATAATAAATAAATAGTACATGGCACATCACATCAACATCATCATCTCATATATATCATCAAGTAATTGTCATAGTAAAAAATAATAATTGGATCACTATACATGTGTGTATGTCAATGAGCACAAAAAGGGCCAACGGGCTATAAAAAATGAGCCCATATGGCACGAAAGAATAATATCTTGATCAAAAAAGAGGTCTAACCCTCATGTCTGTTGCCTTCGCCTCTGTCATTGTGACCCTTTGTCGGTCTGTGGCTGGTCCACTATAAATAATTTGGGGCCCGGGCTACTCTAGGTACGGCCTGATGGTAAAGAAATCGATAGTAATTTGCCTCTCGAATGGCCTCCCTGTATGAGCAAAGAGGCATTGTGTTGTGAGAGGAGGAAACCACCATACTCTCTAGCTTCTATCTGTGGCCCATCTCTACAGCCGCCTGCAACTCTACGGCCTACCTCTGTAAAATCACCTAGTTTATCTTCGCATGGGCCTGGTCCCTCTCTGTTTTCAAGCCCTAGACCTGGGCCTACAACTGTAATATCAACCCGTCCCTCAAATCCGGCTAACCTGCTGGCTGTACTGGAGGAGGATGCATGTGAGGTTGGTCCTCACCCCCAGCTCGTGGTGGTGTGGCAACCCGATTCTGGTGCCTGTCATGTCCACCCTCTGGTCCCTAATCTCAGTCCTACATGTGTACATCAACATGAGGTTGATCCATCTAAACTTGTGCTAGCTAGACCTATGTTGGATGGTCCTGTGCTGGCTATCCTGCTGGAGGACTGCCACCTCCTCATCCTCAACCTTCCCCCCTCCCCCTAGATCTCCATCGAATGGAGGGTGCACCTGAGACTGTCAAACGTAGAGGCAGTTAGAACCAATCTTTGTAAGCCTGAGTCACTCCTGGATCTACGACCCCATGATCATATGCCAATGGTCAAGCCACCAGCTGCCTGAAACTGTCCACTGCCTTAGAGGCAGGAATGTATCACCCCCAGGCACCCTATGATATTGTGCGAGAAAAAATGGCCACGTAGTCATCGTCTGGCTTGTCCTATACCTTGCCAAACTGGCGTTGAACTCGTCTCGACAGATACCTCTCAATCATAGTGTGCTCCTGCCCTTGCATGAGCTAGTCCTGGTTGAAAAAAAATAGTTGTTTTACATCATCAACCCATCTGGGCCGACCAAGGTATGGGCGCCATGAGAACACCGTCATCTCATCAATGACCCTCCTCTAGTGAGGGATCCTGTGCTCACCTATGTGTGTGAAGGAAACACCGCCCCTATAATACCAAACCACTAGATCATCGGGCCCAACCGGCACTAGAACAACCCTCAGCTAAAGAACAGAGATATGCTCCCATGCCCACATACGAAGGAGTGTGACACATGCACCAAGTGCCCTACCATCCAAATATGTATACTCATGTAAATCCCTATAAAGGGAGGCAAGAAGAATGGGACCCCATGCAAAATGGACTAGCCTGTCACGAACCATCTGCTCCCAGCAAAGCCCCTAGCCAGGACTGAAGTACCAGCCTCATCGATCTGGAGCGACAAGACCTGAAATGATGGCAGCAATCACTAGTCGAAAGGGTGTCGTGAGCATCCTATGACACTCTAGCTCTATCTAGTCCTCACAAAACATAACGTCCTCTATAGCCAGGACTACATGGAAAGCATCGCGTCTGGTATCCATATCATGAATAACTCGCTGACCATGTATCAGTAATCTAAGGATGCACCACATGTCCTCCAAGGTAACGATGGCCTCACCAGTGGGAAGATGAAAGGACAATGTCTCACTATGCCATCTCTCGGCAAGCGCAGACATCATGCCAAGATGGGTCCGCACAGGTGCTACGTAGGCAATGTACCATAGCCCCATCTCTCGAAGTCGGTCCTGCTCCCTGTCAATCAGATCTCACAAGTAGTCAAATATTTCCCGCGATCTATGCTCATAAGAATAGAGCTCCCTCACCACCTCCTACATCAAGAAAGGTCACCATGTTAAAATCATTAAGAAAATTTATCCCAAGCGTTCAAGAAACTAGCCCAGCGTTGCAAACTGTGAAGGCGTCACAGTTTGACATTTGCAAACAGAGACACTGGCACCTTCAAATCCCAAACTATGCCGCGGCAATGCACTTTGCTTAAGCGTCCCAAGCCCTAATTATAAAGTTTTCCGCAGCGTCATAGTTTGAAATCCAACACTCCATTTCACGAATGCATCAGAGTTTGAAGTCTATTCCCAAACTCCAAACTCCACTACGGCGGTCTATCTTGTGATGGCGGTCCAATTTAAAAGACTGAGCGGTCCAGTTTGAAATTTGAGCGGCGCTATATAGCACCGCTACAAGTGGCCTAGCTCTAAATGCAATAAATGAATGCGTACAACAAAAAATGAATCTCAAGAAAGGATCACATACTAGTGCCCCAATGTTGGGAGGTCGCTAGTACGTCTGTACTCAGTCGGAGATATGCAACGAGAGTTGTCGTTGTGCCATCTTGTCAGGGTATCAAGGCTCAAATCGCAAAATCTCTTAAGGCTAAATGTGAAAATGAATTGGAAGTGGCCCCTCGAGGCCTATTTAAGCCTTAAAATTAGGGTTTTTTGACCCTGTTCAGCCATCCTACTAGGGTTTTGGACACCCGATCTCGTTTTTGTCCATCTAAAGGCCGTTTTGCACCATTTTTTGTGTTTTATCTCATTTTTTTGACCTCTTGGAGCCTTTCTGGACCTGTCGAGCACATTGACCTCTTTTTTCGTGAGATCACCCAAAAATTAGAATTTTTGTATGATCTCTCGAGGGGGCAGTATATTACCATAATTTACTTTGTTGGGGTAGCAGTGAGACAATTTTTAAAAAAAAATTGAAAAATTTTGGCTTTTGATCGAGACCGTTTATTCTTTGAACCAACGCAACGAGTGCACTGCTTCAAAGAGGGGAAAAATGTAAACATAGAAAATTATTGATTGACATTGCACATCTTATCCTGACCACTAACACCATTTCATCCTAAATCATCCCTTGGTCTAACCATTTAATTGAATACCTTTATTTGATTAAATTCATCAATGTTCCTCTCTTAATTAAATAAATCATTTATCTAATTAAGTCATCTTTTCTTGTTAATTAAATCAATCAGTCTGATCTAATTATCCCTATTTAATTAAATAATCAATTTTATTTGATTAAATCTTTAAAGTCCATCCATTAAATTAAATAAATTAAAACCTTATTTAGTTTAAATCTAACTTCATCTCCTTGGTTAAATAAAACAAAAATCTTTATTTAATTAAATCTTGAGATCATATTCTTCTCATATTTGATTTAAATCAATCCATAAATCTAAATCAATATGTCACATCATTTTGACCTCTCATTAAATTAATTAACCTTGATTAATTTAATCTCTTCTCATGTCCCATCCTCTAGCTTTTGCAATTTTCACGTGAAAATAGATTTAATTCATTTATTAAATCTCTATTTTCTCTCAAAAGGGCATAATAAAGGAATATTCCTCAAATTTGAATTCAAAATCCAAGTTGACTTTGTCCTTCCAACAAGGCATTTACTCCACCTAAAAAGTCTTTTTGCCTTGAGCCAAGTGGCATTCAATGCACCTTCTTTCCCTCTTACATGTCATTTCAACAATTTCAAATTTCAAATATATGCATTTATTGATACATTCTCCAAAACTTGCACATCCTCCATCCATTCACATGTTGACAAGTGGCACCTTGCCATTTGTTGATTCTTAGTCCCACATTTCTCCATTTTGGACATCTCTTCAACTTGATATTCTATAAATAAGAGGCGTCGTTCCTCATTTTATCATCCACAACTTGAGTAAACTTACTATACTCAAATTCATAGCAATTTTCATCCAATTTCATACAATCTCAGCTAGGTTATGCAGATTTTTATCTTGGAGCACATTAGAGCACTTCATCAAATGGATCACTCTTCATCATCAATCATCTTCATCACATCATTGGAGTTGGGAAAGGACCAATTTTCACATCAAATTGGAACCAACTCCCTCAAGAGATTAAGAGTTTGCTTTGTTTTAGAATAGGATTTGATATCTTTGTTTTAAGTGTGTTGTGTTCTTCATTTTATTCATTTTCTCTTACATTCAAATGGATTTCTTGAGGAATCCCTATTCTAACTTGCATTTGATCTTATTAATGTGTTCATTTGTTTTGTTCTTGCAGGTATAGGATATTGGTTCACAATAATAAAAAATAATACATAAATGTTATCATGACATTTAATTTAAATTTGATGGTTGAATAATTATATTTAACCAATTTTAACTTTAAAAATATTATTACATAAAAAAGAAATATTTTACATAAGCCATCAAAAAAATTATAAGATACCAATTATATAACTAATTTATAATATAATTCTTAAAACTAAAATATATCTTTTCTTTCTTTTGATTGGTAAATCCAACAAAGTTACATTTATTGATTATGAAACAAAATTTTACATTGTTTGGTTCAACAAGATTCTGGGAAAAACCAGACTTGCAATTTACATGTCATTTCTACAAAAAACATACCACATTCGGTCCTATGAGCTTCAATGCATTTTCACCCCCTGGTGTAGATTGTATTTTCTTGGCCCATCCAAAATGTCATCCACCCAACCATACTTAGGTTACCTTTAGTCCCCCTCGTCATAGAATTTGGTGGTCTCCACCAGGTCCGCAAACCCCCTACACCATTACACCCCCACCACTACCTCCAAGCTGAGTATTTTGCATAGGAAATTGTAGCCATGATTTGTCCAACGCCTATGGTATTCTAAGCTTTCCCCCTCCACATCCAAAATGAAGGGAAACCATGTTACCTCCACACCCTACCGGAACATCTTGTCAATGTCATTAGGGAGCGAGATCCCTACTCCCAACTGTGCTACCGCCACCACATCCACATCATTCCCCAGGACCGCCACTTTGAAGACCATCCACAACAACACCAAGAATCTAAGTTCAGGGATGTTCATGCCCTATAATGATGCCAGAAAATGCAAGGATATGTTCGATTTTGATCTTGTCTTATTTCCAGAAAAACAAAACTTATTTCCAATTACCATTCTTACTGCCTCCAAGCAGAGAATATCTTTGTTCAAATAGATATTCTTTAGTCTCTGGTCCGTGATGAAACTAGAGAAGGCCACCTCTAACTTCACACTTCTGAGCTTGATCGATGTCTCCATTGTTGTGCGGGGAAGGTGAGATTCTCTATTGAAATGGCCTCACCATTGTGAGCAACGAGGTTCCAACTATCTTCTTTAATACACCCTACTACTCCCTCCACTATCAATTGTTGCTATACGATTCCTTGGAGGTAAAATTAAGTCGCTCCTGGGGATTGTACTTCTTTCACCAAATGTCTACTAATGGAGGAAATCCTCTATATGTTTCCAGTTCCTTATTCCTCTCTATAGCCTATTCGCATCATCCAAATTGCCTTCCATAAATGCGTAGATCTAGTTTAGCATATTTTCTTAGTGCGAGCGGGCATGTCTCCTTCTTGGTATGCGTTAACCAAACTACCTATTAGGCTTGTCCTTCTATAATGTCCCCATTTTTATGAGCATCAATTTGCAGAGGGTTTAGCTTATTCCTGACTCTCATAGGCTAAGGAGATTGATTAGAGGGTCTTTGTGGCAGTTACCCAGTTGGAGGTTGGATTATTTCATGGATTCAAGGGTTATATGAAGGTTTTCAATTGTATATTGAATGTTTGAAAACATAATGTGTTGGAAAACATAGTGTTTTCCAAAAGATATGATATTATGAATAAATTAATTTTTTATATTATAATAAAGTGCAATTATAAAATATTAAATAAAATAAAAATTAAAGTATGTGGTGAGGAAAATATATATTTTATCCCACATTGGCAAGAAAAGTGTGTGAGACCTCCAAGAAAAGTATAAAAGGATATTAAGGGCTCATTTTTGGATATCCAAGAATTGAATATTGCATTTGAGGTTTGTGGAGAAGCCTTGGGGGTTTCTAAAAAATTTCTATTTGATCTTTGGGAATGATAACTCCCATTGATTGTGCAACTTTGAGGTTGTGAAACTATCAGTTGATACTGTTTCCTAGTTGTGGGCTTCAATCGGAAGTTCAACTTGTGCTTTCATTGCAGTTGAGAGGAAGATACTTTAGTCTTCCATTTGTGCTTCAGAGATAAAATTTTAGTGGCCTTGGCCAAAATATTGCAAGGATCTATTAGGTAATAATAAGTAGATTATTGGAGGCATTGGTGGCATAACATATTCATATTCATTGAGGAGAAAATTGTGGGTTTGGGAGGCACATTAGCAATCATCGATTTCCATATCAGACTTCATCTATTTGCAAATTGGGAACATAATATTCAATGATTTCTCTTGCTACCTTGGGTATTGCCTCCCTAAGGTTTAGGCGATCGGATTTGATGCATAATAGAAGGCATAAAGGCTACAGATAATTCACTGTATGAAGCTTCAAGTCTGAAAGTAGGGGCGGCTACCTTTGAGCATCGATTTGGCATCAAGGAGTCTTCATTGTATGAGTTAAGGCTACCATCTCTTCATCAATTTAGAGGGCTTCATAACAAGGTTCATCATAGGTCATTTAGTTGCTTTCCTTAACAGCAACATTATTAGGTTCTTGCATATTTATTTAGCTCATTTTTCATTGTCATATTAGGAGTTGCTATAGGTGAACATTCATATCAGACTTTGGCATTGTATTGTATATCTATTGTGAAGCCAAGAGTCTTGGAATTTGTGATCAGCATTGTATTGGAAAGAACATTTGAATAAAGGAGTCATAATTTTCATACAATATGTTTGATGTAATGACAAATTAATTGCATTCATTTCCATCATATTAGTTTGCATGCCAATTGTTTGTAAAAATTCCAATTGGCTATAGGTGCACATTTATCTTGTAGAATTCATATAGATGCATTTGAAAAATTCAAATAAAGGTTGCAATTGCATTTAGTCCTATGCTTAGATATCTTAGAAGTCATTTACAAGCATTCCAAACATATTTGAAGTCATTTCAAGCTAGCATAATTAGACTGAAGCTACAAACCAGCAAGTTAAGAGGTTGCATAAGAAGTGTTTGACAATATTCCTTGAGGAAAACTTAGGCTAGATTTTGTAAGGAATTTCTATATAGTGGTTTAAGAAGTGTAAACATTGACATTTTGGTCTATTCCATCTCCTTTAGGTGAAAAATACTAAAGTGTTAGAAGGGTATAGTAACCAAGATCTTTGTTTTGCATTTTGGTAAACCTTATGATATTCCTTGAGGGAAAAAATTTAGATCATAAGTAGCAAGGGATATTACACCTTTTTGGGAATAGGTTAGTTGGGTTGGTGGTTCAACAAGTACTCGGCCTTCATCACCATTCCTCTGTGTAATTTCCCATGCATCTGATATGGCCATCTAGCATAGACTACGCACCCTCATTGACACATGGGAAACTTCCTCCATCCCCTCTTACACCCTCATTGGCCAATGCATCAGCTTCCCCATTGCCTTCCCTATACACATGATTTATGGTATAGCTCTCAAAGGATTGCATCAATGTGATTGCCCTTTCAAGAAGGGCTCGTAGTTTCCAGTTGGGAGTGGTACCCTGTCTAAGATCATTGATGACTAGAGTCGAATCTCCTTCTATTTCTATCATGGCTAGACCTTGATTCTTGCAGAGGTTCATCCCATGTATGACTGCCATGATTTTCACTTCATTTTTTGTTCCTTCCGACAACCACTTCGTTGATGTTAGGACTATATTTCCTTGTCAGTCTCTAACTATACAACCTACACTAGAGGGGTTAGGATTCCCTTTGGAAGCCCCATCAAAGTTTAGCTTGTACCACCCTATAGGTGGAGGAGTCCAAACCACTGAGGCTCAAGCCTGTGAAGCCTCATTTCCACCTTTCCCAACCTAGGGTGGTATTCAAAGGGAGGGCCATGCTGCACAGAGTCTTGCATCCCACTCCAAAAAAATATTTTTATTTTGTCATCTTTTGATCCAATTTTGCATTCAAAATCTCTATCACCACCACCTCAATTTTGTTGAGGGAGGTCGAGCACATCTTCTTGTTCTATAATATCCTCCTATTCCTCTCCTTCCACAACTCCCACACAATAATTGACGAGCTAAGGATCAAAACATCCCCAAACACCGATTTCTTCTTTAGGGATGGCCATGACCTAAACCAACTAATAAGGTCCTATGGCAATGCACATGCCCATCCAAGCCTTGTGCATAGCCAACACCAACATTTTTGTGCATACTTATAGCTCATGAAAAGATGGTTGGTCGATTCCTCGTCTTGCTCACACATTGCACATCTGGATGGGCCTTGATATCCTAAACGGAAAAACTTGTCTATGGTTAAGATTTTGTTTTGCAATGCTGCCCATGCAAATGTGCCAGCCTTGGGGAGGAAAGCATTGCTCCAACAGAGATACAAGGGTAGATTGTCCACCATCCTTCCTCTCTCATTATACAACATCCTATAGTCGTCTTTGGCATTGTAGTTTCCTGTCTTGGAGCCTACCCATATCAAGGTGTCACTACCATTTTGAAGGGATAGAGATCTCTCCCCCAAAGCCTTTGTGAGTTTCTGGACTTCACTTAGTGGAAGGTGAAGACCAGAAAATTCTCTCCACTTCCATTTTCTTATTGTATTGTTTTTGTCTAGGACTATGTAGTCTTTAACTTTCTCACCCCATAGGGATTTCAAAGTTCGCTTGACTTCTTGCACTTCAATAAGACTGTTCAAACTTGGGAAGCCCACACATGAATCTTCCCAAAATAGAGCCTTACTATCATCCTTAATGTCCCAAGATAGATAATCACATATGACTTATTTGCATTTTTGCATGAAGTTCCAAATCCGTGATCCTGCTAAGGGGTTGGAAATTGAGAGGATGTTTCCTTCTTCATCGTTCTTTAGATACTTATGATGTAGAATATTTTCCCATTTTTTTTCTAGTTCACAATGCATACGCCAAATTAGTTTTTCTCCAAGGGCCTTGTTCTGCAGGTCCAGATGTTTGAAGTTGAACCCCCCATCCTCTTTGGATCAAAACTAAAATATATCTTAATATTTGAATATATCAATGATATATAACTAATAGAATGTCATTATTTAAAATAAAATATATTTAATATATTAATAAATAATTATATATATAACTAATTTATAAATAATTATATATACAACTAGTTTATGAGTTTGATGGAAGGGTGTAGTTGGTTTAGGGCTTTGGGTTCATCCCATATAGGTCCTAAGGTCAAGTTGAAAGGTTGTGCATTGTTCAAAATCTATATATTTAGTCTCACTTCTACTCACCTCTTCAGCACCCCAAAACTTGACACTAAAGTAAGACCAAGGCAAGGGTTGTTGGGTTGCTAGATAGAGTTGTGGGGTTACCTTTGGGTTAACAAAAAAAATATAACTAATTTGTTAGTTGATAGGTTACATATAGTGTGAAATTTGAACTTGATACAAATCTCACACCTGCAAACCACTATTGAGTAATCAAAAACAATTTTTAGCTATCATTTAATAGTAAACCAACTCCCATTTAATGGTAAAAGCCTCTAAAATCTCACTTATCACATAAAAGCCAAGATAAATATTGATTTTCTAATTAGATAGAAACATTCTATTTTCTTTGCAATGTTTTATTGTCAATTTGATGACAACTTTCTCTTTTCATTTGCATTGCTTTTTGTTTTAAATATGTATGCAAATATCTCAAAATCAAGTAATACTTAATTTCTTTAAGATTTTTTTTTTTTTTTTAAGTTTATTTCATTCAATCATTTATCATTTATTAATTATTTAATCCAGTCACATACAACTAGAATTTGTAGCACGACATCTATACACAATAGACACCCATGGACAAACACATACTAACATATTAACATACATATAGTTTTCTATTCGCGTAAAGATTCAAGATACAAGTGCTAGTAATATAAATTTTTTAAGTATATCTTAATACTCACAAATATAATTCTTTAAAGTATATCTTAAAACTCACAAATATAATTTTGCTTGACAAATAAATAGAATCAACCTCAAATTTTAGTAAAAAAATAAAATGATAAAGAATAGATAATTATCACAAAATTAATTGTAAAATTTTAATACGAAATACAATAATAAAAAAATAGATAATTATCACAAAATTAGTTGTGCTTGAAAGAGAGGTAGAATCAGGGCCCTAGAATCAGTAAGAAAATAAAAAGATTTGAATAATTTATTTAATTCAATTCCTTGTGACATACTACAGAATATCAAATGAACCATACATATTTATGGAAGTTCTTGTAATAAGCTAAATAAGGATTTTTCTAATTAATATATTTCTATTATTATTTCGAAACGAAGGAAAAGCTACAAAGATTCAACTATTTTGTGTCATTGAATATACGACTGTCCAGTGATATCGATATCCCGATCGCCGGAAGACGGTGGAGGCGGGTGGCTCAACATCTTTTCCGACCTATCGCCGGCGGCCAGACCTTCCACGCTCTGTGAGTTGCTAGCAGGCGGGTGAGCCGGTCGGTTTTGCGCGCCTTTGTCGTCGGTCCCGTACATCCCTCCACCGTAAGCCCCCTCTGTCAGAGGCTTCATGTCAGCGGCTGGTCGCGTAGGGGCCTCCGTGTGACCAGGCGCCCGCTGCCCCGACTCTTTTCTGTGTTCTTTTTCGTCGTCCCGCTTTCCCGTCTTCTTTATGTGTTTTTTTTCGTTGTCCCTTTCCATTTTGGAACCCTCGCTGTGAAATATTTTTTATATCGATTAAAGTTAAGGAATTCTAAAGAAAATAATGTGAAGAAAAAGATCATAGCCTAACTACAAACAAACAAATCACAAAATTACTCAACTTACAATATCCTCGCTGTGAAATATTGCAGTAGCAGTTCGTTTGCTTCTGCCTTGTGTCTCTGAAGATTCGAACTCTCGACCACCAACTTCGCAAGTGTATTTTTATTTTCTCCTAGACACTGAAAGGATTTATACTATTTGGATGCGTGAGTCATGTTGGTATGATACGAATGCTTGACAAGTTTCATTCCACGTGTCAGTTGATAAACTCATAAATCTGATTCCCTTAGTGAAATGAAATGAAATGAAATATTTTAATAACGTCCACGAGGCCACAGCAGCCTATGGGACCCAGGAACAGCACAAGACCACCACCGAAAAGAGAAGACCCTAAACAGCCTGAGATCTTCGCTCGAGATTAGCTCTACGACAGTGATAATGCTTTGTTATGCTTGACAAGTTTCATTCCATGTGTCAGTTGATAAACTCATAAATCTGATTCCCTTAGTGATAATGCTTCGTTATGCTTGACAAGTTTCATTCCACGTGTTAGTTGATAAACTCATAAATCTGATTCCCTTAGTGATAATGCTTTGTTTTGATCTTTAACAATATATTCTGAATAAAATTAAATTATGCATATCCTGCCCTCTTTTAAAAGTACAAATTTCGAAAAGAAAAGAAAAAAATCGTTAATTTTCAGTTTACTAGTGTTTTTTTTGGGAGTGGTGGGGGATAAGGGGGTGGCGGGTAGGGTTTATTATCTGATTAATATTTTACGTAAATGGATTGAAAAAAAAAGTGAAGGCTAAGAGTTGAGATTAATGGTTCTTTTAAAACTTCTTAATATGATCCTTTTAACTTTCTTTTTGAAAGGTTTTTATATGAAATCTTGAATCGTTTAGCTATTTGATATGGGAGCATGAGTCATAGGTTAAAACCTCTTCAGTTGAGATTCAAGGACTGAGGAGTATTCATTTCACCAAAGTCGCCCTAGGGCACGACGTCAACCTCACCCCTTATGATGTTGAGGCCTTCCACTCAACAAGACTCAATCCTTAGCAGGTTCATTCAAAATCATTCAACTTCACCGATAGACCAAAGGCCCATTGACTTTCAATACTTTTTAGTGATATTTGTTGTTTGTATATGTTTATAATTGTAAGGGTGATAAATGTATGTCTAGTCTTTTTTCTTCTATTTTAGATTCTCTTTGATTTATTTATCTCATATATAATGATTATTAGGCAAGTGTCATGCTTTTGCATGAAAAATGAAAAAATTATATGAATCCACCTTTACACGTCTCAAATGTGCAAACCTAATTTGTAGATTATACATTCATTTGTATACTTGATTCATGATTATTATACACCTTATGTGATAGATGATGATGATGTAGCCCTACCTTTCAGTAATACATCTAGGGATGCTACTTTTTGTGACAAGGTTATATTTCCATTGGCTATTCATGATTTTGTTGTGCCTTATTGCATTATTCTTTCTTCATGCTATGACACCCAAATCCCTACATGTTTAGGTTCATGTTTGTTTAATGTTGCATCTTGTGAGGAGCCTAGAGATGGTGTTATGTGTGCTATAATTTATTTTATACATGATATAATGTGTTTATTATGATAGTTCTTTTACATCTAATGTTGCTTCTATTGATTATCATAATGATATATTTACTACCTTATGAAATATTGCATGATGATGTGCTTTGTGATAATAGCTCTTTCAAATCTCCCTTTGATGAACTATGGATATTCATGATGATACATTACTAGTGATTTTTTTAATTGTGAGTCTTTTTCAAATTGGAAAATAGTTTAAATTGGGGCCTCCATTTTTGGTGAATAGTACATGCTAGAAGGGGAGTTAAATCATGACATTTTTTATGAAAATTTAGTTCAATCCTACTTAAATCACCAAAATATTATTTTATTAAATTTTTAAACTGAATTATTTCACCACACTAAATGATATGTGATTAGAGCCTAGTTGCCTAAGGTTTATAATGTACACATTACAATCTAAATAATATTCACCATTAATATTATATTCCCTCTTATTTTTTGGGGTCATATCACCATTACTAATAAATTCCCATTTACTTTTGGGACTATATTCACTTTGAAATTAACATTTGGCAAGATTCACTACTTATAAATTGTATATAATTAGATTTTCAAGCATTGTGTTGTGGCCCCTCTATATAAGTTAAGTTGTAAACAAACCTCATAGTTCTATTTTTTGTACCTTTTCTTGGTTGTCTGTGTGTTGGTTTTTGGCTAATTTTTTGCTGATTGTTTTGTTTTTGATTATATGATGAAGTAGCGACTTATCTTGTAAAGGGTTTCAAGGCCCTTTTAAAACCTGTTTTTCCTATAATCAAAAACAAGACCATAGAATATGACTATTTATGCTAAATCCTTTATTTTAGAGTACATAGGGTTATGAATAGTCAATTTGTGGCTATCTTAACTCTTAATTAAGTAATAATATCATTATTATATTTTATTTAGTTATTTAGGTCGACCTAAGGCTTATATGTGGTTATCTAAGTTGGACTGGGTGATATCCTAGGCATAAGTAGGGTATATATAGGAGGTAGTGAGTCTTATTTGTTCATCGGATTGTGAATTATGTTCTCATTGGAGATATTTAGAGGTTTGCACCATCAAAGTGGCTTATTATTCTCAACTATTATGAAGTATTTGGAGCATATTTTATATTATATCTTCTATTGTGCAAGTTATTTTATTACAAGTGGTATCATAGCATGATCATGGCACCATGAACACAGAATTTTCTCAATTTTGGAGGCAATTTTGGGAAGCACATATCACTCCAATTTTGGTAATTTTTTAATTTTTAAAGGGGTTTTGAAGAACTTATTAAAATAGCTATATTCTATATTTTAACAGAATTCTAGAGAAAAATTGAGTGATTTATTACAAAATTAGGGTTTCTTCTAAATCTATTTAGAAAGCACATATCTCCCAAATATTTGTGAAATTTTTCATAATTTTTAGTGGGTTGTTAAATAATTAGGGGAGGTGTCTAAACTACAAATGTTAGTGTAATTGGATCATAATTAAGTGATTTATTGCATAATTACTGGGTGATCCCATAATAGTGGTTTACAATTTTTGGCCAAACTGGACACTGAAATAATCTTTTTAACTAAATCTTCACTTTCGGGCACCTATAGCGGCTAAACTGTGAGGAATTTGAAGATGATGCAAACTAGAGTTTCGTGAAATTTTGTCTATAGATTCTAAATATATTTTTTTCAATTTTTTTTAATCAGATTGCACTTTTTTTTCTATCTCCCTCAAAAACTAGTTTTTTTTAGAAAACAACATTTTAAAAAAGTGACGCTCATCGTATAATGCATAACTTTATTTCCATGAAGGATAAAATTCTAATTCTTTCGAATTTAGATTTTTAACTCTGATATCTAGTGCTTCCACTTGGTTAGATATTTTTTATTGAATATTTTTCTTTAATCAAGTTTTGAATTCAAACCAATTATAATTCGTATTATAATCAGATAACACGTTTAACTTTTTGTATGTATCAAAAATTCAAATTTTTTATTTTTGGATCAAGGAATTCAATATCTAGTGCACTAATATTTTAATTTATTTTTTAATAATTTTCTATTTTTCCACATGTAGAACAAAGAGCTTGATTTTCGTGAAAACTACATTCACTAGAAATAAAAAATAAATATAATAATAAAATTAAATTTATTTAAAGTTATACTTTTGGGAAGCTTATAATAAGGACTACATACTTGCAAAAAATAAATTTTAAATGAATTCATTTGATCCCCCAAAAGGTAAATCAAAAGTGGTTTTTTATCAGCATTTTGATAGGTGTAAAGGAGACTCTATTATAGGTATGGTTTAAAACTAGCAGGGTTCTATCCAAGGGGGTTTGATTTAAGGTAGTTTGATAAAACCCTCTTCAATTGGAATTATTTAAATGGAACATTTTAAGGCTTAAATCATTATATTTTCTAAAAATATGTGATTTCAGCAAAAATCAGTTCCTCCCAGAAATTGTAAACCAGCTTTGTGGGATCAAGGTTTCCAATAAATTCTCTCTCAAGGTTACAAATCAACTATTTTAAATGAGATATTTTTCTAAGAAACTACGACCTAGACCTAGGTAAGTCCTAGTAAAATTTCAAAGTATTTGGACTTTATTTGTGTGATATATTTCAAAATATGTTGTTTCCCATCATGATGAGGCCTACAACAAGATGCAAAGAGAATGCCACCACACCAAAGAACTCTTCAAATAAGGATGATGTAGAAATTGAGCATATTACCCCTAATGAGGAAACAACCAAGGTCAAGGTGAAACTTTATCATCAAGCAAGTAGTATCAATGGGTAGATTGGCTATTGTAGACACCTAAAAATAACAAAATAATTTTCATCTTGTCATCTTATCATTATCCACATCCCTATTTGATTTTTTATTTTTGAAGGTTTTTTCTAACCCTGTATTGCTTGATTTTAGATCTTTAATGCAAAAGAAATGGAGCTAACTTTTGTAGGTTGAAGGAAAAACCCTAGTTTTTAAAAATTCCATTATATCTTTCAAACGACTTGGAATTTTTCTACAAATGTTTTATTGAAGGTTTGGGATCATCTTAGGAGGTTACAGTAAAAAAGTTAGCCTTGGATAATCAATAGTTAGTGAGTTATTTTCATTTTACATATGGTTTTTCAAAAATATGGTTTTTAGGTCACAAATCAACATTTGAAAAAAAATAGAATTGAAAAAAAAAATCAATAGGAATCTGTTCTTTGGATTTGAATTCTTTGAGGTCAAAACACTAATGAAAATATTAGATCTATGTTGACTAGGTCTTTCAAATCTATTTTTTAGGGCACAAATTAAGGAATTTTTTAAGATATTTTTATATTTTTGGAAAGCTCTCATAATTTTAGCAAGGGCTTATTTCTTTTAATTTTTAACTCTAAGGAAAAAAATACAAAATAATTAGATCTAGTTGACTAAGTGGAAAACAAAAAAAAAATGAAATTATAATCTTGTGATAAGTACATATCTTTTCTTTACATCTATTTTGCTACATCATAAAATTCATTTTTTTATCTTTGCAAGAGTTTTATTATCATTTCTAAAATCATAAGGAATCCATTGGTGCTATCAATTTTTTCTTTAGACTATCCTATTTGGCATCTTTTTACAAATTTGAAATTGGGTTTAAGATTTACTATTCATATTTTGATTTGGGATCTAAAATGAACCATTGTATTTTAATCCCCAACATCTACTTACATATGCTCTCCTCTTGTGCTTTAGAGTGATCTTGACGATAAAAAATATGCACTTGTTTTTATTTTCTAGGCTTGTTTGTTGGTCTTTTTGTTTAGAGATTGAAAATTAAAGTGTTAAAAAAATCTATCTTGGAGCTCTTTGTGTTGGATCAAGGGTTTTCAAATTTGGTATTATAAATTGAGTACATTTTTTTTAAGTTACCCTCTTTTTTATATTTCAAGTGCTTATAGATTTTTTGATCCATTAGAAGATCATTGTTTGTCTTAGACTATCCTGTTTGATGTGTTTTCCTCACATTTGAAAGTGGGATTGAAATTAATATTTCACATTTGGATTTGAGATCTAAAATAATCCATTATATTGTAATCCCTAAGATCTACTTAAATATCATCTCCTCTTGCATATTAGGGTGATCCTAAGGATTATAAATAAGTAATCTTATTATTTTTTTAGGGGGGCTTGCTAGGGGTTTCATCACCCTAAGAAAACCACCTCAACTCCCATGTTTCGGTGGAGTATAAAGAGTGGGGTTGAATTGAAAGATTCACCTCTTAGAAGTGGAATATTGTCAATCCAAGATAATCCTCTAAGAACTTTATACCTTAGAGAAGTGAATGTGGATAGTGGGTTGCCCTCTCCTCCCAATTGTTTGATAGTATTTCCTTTCATAGATATATTAGGCCTCATGTTCCCTTATGGTATATAGAGGATAACCATAGTTGAGCTTGTAAATCCTAGTTGAAAAATTTTGGCCATCTTTTCTTGTGGTACCTTGTACCTACAAGGATTGATAAACCCATTTGAGTAGGCTTATTCATATGTCTTATGTGTTTGAATTTTTAAAAACACCTTCCCACTTGAAACCAAAAAGGGACACAAAATCCAAATTGAGCCATAGGAAATTGTCTTTTGTATTATATATTTGTGTTTTTTTTATCAATGAAAAATGTATTTGTGTATTTTTAATCTTGGAAAAAATTGCAAAAAAACTCAAAAATCATAAAAAATAAAAACATTCCAAAACAAAACAAAAGAAAAAGAAAAATGAGAAAATATATTTTCTTTATCTTCTTATATTTAAATTTGTTAATGTTCTTGATATATATTTATATGTTGAAAAGGTCAACAACCATTTTTGATATCTCTTGCTAAAAGAAAGAGTACAAAACAAAAAACATATTGCTTAAAACCACTTTTGGAAACCATAACAACACTTTTAATGTATCCTGCAATGAAAACAACTGACAATATTTCATTGGACCTTAAACTATTCTATGGAAAAAGATTAGATGAGACTAAATTTTTTTGGAGCTTGCCATATCATTATCAAAATTTATCAAAAGTATAATCTAGATCTCCTATATTTTATCCCTAACTTCACATTTTTGTTTAGAAATTTGCATATTCCAAGTAAGGTGACAAGTTGGCTCATATCATTAGTGGATATAGTTGCTTAAGATCCTAGCCTACTCTTGAGTTGGAAACCTCCACTCTATATCTGTTTTCTCAAACTCATAAGTCTAGTTCAAGTAGACATTATCAATCTTGATCTTGATCATTGTTCTTGGAATCTCAAGTATAGTTCAAGTAGAGTAATATTATTATTAATCAATAACTATTTTATTGGATTCACAAGTTTAGTTCAAATAAACAATATCTTTATAATTTGGAGATATAGCTTAACTTTGATCTATTTTTTTGTGTACTAGCAACATCAAATTGTTGGAAAGTAAGTCTTATCTTGTCTAAGGTGTTACATTTACATATGTCAATCACAAGGTTACAATATAAGGAAAGCATGGAATCTCATCAAGTTGAGTAAAGAATGCAAACACCCATAAGGGATACCCATCATGAGTTGGGAATTTCTTCACAAAAACCACCTCAAGGAACATATTCACAACAACCACTGCAAGGTCCATATGAGAGTCCCATACCATCATTTTCATGGGCCATTCACATTGATGAAGATATTATATGAGACCCAAAAATAGAATAAATTCAAGAATTTGAACAAGATCCTAAAGCAATGAGAGTTATGGAACTTCATTTCATTGCAAATCCTAATCATTACCTTCAAATATTAATTCAAAAAGGTGCTAGTTTTCCCCATAATTTAGACAACCAAAATCAACCACAAAACCCTACAGTTATAGTGATGGTCACCTTTCTTCATACCCCATTTCCTCAACTAGATCCATCTAAGGTTCAATGGAACTCCTATCAAGGGACACATTATCATTTTGCATCAATAAATCCCATAAACTTCCACATTCTATGCTTAATGTCACAAATTATAACACACAAAACATGTTTCCTCTTCCAAACACACCTCAGCCAAATCTTACATCATTTCTTCAATCCTTACCTATGCCACAACAAACACACTCCCAAATTACCACAACTTTTCCACCTATACCCCAATATTCTACCTAGTCAACAATCCCAAACCCTTCCAATATTAAATATCAAACAAATGTGCCACCTATCCAATATTATATCCCATCAATTCATGTCATTAATTCCATTCTTGCAACTAATTATTCAATTTATCATCATATCTCATACATCCCTGAACCAGATACATTGAATATATCCATAAAATCCTCCACCTTTTTCTATACACACACATGTCCAAATATATCTACCTCCATACCTACAAATGACTTGGCATCATAAATTTAAGAGTTACAAGAAAATATGGAAAACATGGAAATGGGCCACATTAAGAAGAACTATACATTGGAAGACATATGTCCTTATCCCTTTGATAGGTATATACCCATGATCCCCTTTCCTCAAAACTTTAAAATTCCTAAGTTTGACAAATATAAAGAAAAAGGTGATCCACGTGAACATATAAGGGATTCTACCTAACTTATCTTGAGGTTGCTTATAATGATATTTAATGCATATCTTTCCTCGAAGTCTAGGAGGTCAAGCCATTAAATGGTTCTCCCACATACTCCATTGAATCAAGTATTTTCATGAGTTAGCACAAAAATTCATTTCCCATTTCTCATATAACATTGAGCATATAATTTCTATGACTGATCTACGTAATAAAAAAAGAAATGGAGAAGCTTTTGCCACATTTTTACAATGATGGAGGAATATGGCAAGAAAATTCTCATACCCTATTCCTAAAAAATAACTTGTCCACATATTCACAAAAAATTTAAATCATGAATTGGCCTTTCACCTACAAGTCCAATGTGCTAATTGTTGGGAAATTGTGTTTCAACCTTGCAATTACATAAGATTTACTATTGATACATAAGCGTGAAGGGGGGCGCAAGGGGGTACCCCCCTGCGAGGGGTCTAAGGGCCATGCACCCCAAAGGCGGCTCCAGGGTAGTGCCCCTAAAAGCCAAATTTTATGTATATTTTATTATTGTGAGTTTGGACCATTCATCATTAGGTCTCAAATCCGATGGTCGATATTTTATTGGCTTGACTTTCCCTAGCAAGTAACTCTATTTTATTAGGGCATTGTAATACTACTGTGTATTGTGATGTCTGTTGAGAGTCTGATAGCAATCATGTTGCCTCTAGATCTCTAGTTGGTGATAAACTCCTATAAAAAGTTTTCTTTGCAAGTATATTATAATATTTTTATTTATGAATAATATAATGGGTAGATTTTGGAGTGTGGGGTTTTTCTCCTTAAAGGTTTTTCCCCATGTAAATCGTTGTGTTGTGTTATGCATGATATTTATGTTTAAGTTTATGTAAGTATTGTCAATATCTATAAACTTTTTATTTATCCTCCTCTCAATATTAGTGTAGGAAGTTATTCTGCTGCCTTAGCTTCCTTACAAGTGGTATCATAGCCTGATCACCTTTGATTTTAGTTGTGGGTTGTTGATTTTTTTTAACTAATCCAAATTTGAGTGGGAACTTGTGTAGAAGATACTTTGTGATCTTGTTGTAGGAATTTTTAGATGGAAAGTTCATCAGGGAGAATAGAGGTGGATAAATTTTTAGGAAACAATTTTGAAATGTGGAAGTTGAAGATGGAGGATTTTTTTATAGATCGAGATTTGTGGGATGTTGTTGATGAGAATGTTTCAAGGCCTACGGATCCTACTTTGGCTGTTCAATATGATGTTATGGACCATAAATAAAAGGGTCTAATCATATTGTGCTTGGAAGACTCTATTTTAATCAATGTCCATGAAGAGACCTCTACACAAAAACTATGAAATAAACTTGGTGAGATATATCAAGCCAAATATTTAGTGAACAAGATATTCTTAAGGAAGAAATTGTATTCATTGAGAATGGAAGAGGGTGGAAAAATTATAGATCACTTGGAAGCATTCAATATTTTGGTGTCTCAATTGGCATTAGTTGGTGTCAAAATGGATGAGGATGAGAAATGCTAGATCTTGCTTTATTCTTTACCCGATTCATGGATTCTCTTGTTATGGCTATTGGGAGTACTTTTGTTATATTGAAGATTGAAGATGTGGTGGGTTCTTTTATTTGTAAAGATATGAGGAGGAACGTATCCATCTGTTCCAAGGAGGCCCTAAATATTTGTGGAAGACCTAAGGAAAAAGGCAAGAAGAATGAGAAGCTTGATAAATTCAAGTCCAAGGGGAGATCCAAATATCCTGGAAAGTCCAAAGTTATTTTCTAGAATTATAGTAAACCTGGACATATTTGTAAGGACTATAAGAAGAAGAAGATATTTGATTTAGATTATGAGTTTGATAAGGAATATGGTGATGCATTCATGCATCTTTGGAAACTTGTGAAAGTAATTATGCATGGTTAATTGACTCAAGTACATCTTTCCATATGACCTTTAATAGAGATTGGTTTTTTGAATATGAATAATTTGATTGAGGTAAGGTGTACTTGGGTGATGATTCTTATTTAAATATTGTTGGTTGTGGTAAAGTTAGAATCGAGTTTCCTAGTGGTAAAATAAAAAAGGATTAATGGTGTGTTGTATATCCTTGGATTAGCATGAAATTTGTTATCTATGAGAAAACTAATAGATGCAAGTGTGCTAGTATTTTTTGATGTAGTATGCAAGATGGTTAGAGGTACTATGGTGATTACTAGAGGTGTCAAATATGACACATTGTATAAGCTTGATGTGTGCACTGTTGAGGCAATAGTACTTCTATGAAAATCAATTTTGACAAAGAGGTGAGGGTTTCATCTTTAACAAATGGTCATGGCTTATGGGTACCTAAGGCTTACGGATGGAGGGAGATCAAAAGGTACCTAGGTGCTTTGAAAACTTTAAAGTTGATAAAGAACCCCCTAAACACTGGGCATAATGACTCTTAATTGTATTTCATGGAATGTAAGGGAGCTGGAATCCCTAGACAAAAAGCAAGTTGTAAGGAGGTTTCTCAGCCAATGCAAGCAAAAAGAGGTGGTTTTGTTACAGGAACTTAAGGCAACTGGGTTCATGTTAGAAACTAGTCGCAACTTCATCTAGAGAGATGTCCATTTTGTTACTCAGCATGAGAAAGGTAGGGGATACTATTTTACTTTCCAAGGAGTGGGGACAATATGTCTCCAACCATGGGGTTTCCCCATGCAATAGAGCAGTCTGGGTGCTACTAAAAAAGGGTGAGTATTCCTTTGGAATTTGCTTAATATATGCTCCAAATGAATATGGAGAAAGAAGAAAACTATGGAAATGGATGTGTGAACTAGACAACATCCCATGGATCATTGGTGGGGATTTCAACATGATAGAAAAATAGGAAGATAAACTTGGTGGAATTAACATGGAATGGAGAGGAAATAAAAAATAAGTTTGGTCAAAAACAAAGAGAAAACTCAAACTGATGGATCCAATTGAGGGGAAGAAAAAAGATTATCCCAGCATATGGTTCACCTGGTGTAATGCACAAAAAGGTAACCGAAGGATCTATTGTAGATTGGACAAATTCTACATAAACAAGGATGCCTTTTTGACTGGCCCTCTTGAGGGATGGATGCAAAATCAAGGAGCACCCATACTCCATCTCTGATCACCAACCCATAAAGATAAGGATCTTACTAAGGAACGGATCAGGGGGTAATGAGAGAAGGAGAAGTGGGTTCTTACTCAATACCAACCTATTGAAAGACAAGGACTGTTCTAATGCTATCAAAACTTTTAGGATGATAAACAACTACTTACATAAAGGGCTAAGTGTCATATAAAAGTGGAACCTTAATGTAAAAAGTTGGCAAGTGTTGTATTAGACAATTGGAAAGAAGAGAGACATAGACTGTAAAAGGGAAGAGGGAATCCTTCAAGAGGAACTATTGCAATGAGGTGTAAGGTGATAGGCTAGAATTGGCCAAATCCTTAAGAAGACTCCAAAATAGGAAGATTCAAGGTTTAAAGGTCAGGTCCATGATGAACTAGATGGAAAATGGTGACAAAGGATCAAATTTATTTTTCAATTTCATCAAGGAAAAGAACTTCAAGGAGCACATAGAGCAAGTCCAAGTGGGGGAAGGAGTAGTGAGTGACCAAGAGGTAATTAAGATATAATTCCAAATGTTCTACAATGCCTTGTTCTCATCTAAAGTTGGTGGTAAGGGTTTCCATAGTTCAAGGGATGTAATCAGAAATATCATTCCCAAGAAATTATAAGGGGATGAGGAAGAGAACTTGGGAAGTGATATTTCAAAAGAAGAGATAAAAAAGGCAATAGAGTCTTTACAGAATGACAAGTCTCCAGGAGAAGATGGCCTTCCTACAAAATTTTACAAGACCTTTAAAGATTGGATTGTTGGTGACTTGTTCTTAGTTTATAAAGAGGCCTTGGAGAAAGGCTCCATAGGCAATAGCATTAACAAAGGCATTATTAAGCTACTTCCAAAAGAAGGGGATAAGACCCAACTGAAGAACTAGAGACCTTTTACACTGTTGAATGTTTCTTACAAGATCCTATCCAAAACTTTGGCAAGAAGACTAATAAATGTTCTACCCAAACTCATTAGTACAACCCAAACAGGTTTTATAAATGGAAGATATATTTTGGAAAACCTCATCACCAACTAGGAAGCATTGGAGTGGGAAAAGAACTCTAATAACGAGGCTACGATCCTATTACTAGAATTTGAAAAGGCATACAATAGGGTGGAATGGTTCCTCATCAGACTCACCCTCGAAGCCTTTGGTATCCCTCAAACCTTTTGCAACATGGTATCTACCTTGTTTAAAGATGTTGTGGCTCAGCTGGATGTGAATGGATCACTAACAGATGTAGTTAATCTTGAAAGATCAATAAGATAGGGTTGTCCCTTGGCCCCTACCTTATTTGTGATTTCCTTTGATACCCTCTTCTATGTACTCAAATCCAATCTTTTCTCCAAAAGTTCAAAGGTATTTTACTCCCAAACAAGGAAAAGCTTCTGAATGGTCAATCCGTTGATGATACAACCTTATTCCCCTTGCTGGAGGAAGAAAATATATCAAATTTGATGACCAAGATAAACATTTTATGTGAAGCCTCAGGGGAAAAGGTCTCCCTCTCTAAATCTATTATGCTTGGGTGGCAAGAAAGGCCTCCTAAGTGGGAAAGTGATCTAGGAATCCAATGGGGAGGACCACACAAATAGGTAAGATATTTGGGAATACCATTTGCAATATGTACTAACCTAAAGGAAATATGGAACTAGAATAAAAGTAAATTTGAGAAAAATATTGTGAGATGGAATAGGTACTATCTCTCATTGGCTAGGAGAATTCAAATATGTCAAAAAATCCTCTCATCCTATAGCATCTACTTTGCTTCAATATGGTTTTTTAGCAGTTACCAAGTGGAAGAGATCCAAAAGAGGATTTGCAGTTTTCTTTGGTTTGATGGAAAGGGCAAGAAGAAAAGGCATGCGATCAAATGGGACCATTGTTATGTAAGCAAAGTAGAAAGGGGGACTTGGTCTAAAAGACCTAGAATTCTAGGGCATAGCACTGGCTTCCAAGTGGATTTTCAAATCCCTGGTTGGAAATGAACCATGGGAAGTATTGATTAGAAACAACATTCAAAGGGAAACTCCCAAAAATGGTAAGAAATGGAAAGACCTCCCACTCAATAACCTTCTTAGTTTCCACTATCTTATTTCCTTGAAAGGCTTAGTGGTGTTTAGGAGTATTTGGAAGGCATGGGAGTAGGTCAAAAGATTCATCTGTAACTCTAAGTATTCTTAGGGTAACATATTGTACTCTTAAAGGTCCATTTGGTGGAACCCTAAACATAAATATAAGCTATTAGCTCTCTTCCAAGGGTGCTCAACTAAGAAGTGGAACAACAAAGGTATTAAATGCTTTTCAGACATCCTAAATGGGGAAAAGTTAAAAGAGTGGACTCAGCTGAAAAATGAATTACATATCATGGATACTCAATGGAGGACTTACTCTATTGTAAGAGAATCCTACAAGGATATAAACTGGTCGGTGTGTACCAGGTTTAATACAAAGCAATTCAATGAGTTTTAGTGGATAAATGGAACCAATATCATCAAGTTAAATGCAAAAACTATATATAATACTCTCACCAAGCAGCAAGGGACCTTTGACTACTTGAACAATAAGTGGAACACTAATCTAAACAATGATGATTGGACCAAAATCCTCTCAAACAACTAGACTATAACTCTTCTACCAAAGAAGACTTGTTTCAGATGATTGTTGACCTTTCACAAGCTGCCTTTTAAGATAAGTTCTACTAACATTGAAATTTGTAGAACGTGCAAAGTTCCAAAGACAATTTACCATTTTTTTATTGCTTATTTGCAAAAGAAACATGGAACTTATTTTGTAATAAACTAGATGTTTGGACCAAGGATGGTAAAATAAGATTGGATAGGGTTATTTTATTCAAAGGCAATAAATTTGGCAAGGAAAAATCTTTGTTTTGGTCTTGTGTATCTACTAAAATTTTGTGGAAAATCTGGAAAGCTCAAAATGATGAAAGATTTAATGCGAAATCAAGGGCACTTACTGAGTCTTCAAGAAGACTCACACTATATAACATTGTATTGCAGGTTACCATGACTGTGAAGGTCTCAAAGTTCAAGTTTCTCAAGTTACTAGAGGATGGAATCATACAAATCAAACTCCAAGAAGTCAGATTGGGACACACATGGAAAATAGGGCATCCAAGTATAGATATTTTCTTACAGGCTTTGGACATTTTCCAAAGAGATTTCAATGAGAGAGTGGCCAAGGAAGCACAAAAGGAGGACCCTCCACCCCTCCTTAGACCTGAATATTTCACTAGAGAGGAGATAGAGGTGGTTGAGGCACTTCTTGGGATGAAACACCCAGCTAGAAGTGAGGAGTCAGCCACTAGATAGAGGACATGAGACAACTTGGTTTTGGGACAGCAAATACCTTTTTGGGATAGCATGTTTTTGGGGCAGAAATAATTTTTTTGGGATAGCAAGAACCTTTGGGTGCACCTATATTTGGAAAAAAAAATATTTGGTATATGTGGACAACAGGTTGAAATAGTATGGGCATGTATCAACTAGGCTATAAGTTGACAAAGATTTTGATAAACATCACTTTGGATCTATTTTTTGGCATGGAATAGGGTATATACAGCAGTCTACATTTGGATGTGTCTAGCAGGGTCTTCTATCTCGAAAAAATGGCTCCATATAATGTCATTGTAATCATATGTTGATGTAACCTATGAAACAATATATGGGCATGTAGTAGTACTGCTCCTCATGGCTCTGTAATTGCAGCACTCGCTCTCTCTCTCTCTCTCTCTCTCTCTCTCTCTCTCTCTCTCTCTCTCTCTCTCTCTCTCTCTCTCTCTCTCTCTCTCTCTATATATATATATATATATATATATATATATATATATATATATATATATATATATATATATATATATATATATATATATATATATATATATATATATATATATATATATATATATATATATATATATATATATATATATACTCTCATATATATATATATATATATATATATATATATGCTCTGTGTATGTATGTGGCAATATCTGTAGATATATATAATTATATAATTATATTATATAATAGTATAATGTTATTACATATTATATAATAATATTATTATTTTATTAATAATATGTATTAGTATATATTACAATAATATAATGTTATTATAAAATTATAATAATATATATAATAAAAATATTATTATATAATATATATTATAATTTTATAATAATATTATATATATGTAATTATAATTATAATAATATTATAATAATATATATTACATAAATATTAATATATGTTAGTGGCATATATCAAATATTTAAAAAAAATGCTCTCTGAAATGGATATCTATTTTGGAGAGCTACTCATATTTTTAAAAAAGCTCTCTAAAATTGATATTTGTTTTGGAGAGCTACACATATATTAAACTAGCAATCACACCTTGGTGTGTAATGGATACATCAAAGAAGTGTGAAAGGTCAATTAGGGATGTTTTTGGTCTATTTTTTACATACATTTGTGTCATATACATGAGTTTAATTGGTAGGCCATTTAGAAAATGATTTTGTTTGTGCAACAAAGGTCTCAATGGTGAAGTAATAGCTTCAAATCAACTATGCATCTGCTTATAGAGATTTGAACACAACTAAAACAAAACCTTTGAATCAAGAAGATAATAAGGCTCCATTACCAATAGGCCCATGCTATATTTTAAATAGGGAGAGAGGGAGATATGTGTATAGAAAGAGGGAGAGATAGAGGGGAGAGAGAGAGGGGGGGTAAGGAGATGGGGATAGAGAGGAAGTTAAAGATAGAGATGGAGATGGAAATGGAGATGTAGATGGAAGAGAAGGATATGGAGAGAAGGAGAGGGAGAGATAAATGGAGAGGACAAAGGGATAGATAGAGATGAAAGAGATAAATATATAGAGAGGTAGAGAGAGGGAGAGATAGAAATATAAAGATAAAGATATGAAGTGATATATAGAGAGGGAAAGAGAGAGGGAAATATATAAGGGTGGAGATAGATAGATAGATAATGAGATAGAGATAGAGGGAGATATGTAAGAACTTAAATATGGAGATATAGAGATAGAGATAGAGATAGAGATAGAGATAGGGGACAAATAATGAGAGTGTGTGTGTGTATGAGTAAGAGAGAGATATGGAGAGAGATAGAGAGGGAGATAGATATGTATAAATGGATAGAGAGGTAGGAAGATGGAGGGAGAGAGATATGCAACCCAAAAATACAACAACAAAGCAAGTAAGTACCACTCATCCTCTTGTATCTTCCTCAATACCTAAATCCAATACTCTGGTTCCAAAGACTAGTGATTCATTTTCAAAACCTACCAACGAGACTACCTCATCCTCTTTCCAAATTTATTTCCAAGCCTTTGAAATAATTTACCATGCAAAGAGGACTAAGATTCAAATGTCTAAGGCTGAATATTTAAAAGCTAATCTTGACCAGTTTGACAGACTTGTTAAGTTTTTTAAAGACAAGGGAACTCATCCAAGCCATGATTCCTCTCATGAAATTTCAGTTGTTTCCAGGCCTATGCCTTCTCAAAGAAACTTATTTTCTATTCCTTCATATGTTCTTGGAAGATTAGGCCCATTCTACATCTCTTTTCTTGTTAACAATTTTAAGTAACTATGTAATAGATTCTAGTGCATCTGATAATGTCATGCCTGACAAAGTAGCTAGTGCTTTGGGATTGAATCTTACAAAGACTTTTGGTCATTGCTTCTCTATGGATAATAAAAAAGTTCCTTTGATTGGGAAAATCAAGGATGCCCAATTTGCATTTGCCACATTCCCAGATAAGAAAATCAAGATGATTGTCTTGGTGGTTGATGTTCTTGCATCTTATGTTATTTTTCTTGGATGAAACTTTTGCAAGGATGTAGGAGGTGAGTTTAATATGGATATGTATAAATCATGAATACCTATCAAGGGTGTTATGCAAAAGATGCTTCTTGAAAGGGAATCAAAAAAATTTGTGACCAAGTCAAATGATCCAAGATCTCAAATCATGTTTGAGTCTTCAGGTATGGGAATATAGTTTTTGTAGACAGATGAATATGTTGGTCTTCAAATAAAAGGAAAACTAATGAGTTAGAAACTGATGCCTCATCCATTTTAGAGTAAGAATCATCTTCTTCAGAAGAATTTTCTTTGAGTGATACGTCATTTACGGATAAAGAAATGTCATTTGATGAAGAAGTTTCAGATTTTGAAACTGCTAGTCTTGGAGATCCAAACAACGTTTGGAAAATTGAGTTTGACGACAATTGTTCTTCCACAGGTTCATGAGCACGGATTGTTTTTATTTCTCCGCAAGGAAAATTCTTTCCTTTTTCTTTTAAACCTCTAGTTTGACAACACTAACAATACCGTAGAGTACGAAGCATTGTTGTTAGGAATGGAAGTTGCATGAAGGAAAAGAATAAGAAATTTACATGCTTAAGGTGATGTTGAATTAGTCATTTTCTAAGTGAGAAAATTATATCAAACTAAGAATGAACGACTAAGGAATTATTATAACTTGGTTTAGGACAGTATAGAAGAGTTTGAAGCTTTTAACATTTTTGTTGTTCCAAGAGAGTATAATGATAAGAGTTGATTCTTTAGCAATATTAGCTACACTCTTGATTCCACACAAATATTTTCATGGTTCTACCTACACCATTGAGTTGGTTTTTTGTCCAAGTGTTCCAGACAATTCTGAGAACTGGAAAATTTTCAACAATGATCACCAAATTGTGGCCTTTCTAGAGAAGGAAAAAAAATTGATGAATTTTACTTAAAAGGTAGTGATTCTCCACCCCAAGAATCTATTTTTGTAATTGATCCAACCACTAGTGAAGAGGTTCTACAACTTAAAGGGAATAAAAAACCCAAGGGGTTGGTATCCCTAGAAAGACTTTTTGACAAACATGACCATTATGTTAAAAAGCAACAATAGTCCAGTTTCAAATCATCTAATGAGGTTGAGCAAATCAAATTGGGAACTGAAGCAAATCTTAAAATGGTGAATATTGGAAAGTGTTGTAATTCTAAAGAGAAAGATCAACTTGTTGAATTTTTATGGAAATACATAGACGTGCTTGCATACTCATATGAAGATTTGAATTCTTTTCACCCAAAGGAGGTACAACACGAAATTCCATTGAGGGTGGGATCATTGCCTCATAAACAAAAGTAGAGGCAATACAATCCTAAGATTTTCGGAACCATTCTTTCAAAGATCCAAAAAAATTTGAATGCTAGGATCGTATTTCCTATCCACCATTCAATGTGGATAGCTAATATCATTCCAATTCATAAGAAGAATGGGGAAATTCGCATATGCATGGATTTCAGGAATTTAAATCAGTTATCATTAAAAGACAATTCTCATTTGCTAATAGTGGATCAGATCTTGCAAATGGTAACTAGATCTAAGATGCTATCCATGTTGGATGGTGTCTCAGGGTATAATCAAGTGGAGTTTAGTGCAGATGATCAACATAAGACTGCCTTCACCATGCCATTGTACCTTTTCCTACCATAGAATGCCATTTGGTCTTATCAATATTAGTGCAACATTTCAATGAGCAATGGACATAGCTTTCTATGATGTCATGGGTAAGTTAATTTTTGTTTATCTTGATGATCTAAAAATATTTTCCAAAAGTCATCAGGATCACATCAATCATTTAAGACATCTTAGAGAGGTTCTGACAACATGGAATTTCTTTGAATCCCAAGTAGTAAATTTTTGGGGTTACAGAGGGTAAACTACTTCGTCACATCATGTCCAAGGAGAGTATAAAGATTGATCCTGAAAGGGTCAAAGAAATTCAAGCCCTTACTCTGCCTGTGAGTAAGAAAGTAGTTCATTCTTTATTTTGAAAGATGAATTTCCTGCAAAGGTTTGTCCCTGACTTCGCAAAAAAGACACATCATAATGTGAATATGATGAAGGGAAATACTACTTTTCATTGGTCTTTGGAAGGTAAAGTTGCGTTTAATGATATTAAAGAAGGTATTATGCATGCGCCAGTGTTAGTCCACCCAGATTACACTAAGGAATTCATTATGTATAGTTATGCTTCTGAGCATACACTTTCAATTAGTATAGAAAAATAGTGAGGGGTTTGAGTCCCCTATTGCGTACATGATTTTTCCATTGAAGGCTCATGAGTTGAAGTACTTCCAAATGGAAAAACGTGCATTCATTATGGTTAAGGAAATGAATAATTTTTGGTTTTACATACTTAACAATCATGTCACTACACTAGTGCTTGATTCTACTATTAAGTCCATCTTGACACAGCAAGAGTTTGTTAAAAAAAGGGGCAACTGGATTTCCAAAATTCAAGAGTATGACATGGACATAAATCCCACCAAGTTGGTGCATGGTAAAGGTTTGTGCTAGCTTATTGTTGAAAACAATCCTGATCAAGTTTTTTATTATGAGGATGTAAGCTCTAAAGATATTCCTATTGTTCTATTCGTTAGTACTATTGACGAATGGTAATCCAATATCGCTTACTTTCTAACATATGAAGAATTTCCAAAGCATTTGACTCATAAGGAGAAAATGATAGTCAAGATTAAGGCAAAAAAAATTGTCTTATGGGATAATGGTTTGTACAAAAGGACCTTGGATGGTACTTTTCTACATTGTGTTGACAAGGCACAATAGAGCAAGTTATTGGAATCTTTCCACAACTTGGCATGTGGTGAAAATTTTTCTATGCCAGTTATAGCTCACAAAATTTTGTGAGCTAAGTACTATTGGCCTACCTTGTTTCAAGATGCATATAATTGGGTGTGCAGATCCAAATTAAGTCAGCAGTTCATAGGTAACCCTAAGTTGGTTGCTCTTTCTTTAAAGTCAGTTGTCATTGAAGAACCCTTCCATCAATGGGGCATTGACTTCATTGGTATATTAAATCCACCTTCCAGTGTAGGAAATTTTTATGTTCTCACATCCACTGATTACTTCACCAAGTGGGTGGAAGCTATACCAATGAAGCATGCTACTTCAAAGGTAGTTTGCAAATTCTTGAAGGAGAATATCATTTCAAGGTTTGACCTGGGCCAAAAAAATTGTAGCAGACAATGCTACTACATTCTCATCAAGTGAGATTATAGAGTTTTTTCTTTACATGGAATCACATTGTCGCATTCATCATATTATTACCCACAAGGTAATGGTCAAGAAGAATCTAGCAACAAGAATCTACTCACTATCATTTGCAAGTTAGTTGACAAGAACCAAAGATCATGGCATAAGGTGTTGTATGATGCTTTGAGGGCTAATAGAATTAACCTTAAATAGGAAATAGGTGTGTCACCTTTCCAAATCTTGTATGGATTGAATGTAGAGATTCCAATCGCATTAGAGTTGCCCACCCTTAAATTGGCTAAGGCCATTAAAGATGAGACATTTGTCAATTCTATCAACAAGCATATTATGTATCTCTCTTCTGTCAACAAGCGTATTATGTATCTCTCTGAATTGGAGGAGAAGCATGTTTAAGTGGTGAACTGTATTACAAAACACCAAGACCAAGTGAAGAATCTTTTTTACAAGAAGGAAAAGTCTCAAGGTTTCCAAATTGGAGATCTAGTTCTCTTGTGGTACAAGAGAAGAGATCCAAAAGGCATGCATGGGAAATTTGATTCATTATGGAGAGGACCGTTCAAGATTCATCAACTCTACAGTGAAAATATTTTTCTTCTCGTATACCAAGATGGCTCTCCATTTTCACTTCCACATAGCAGACAACATTTGAAGCTCTTCACTTAGCAAGGAGATAGATGTGCTTTGTAAATAATTGTATAGTCTTTGTGTCTTTTTATTTTTTAGTCTTTTTGTTTTTGTCACCTAACTCTACACCCAATGGATGGATAAAGGAACTTAGATACTGGAATTCTTCTCCCTTCAATCTTTTCAAAGAATGATCAAAGGAAGCTCCCTAGCTAGAGCCAGTTTTTATCCTTGAATTTAGATGTGCTTGATTCATGGGATAACCCCTACAAAATTTGTCCATTTCATTGCCTGTATACTCTAAACACGTAAAAAAAGGTGAGTCCCAATTTTCCTTCATGTGTGGTCCCTAGTCTCAGAATTTCCTTTCAAGCATTAACCTCCTTCAGTTTGTCAAAATTTCTATTTTTTGTGCAAAACATGAATTTCAATTTGCAGGAGTTAGAAAAAAATTTGCACTTGTAAGGTCGAGGTTTTTTCTTGACCCTACAAGTGAATGTTGCAAAAATAAAAATGTTTGCAAGGTTAGTATTTTTTGTCGACCTTGCAATCGGACAACCAAATTTTATTTACATTAGCGTTAAAAAATGTCACTCCTACAACTAAGACACTCACACAAGTGTCATTAATGCTACATTTTAATGTCTTTCAATTTAGTTTTTAAACGTTTTAAACTCATCTTGCTTCTTCATTTCTTTTTTTTTTGTCTATACCCTCTACAAGCTTGTTCGTAACCTACAACTTTGTTTAAGCATGATTTGTGTTGGATTTTGAGCTAGGGTTTTCCTTCATTCTCATTTATTCAAGTATGCTTAACTTTTCGCCTTTCTATTTACTTTTGATGTCATTTATCATGTTTAGGTTTGAGTTTTAATCACATCTCTTTTTGTATCTTAGTGGGTTTTTGTTGTGTTTTAAATATTTTATGTGTATGATATTTTCCTTTTCTATCTTTCTTGTTTATCTGTTAATTTTTGAACCTATGTCTTCACCAATTATGTGTAGGTTTATTGTCAATTAGGGTTGTTTATTTTAAGTCTTTGTGTTGTCGGATTTAAGTCCCATATTGTTTGGTATCAAAACTTGTGGATTTTTCAACAAATCCATTAGGGTTTTCTATGTCGAAAACCTATACACCATTTCAGTGTATTTTATTAGATACTTGTAGCTTTTTCCCGCATTGGCTTTAGGTCTGAAATATGAAACTGTGTCAGTCATTTTTCCTATGTACACATACAGGATTAACTCTTGTTGTTTGAATGATGATTTTTCATCGATTAAATGACAATGAGCCAATCCAATAAGTTGTATGCACTTTCAATTTTTTTTTGAATGGAATCAAAGGATGTATTACCAAGGGTGTATGGTCATATCAAAATTCCCTAACCATGCTAAGAAAAAATCTTTTTGTTTGCATCAACAATTGTTTTTTGTCAATGGTGTCAAGAATGTTGAATATTGTCTTACCTTTGAATTGTATGGTCGAGTTTTTCCCCTAACCCTATAATAACTTATTCATTTCATTTGTAGGTGTGTCAAAATCCCCTACCCATCCAAACAAAATAAACTCTCTTTTTTTGTGTGGTTACAGAATTTCCCCAACCCTACAATCACATTATGTTTCTCTTGTATGTCTATCAAAAAACTTTGATCATACAAGTTGATCAAGGATCCCAAGTGTTGTTTGTTGAATCTAATTTTTTTTCCGAATATACAAACAAAGATTAAATTCCCATTTATAGGGTTGGGGTTTTCCCCAACCCAACAATAAAAACAAGAGTTCATTTGTATGATCAAATTGTAAGATCGGTAATTTTTGCCGACTCCGCAACAAAGCAAAGTTCTTCCCACTTGCAATGTCATTAATTTTTAACAACTTTGCAAATATTTGCAAAACACAATTTCCACTTGCAATCTCACCAATTTTCAGCACATATGCACATTTTCGCCAAAAATTCTCTAACAAGTTAGAAACTTTCTTGCTTTGCTAAGTTGACCCATTACACTTTGTTTTCCATACTCATCATGCTTAAATCCCAATTTTTGTGCAATCATTTTATTTTTTGCCCTTGTTGCAATTTCAAAATGTGTAAATTTTTCCTAATATCTACAAAATGTTAATCTTGTTATGCATTTTTTTGTGCACACTTTCTGAGATCTTGTTTTTGTATTCCTACAAGGTATAGTTTTCTACTAATGTTAGATTTGTCTCCTTCCAAGGGGAAAGCTATGAAGTACAAATACCAAGGTGTGCTTCCCCCTATAGTGGTTTCATCGAATGTTGATGAAATCAAGGATACAAAGATCAGTCATGTGGACATGTCTGAGTTTATTGAGAAAACTAAGAAATAGCCGATGGACAATGGAATGAAATCAATTATTCGAAGTAACATACGCTAGTAGAATTTGGAAAATAAATGACTACGTGACTAAAAATTTTAGTCACAACAACTAAAGATGACTAAATTCTACTCATTTTTTGCAACACAACTACAAATGACTAAATAAATGACTAATTTGATCATCATATGTGACTAATTTGATCAACACAACTACAAATGACTAATTTGATTATCATAAGTGACTAATTTGATCATCAGGTAAAAAATACAACTAAATAATTAGTCACACAAATAAAAATGACTAAATAAATAGTCACAAATAAAAATTAGACAATATCGTATTAAAGTGGATAATTAAAAAAAAAAATTTGAATTGAGTGGATTGTATTTTATTTTTTATTTTTTTATTTTTTTTTTTTTTAATAAAAGGAGGGTAAAAACTTTATTGAATCATAAACAATACAAGGACCAAAGAAAGAAGCCACAAGTGGCCAGATACAACAAGAATTAATTCACACCCAAGAAACACCTCATATCCTTAGTAACCCATTCCTCAAGAACAGGGGCCAAATCAACAGGAAGATTGCCCCAATCATCCACGCACCAAGAATCAGTCCTTTCCGAAGCCCATCTAGCCAACCCATCAGCCACCCTATTCCACTCCCACGAAATATGGCAGAAAACAATGGACTCCAAAGAAGAACACAGAGAAACAATTTGTTTGACAACCACAGCAAGCTGCCAATTCGCATCCGCCAAGTTACGTTTATTCAACATATCAATAACAACCTGAGAGTCAGCTTCACAAACAATCTGCCGCCATCCAAGGGCAACCGCACGCTCAATCGCCAAGAGAATAGCACTCGCCTCCATAAGATTATTAGTTTGCAAACCCCGATACATAGAAAAGAAAAAAACAACCACTCCAAGGCTGTCTCTACCAATACCTCCAATCCCAGCATGCCCAGGATTACCCCTAGACAACTCATCCGTATTAATTTTTAGTTCACCTAGAGCAGGCGGGCACCAAAATCCCTCACGAGCAACCCTCTCCCACCCACGTCTACGATGCACCTTGCAAACAATACTTTTGTCCCCTGTGGCAAGGCCCAGAGCATTTACAACACCCAAGTCTCTAGGATCAATCGGCACAGACAAGTCACACTTAGCAGTCAAAGTCTCCTGCAGAGTCCCAAGAATACGTCTCCAAAGCTACCCCATGAGCAATTTTTTATCAAGGAAGATTCTTCTATTACGCTCCAACCAAATTTGCCAAACAATCAAACTAGGACCAATGCTCCAAGCAATTTTTAGGAAAGAGGTTGTAACAGGAGGAGAACCCTGTCTCTTCCAGAAATCCTCCAAAGAAGAGACATGACAACACGGAGCGCTCCAAAGATTCCACCAGTAATGCCAAATAGCCTTAGTAAAAGAACACTGAAAAAAGAGATGTGATAAGCACTCCTCATGCTGACCACAAAGAATGCACATGGAAGGTCCCTGAAACCCACGCTTCCAAAGATTGTCCCAAGTAAGACATTTACCTTGAGCCACAAGCCAAGAGAAGAAATTACATTTAGGCCAAGCAAAGTTATTCCAAATATGCTTCCACCAAGAAACCTGTGAGCTCCCAAAAACCTGTTTATCCAAAACCTGATAGCCAGAGGCAACCGAGAATTTTCCTTTCAAATCAGGTCCCCAAGCAAGCACATCGTTTCTGTGAAGAGAATTACAGAACGACCTGATAAGATCTTAACAAGCTCTTGATGATCCTCCACCGCACCACCAGGGGGCCAATCCGAGGGGTCCTTCCACTTGGACACAAAAATCTGACCCAAAAGATGTTGAGATTTGAAATCAGCCACATGACTCTATCCCGCCTCTGTGAAAATCATACACAAATTGTGAAGGTGGGGATGCGAGGACACAATGGGAGGATGACCATCCCAAGAATCATGCCAGAAAAGAGCATCCCGACCCTCATTACAAATCCAAAAAAGGCCCTGTTTAACCAGCTTGGCACCGCGTTTCAAGGTACTCCAGATCAGAGAACCTTTCCCCTCTAAACTGAATCTAACAACCTCTTGACTTTCCACTACCCCCAAATATTTGAAGGTTAGAATTTTATCCCAACACAAGTTTTGGTGAGAGCACCACCGCCAATACAACTTAGCAGCCAAAGCCTGCCCAATCAAATCTGTCCGTCGTAGGCCCAAAGCCCCCTCCTGCTTTGGCCTACAGACAACATCCCACTTCACCAAACTCCATTTACTATGAAGAAGATTGCCAGCCCAGAGAAACTGATGAGACAATTTCTCAAAATCCTTAATAAAGCTGGAAGGAGCAGAAAGAACAAAGCATCTATAAAGATGGAGAGCCTGGACCACCGACTTTAGAAGAGTCACGCGACCAGCTGAGGATAGCCACCTGCAAGTCCAATGGCTGACCAATCTTCGAAACTTGTCAAGAGTCTCCTGCCAAAACCTTTTGGGGAGAGAACGAACAGCAAGAGGGATTCCAAGATAGGAAAAAGGGAGTGAGCCAATCTGAAACCGAAGAATACCAGCAATTCTCCTTTGAATATTCTTAGGAGTGTGAAAGAAATAAATGAAAGACTTCCCCTCATTTATGCGTTGTCCAGAAGCAGCTAAGTAACTGTCTAACACACTGCACAAATTGAGAGCCTCCTCAACCTTTGCCCTACCCATCAAGGTCGTATCATCCACAAACTGAAGATGAGACTGGGGGGAATACCTTCTCCCCATCTCCAACCCTAAATCCCGCCGCTAGCAACCTGAACACGGATGAGCCGCCCTAGGCCCTCCGCAAGGAGGATGAATAAGTACGGGGACAGGGGATCACCCTGTCTAAGGCCTCTAGAAGCACCAAACAAGCAAGTGGGTTCTCCATTGATGAGCACTGAAAAGGAAGAGGAAGTGACAAAACTCCTAACCCAATCAATCCAACCCTCAGCAAAACCAAAAGCTCTTAGGATTTTAAATAGAAAGCTCCATTTAACCCGATCATACGCTTTAGCCATGTCCAGTTTAATAAACATAGATTTATCTTTTGAGGATTCCATAGAGTGAATAGCCTCAGCAGCAATAACCACCCCATCCATGATCTGTCTACCAGCAACAAAACCCCCCTGTTCCTCAGAGATTAGACCATCGAGCCAAGGTTTCAGCCTTTCCGCTATCAGCTTAGTAATAATTTTATACACAACATTACAGAGCGCAATAGGCCTGAACAGATCTAAGGAATTAGCTCCCTCCTTAGGAATTAGAGCTAAAAAAGTAGCATTCAGAGACTTCAACATTTGTTTATTCATATAGGATTCCTGGACAACCTCTAAAAGGTCTAATTTAACCACTTCCCAGAACTCCTGAAAAAATTCAATAGGGAACCCATCAGGCCCAGGAGCTTTACCTTTCTTCATCTAGAACACAACATTCTCAAGTTCTGACAAGGTGATAGGGGCAAGCAACGAATCATTCATTTTATTATTCACCAGCTTCATAACACAATCTAAAATTCTTGCTTCATCCTCCTCAGCAAGAGGTGAATCCTCACAGAATAAGGTAGAAAAATACCGAATGCATTCAGCAGAAATAGAAGCGGAAGAGGACAAAGCTTCCCCATCAGGTAACAAAATAGAGGATATAGCATTACCTTGCCTCCGATCTTTAACAGAGTTATGGAAAAAAGAAGTGTTCCAATCCCTAGCCTGAAGCCATTCAATGCGGGACTTCTGTTTTCAGAAGATCTCCTCTCTTAACTCCCATTCCTCAAGCTCTTTGGTTGCAACACTCTCAAACAGGCTCAACTCTTCCGAGAGGCCATGATCCCGAATCTGTCTGGTAATAAGGTCAAGATTATCCTGTGCCTTCTATTTTTCCTGGAACAAATTACCAAAATGCTGCCTATTCCATCTTTTCAAACTATATTTAACAAACTGAAGCCTTTTTGAGAAAAAGTACATCGCAGTGCCATAAGCTGGCTTCCCCTGATCCCACCAACCAGGGAGAAGATCATGAAGAGAGTCATCCCGAAGCCACATCAGTTGAAACTTAAAGGTCTGTCTAGCACATCGCTGAGGCATATCAACCACCAATTTTATAGGCCAATGGTCAGAGCCTCGACCATCCAGAATTTCAGAGCTAGTCATCCATTTGTCCTCCAGCCAAAAGCTAGATACCAGAAATCTATCAAGTCTTTTCGAGATAGAAGCTTCTCCAATTCTTCTATTATTCCAAGTAAAAAAACCATTGCTCGGCTTGATATCCACAAGATTCAAAGCAGAGATATTGTCTTGGAGCAGCATCGCGGAAGCCTCCAGCCTTGCAATACCACCCCGCTTCTCCGCAAGCTCCTTGATAGCATTAAAATCACCTCCAATAATCCAAGGATAATAAGGAAATAAGCTACGAACAAGACGAATGTTGGACCACAAGAGTTTCTTACCCTGTAACTCCATAGGTGCATACACATTGGAGAAAAGAGTTATTTCCCCTGTCCTAAAACAAGAGGCCACCAAGGAAAGGGATGACTTAAAAGACACCCACCAAAGGGGGAAGATCTTCCGTGGGTTCCATAAGCACGCCACCCCTCCAGAAGACCCCTGAGCACCAATGCATTGGCAATCCCCATTTCGCCATAACTTAGGAGCTAAATCCATCATACCCTCCACAGAGAGCTTAGTCTCCTGCAGAAAAAGAACATTAGGCGAATGACTCCTGATCAAATCCTGAACAACTTTTTGTCTAGGGCCACTATTCAAGCCCCTTACATTCCAGGAGAGAACTATCATTTCAAGGAGCATGAAAAATGTGAGTCCAGAGTCCTGACTGACCCCGATTCCACCAAAGTCTCCCCTATCATCTTAATCTTTTCCTCATCCTTCTTCCTACCCAGCTTAGAAATTTTCTCCGGCCCCCCCTTCTTGAGAACCTTTTGCAAAACACCCAACTGCGGGGATGTCTTACAATTCTTCTTACCCACCTCTGAACCCACTTTCTGCAAAAGGCGGTCCTTATCTACAACATCTTTCACTACCTCCGCACTACCACCTGACACATTCTGTACGCCCACCTGTTGCACTGTCTCTAGAACCAAAGTCCCATCAACATGCGGTGTCATAATCACCTCTGAATTGAGCTTTGCCTGACCAGAATCTTTCCCAGCCTCTTCTAGGCAAGGCTCACCCGAACCCCCCTCCATTTGGGGAGCATGCATAGCCACAATCGGAGGGTAATGCTGATCAATATCCAAAGTCCCATGATCTAGATCTACAAAACCTGGGTTCACCTCCTGCTGAGTAAGATCCTCCACCACTTCGAATCTATTAAAGGTGTCTTCCTCCTATCTGTCCTTCAAAGTCCTTTTATGACCTTTATTTTTGTTTCGGCCTCTAACGGGGATAAAACCATCTTCCTTACCATTGCAACCTAGAATGGGTTCCTTTCCCTTATCCACTCTGGACATATTATTTGAAGGCAAAGGAGGTTGGGCCTCCAGAGGTTTGGCCTTTGGACATCTACGTTGGAGATGGCCATACTCATGACAGAAATGACAACGAAAAGGAAGTGTTTCATAATCAAGCTGTTGCACCCATGAATACTCACCTGCATTCACTTCTAAGGCGTCTGGAAATGGCTTACTTAAATCAATTTCTACACAAAACCGGGAAAAAGTCATTACCTTTTTGAATTGCGTTTGCTGAGACGAACCCACAGGTTTCCCAAGATTCGAGGCCAAAAGGCACAACACATCCTCACGCCAGCATTCCACAGGGAGCCTTGGAAGACGAACCCAAACCGGAACCCAATTCAGAAGTTCCTCCGCTGGGTTGAAACCAGCATGCCATGGCTTAATGAAAAAGCCCAGCTAGTTGTATAAGTGCGACCCCCCTTCAAAAGCCCTATTTCGATCAACCAAATAGTCAAAAGTAACCATGAAATAGTTATTTTCCAGGAGGCGAATTTCCATCTCACCCTCAGGCATCCAAGTCCTTTGAGCCCACATGTCCAAAAATTGCAAAGAATTTTTCAAACCTAAGAATTTACAATAAAGAGAATGTCTAGAATAATAATCAATTTCTTCAGCCATCATCTCCATTGGAATGACAACATTCGGCCTCTCTTTACATCGTTCAAGGCACCCATTAATCTTCAGAATTCTAGGCCCTCCTGTCAAGCCTGTCTCAACTCTTTCAGGTTCCATTGAGAAAAGGTTCTTATCAAAGACCTTCGAGCCCTATAGAGAGGGCTTTGAACCGAATGCCGAACGAAAATCCATTTTGGGGCCACTCCCAGAAGATTCCCCGTGCAGCATAGAGGAAAAGGAGAACCCTAGTCTAACATGCAAATCCACAGGAGCCCCAGAGGAACACAAAGAACCCCCAAAGGAAAATGAATCACGCAAGCCCACACCTCCTCGGGTGAGGGTACACTAAAACCACCAGCCGATGCACTAAAACCCACACACGCCACCCACACCAAACCCCACTCGCAACCCAACAAAGCCCACCAAACACCCCAACTGCACTCCACCCACGTAGCCACGACCCACACACGTCCCAGCTATTTTCCCCACACCAGACCTCCACCACCAGGCACAGGAGAAAAGAAACTGGTCGGCCGCGAGCAGGAAAGAAACCCCAGCACCAACCGCGCCCACACACCACCCGCAGATCACAACACCTAGAACGGCCCCCTGCAAACAAACCGACACCCACTCCAAGCAACGCACGACCAGGAAGAAAAAGAAACGAGCTAGGGCGCGGATGCCCTAGCTCGGCACACACAGAGCGAAGGAGCCATCACTACCCTTCATTCATCCTTGATGTCCTTGTTCTAGAAAAAAAAGAAAAATTGAATTTTAATACATACCAAAAAAGTTATGCCAAATTTAATATTAAGGTTTGGGCCTTGGTTGTTGGCACTACAGGCAAGAAGCCCCACCAGTTCACCAAGGAGCCTCCCCTTAATAGGAGGGTAAATAAAAAACTCCATTGTTGACGTAGTAGAGAGCGACCTCGCAAGGTTTGAACCTTGGTTGTTGGCTCTACAGGCAAGAAGCCCCACCATTTCACCAAAGGGTCGCCCCCGGGAACAATTTGACTAGTTGAGCGTATCATGTTTAAATGTTATTTTTTTATATGTAATCTATGTTATGTAGAATATTATTGGTTTTTAGGTATAACATTTTTCCCTTAGATTATCGTGTTGTGACTCTTTAGGTGGAGAGACATTAAATAATAGTTCTAATTTTTAAGCGTATTGTGCTTTTTTGAAATTAGAGTTATTTTTTTATTATGTCATTTATTAAAATTTAAATTCTTTAGATGCAATAAATAGAGGATATTAATTGTGTTTTGATTTGTTTTATTAGAATGAACATTGAAGATTCATGTTTTTTATTGGAAATGCAAAATGATTCTATAGGTTTGATATAAAATCCTAAAAAAAAACTGTCAATTTAATAATTAAAATTCATATTTTAATAGATTTTACTTTCTTGAAATATATTAATTAATATTGATAGGTTTCTCATGTCATTATTATGTATGTAAAAACTTATTAATAATTTATGCTAAAGGCATATCCTATTTGAAGAAGACAAAGCTAATTTTGCCCGATCAATGGTTCTTATCAATTTGTTGACCATTAAACAAATCTCAGCCATTCATCATTTTAAAAGTTTAAAAGTATTTTTTTTAAAAGCTAAAAGTTTAAAAGGCTTTTTTTTAAAAAGCTACAAGTTTAAAAGTTTTTTTTTTTTTTTAAAGTTTAAAAGTAAAAGTTTAAAAGTCTAATTTTTTTTAAAAAAAGTTAAAAGTTTAAAAGTCTTTTTTTTTTTATATTGATTTTATTTATATCATTACTAATTTTTTAAATTATTATATGAAATATGTGCATTATATTTTAATTATAAATAATTTAATTATACCTATTATTATATATTATATTTTAAAATAAAACTATTAATTACATAAAATGATTAAAATAGTTTCATTATTACAAAAATAGATCAAAATTTATCTTAATTGACTTTCCACACTTCTTCGCGTACCCATTGCACACTAAGGTGCAATTGCTAGTTATTTTTTACTTGAGTTATTCTATTTTGCTTTAATACTATTTAAAGATTATTTTATGTAGACTGTTTATTAAAAGTTATTTTTATTTACTTATAATATTAATTTTGTTTCATTTTAAATTGTTTAATTTTATTTGTACCTTCATGACATGATATTATGATGTCAATAGAAAATACTTTTTACATAAATAAAATAATTTGAAATCCATATATCTCATCATTTTTTAGATAAATATATTTAAGATAACAAATTTAGAATTTTTTAGAAAACATGTTTCTCTTCATATAAAAATGTCTTAATTAAAAAATATGTTTAAATAATAATTGTATAATTTTTTTTATTATTATCATATCAAAACAATAGTAAATTAATCATTACGAGCAATGACTAGGTCCACCGACAATAAAATGGGTGATAGAAAAAGGGACACAGGGGTTCATTTAAATGGGTGTGTAAGTCAATCGACATTGCAGTCGAAGCAATGTGTGGGTACTTAGTAGCTAGTAAACACAGTTGTTGAGTGTAGTGCTCTCTGTATGGGTCGTTCTAGGAATTTGTGTAAGCATTTATTCGTGATTTCGTGGTTTATTGTGTTATGTGATTTAATTAATTTAAATTATTCTTGGTTATAGTAATAATTATTTATAAGGAAAGTTTAAACAATTCTTTGCTTTAGTAATAAATTATTTATATTGCAAATTTAAACAATTCCTTATTACCCTACTAATTACTTGATATTAAATTGAATAAATTAAATGATCATTTTAAATAATAAAATTAAATGTATAAAAAAAAGAAAAAAAAAAGGCCACCATTTAAATAATACAAAATGATAGTAATGAAATTAAAATAAATAAGAATTTGACACGTTCAAACTGGATGTAAAAGCAAAATTGAAAAGCTTAAGTGCAGTTTGGCTTAACGTTGAAACTACTCTCTTATTTGGTCACGAGAAAGGGAACGTTTTTTGTTGGTGATTTATTCCCATTTGGCAAGTTTGTAATGAAGGAGTTTGGAAAGAGCTTCTACAGGTGGCATTCCTTGGGACCACGTGTCTGGGATGCATTATGTGAAGCAGTACACGTACCTTGTTTGTGCATCTACATTTTGCATGCATTTTCTAATTAAGGGGTTGCCTCCACATGGAAAAGGGTTCTTACGCAATTGAAAAAGCTCCCATTTTTCTTTGACGCGGGGGGGAGGATCTTAGGAGGTGGAAGCTGCAAAAATCAGGAGGTAAGTCACCGTCCATATTCTCAGCATGTTTTATAATCTTCTTGAACCTGTTCATTGCTGGAGGATTTCTTCTTATTGAGACTTATCTTGTTATAAGAAAGTCATGTTGTTATCTGTTAAGCAATGGAATTGGTTCTTTGGAACATTATCTCATTCTAGTAAGCTCAATTTGTAAACCTTGAGACCACGTTTCGTTGAGCCTTTCTGTCATACAGTCTCGTCCCTTGTCGATAGTTCCACATTTTAAGAAGGAAATAATGAATAATTCTATGCCTTTCAAATCTGAAATCCCCATTTGACAAATATATTTGTTTCTTAAATTCTTAAAGGAAGTCCTGCCCTGCTCAAAAGCTCCCAATTTATAAAACGTAGGGAGATTACAGGAAAAGGTTGCGAAAATTGGCTTTACACCTGCCAATTGCATTTGCTTGAAAGTTTCATAAGCCTTTTCAACAATCCTGTTTATGCATATCGTGCTATCTTTGCATTTCAAGAAGGTTGCATTCTTGAGAATTGTTGTCAAACAGCCCACGGAAACACCTTGTCCATGCACCCACATTTTGAGTACATCACTGCTGGGGCATTTTTCCGCCTTTGGTCTCAGCTCCTCCGGACTACTCCTTCTTGCTGGTAATGACCTATGCTGCCCCAATTTGACAAGCTGCAGCCTGAAAATAGGGTCTCCACAATGGTTTTTTTTTTCTGGGTATGTTTATCAAAATGAAAATTACAGTCAAGATCTTATTAATGAGTACATTTAGATTTTAACATTATCAGCATACTTTACTCTACGTAGTTAAATAATATTATACCCACCTTTGTTTGTCTATTGTATTTGCTTGAATGTTTCTAAAGCCTTTCATCAAATCCATTTTGTGCATATTCTTCAGGCATGGCAGACTGTGAGAATCACAATTCCTAGAGGTATTATGTCAAACAGTTTGTGTTCCTTTTCTGTTCTTTCATATTTCCTTGGGACATTCTGTCAAATAGTTCACTCACCTTGTTTATGCGTCCACATTCCCTGAAGCAGTTCATCAATATATTTGTGTGCCCTCTTCCTCTATTCCTTGCTGTCGTTGTTTTGCAGTCCTAGGTTAATCCCATTATATGGTTATATTCTTTACCTTTGAATTTTTTTATACATATAATATTCGTCTCTTTTCTTTTCCATAACCCACAACTAATGTGGATGGCATTAGAGTTTATTCATTTAACATTCGATTTATGAAAATAAAAAAAAGATCTGTCTTCAGCTTGCCAGTCGGCCATAGGGAAATAGATTTAATCAAATATATGCATATATGTGTACTCAGTTATTCACGAATAGTTGAGTTCTTCTCTCATGCACCTCTTGGGATAGCTAGTTACTTACTCTGAGATTGCTGTTATAATTTTATTGTGGGCCTTTTTTTCTGATTGTATCTTTTAGCATCACTAGCCATCTCCGCAAGAACATTGTCACTATTTTAAAATGATGGAAATGGTTCACATCTTTCAGATTTACTTCTCTTGAAAATATAAGAAAAAAATTAAAAAAAACAAAAAATAAGTCAAAAGCCCATTAAATTAAGTTTACCCTCTTTCTTGCGTACCTTAATTAGCCTTAATATTAGGTGTTGCATGTTAAGTAAAGAGAAGGTTAAGCCGAATGTCTAAGCTAACCTAGGCACTAGATATAGGGAGCTTAAAAATAAAATAAAATTAAGAACAAAATTAAAAAAAAATTAAAATACTTTACACCAAGAATACAAGGTGGAAAGAGGGACCCACCTCAATCTTCATAAAATAGAAAAAAAAAATAGGAGTTTAAAGTTAGTCTAAATTTACTCCTCCTTACTTATGAACTAAATAGAATTATTATCTCCCCTTTACCTAATCTTAAAATAAGGGGCTAGTTTAATATGGAAAAACATTATGGTTTAAAAAGGATATGGAATATTTAGTATAATAATTTATATTTGAGAATAATTCCACATATCTCATATTAGGGTTAAAATAAATAAATAAGTCTTCTTCCCTTTTTTTATTAATTTCTTTAATAAAGTTAGAAAATTAAGTAAATGTTAATATTTTATTAATTTAATAAAGTTAGTAAATTAACACATTGTTAATAAATTAAGTATGTTTCAATTTTAATGTTAATATATTTGTTTGGAAAAGTGATAAATTAATTAATTTATATTGATGTAAATTATTCCATGAAAATTTATTTTTGTGAAATTTAAGAATTAAATAAGATAATCTTAAAATGCACATTTTCATGAATATTTATGAATTTGGTAATGGTGCAAAATGGAAGATTCGTTATTATGGGTTTGTGTCAACATTTAAAATAACTAAGCAAGCTAGAATATTGGTGAAGGGATATTAAATGAAATTACATATATTTGTATACTTGTAATTGTAGGATATTAACACTTAGATGATTGCTTCAGATAATCTTTTGAATGTTGACTTCATTGTATTCTCTAAAATGAGATTGCAAAACTTTGAATAATTGAAATCATAGACAATGGGTAGTATTGTGAGGTATAGTAAACTTTGTTGACTTTAGGTTGAGGTTTTGGAAATACTGGAATAATATGAATAGAATTAAAGTGATCAAATTAAATTAGGTTAGAAGAAAACATTAGCTTTATTTACTATATTTTTATTAGTTTGAGAAAAAATGGCCTTTATATTCTGATAATTGAAGGATGTGACTAAACCAAATAATTAAGTTATCTTTTCGTTCATTATTGAACATTGGTTCTTTCAGAATTATTGGTTAATTGATATGATATTATTTATTAGATCAATGATTGATATAGTTAATAATGAATTGTTAAAATAGGTTACTTGATTTATTGATTTAAGGTGAATAGTAGGCGAATTGGTTTTAGGATTGTGGAGGAATTTTGTTAAGAAGAGAGAGAAAATGTTATTAATAGAGAATTGTAAATAGAAGATATATGTTAGGGTAAGCATCCTTTGACTTTAGATTTTAAGGTTCTTATATTCATCTAAGTGGTTCGACTTGTTTTTATGTTGGGATATTTGAGTGCTTCAATTGTTAAATTTGTTCGTATCAGTACATGAGTTGTGAAGGTTTTCCATAGTTATGATGCATTGTTGGATAAATAAGGAATTTGAGTGATTATGAAAATAATGTCACCATTGGATGTATTGCTTGTTGATGCTTATTGGTTTTGTTTAAGTTGTTTATTAGTCATAATATTAGCTTGTTAGGGCATCATGTGTGGAGAAAATTGAGGTCTCCCTTGGATGTCCTAGTGGCTAATTTACTTGTGGTTGATTTTGTAATGAATTGATTATGTAAGGGTTGCTTGAACTAAAAACCTTGTTGTTGATTGGGCATTGTTCAATGTTTAGAAATTTATGTTGGATTTTAGTTATTATGGCGGATCCTGATTTATATTTGATTATGACTATTTCCTTTTATGGAAGGAGCCCGTTTGTGCCCAAAAGGGTATTGAGAAGATTTTGTTCTTTGCGATTAATTCTGTAATGAGTTCATTTTGTTAGCTTTGAGTGAGCTTGAAGATCTCATCATGTTGTTGCCATGCTTACTCTACTCTCATCATTGTGTGATTGTGGATTTCATATAGTTATTTTGTGAGCCTTAATATGAATCTTTCTCTTGTGCTAATTTTGGAAATAAGAATACTTTATATGATGACTTTTGGTAGTCATATTTTGAGATGGTTGGGAACCCAAGAATTTGAATTACCCTTTTGTGGGAGTTTGTGGATTTTTGATATTTTAGGCTTCCAGAGGCAATGGAGAAACTTGATTTATGTTAATTTTTACATGGTTGGACCTTTGTGATTCATTGATCTTATTTTTTATTTTGAGCTTTGTGGGTGGTACCTCCTTTGTTCTTGTTTCAGTGATATGGAATGGGTTTGTGAGATGGTTCTTGCCTCGCATGTTGTGAGTTATGCACACTTTGATTTTTATGTGAGCTGAGGTACACCACTTGCTTGTATTTATTTTTGGTGTCATAGGGAGAGTGGCTCTTCATGGGGGTCGGCGCACAAAGGGGCTGTTAGGATAACCCATGGAGGAGTTTCCTTTAAAAGTGATAATTTAATTAATGAACTGGTGGGTTTTGGGTAAATAAACATTAAACAAGATTAATTATGTGCCTCACCCATACCATTAGTGCTTTCATAGGCTAAGGATGGGATGAGAAGATCTGGTTGGTAAGATCACTGCCTTGTCCTCATGAAAGGTAAGTGGTTCCGCATGAGTCACCCTATGGAGTGGTGCCTTGAGATAGGTTGCCTAGATAACCATAGATGGAGGCGGTACCTTGTGATAGGTTGCCTGGATAATCCATGTAAGGCCATGTGATGACACTCTCCTACAATACCCGTTTATGTTCCCTTGTTTGGTTTCCTCTGGGAGTGTTGATTGAATTGTTGATGTTGTTGAGGCAATTGGTTCTTGGCGATTGTTGTTGAAGCCTCCAAGTTCTATCTTTAATGTTGCACACATGCCTCATGGAAATTTAATTGATGTTAATGAAAGGTGCCCTTGTTATTTATTGTTGGTTGATATTTTGATTTCATTTGAAGGATTTGGATCCTATTGTTGTTGGCACCTCTTATGGTTATTTAGTGTTGAACTATAATCTTGACATTTGGATTTGTTGGAATTTTCATTATTTTGTTTTGGCTAAGTGATGGAAATGTTGTGGTTTGTTATCTTATGTTGATGATATCCTTGTTGTGGAGTCTGGTTTTCTATTGGTTCATTTGATTGTTTTTGGATTATGGTATGGGGATCTTTCTTGTCAACTCCTAGCATGGGGGGTGGACTTTCGGGTCCACGTGGTCAGGTGGAACGTGCTATGCACCACATTGGGTCCCCAGCCAAGGATCAAGCTATGTAAATATGTGCCTCTTGTGGACTCCAGAATTGTACCTGAGTCAAAGCTGATCTTGTTACTTTGTATTAACCTTTTCAGTTGTATTAATCTATCTTAATGTATTGTTCTAGTATATGTTGAAGAACACATATGTATCATTGTATCTCTTATATGATGTAACTCTTATTATCATTGTAATGATTGTAACCCTTGACCTTAAATTATGATCTTTGATGGATGTTTGTCATTCATGAAATGTATATAAATACTTGGTACTTTTATGTGTTAACGTTTCATAGTATGTAATTCTAATTCTAAATGGTGTTGTATCTGTGGAAATATACTCCACAATTGGCATATTGAACTATTAATAAAATGTTATATGTATCTTCTTCATCTCTCTTTGATCAAGGACGGTTGGATGTTATATTTATGTAATTTTGATTCATTCATTATTGTTATGGTATTAGTTTTAGGACTCTATGATGCCATCTCGTGTAACCTAGAGGACGTAATGGTCATTGTGAAATTGTATAATTTCTTTATATGCAATATATGTTCATGTTTATCTTATGAATTGTTCTTCTTTCAAAAAAAAATATTGTGTGGTAATTTGTTGTTTTTTTTGTCCTTTGGGGTTTGCACGAAGGGGCGTTACATTGAGAAAAATAAAACACATAAAATTAATAGCAGTACAAATTTAAATGGGTGTGTAAGGCAATCGACATTGCAGTCAAACCAATGTCTGGGTACTTAGTAGCTAGTAAACATAGTTGTTGAGAAAAAGACAACCCATAAAATCAATAGTAGTACAAATTTAAATGGGTGTGTACGTCAATTGACATTACAGTCGAAGCAATGTCTGGGTACTTAGTAGCTAGTAAACACAGTTGTTGAGAAAAAGACAACCCATAAAATCAATAGTAGTACAAACAATGCTTTGTATACAAGGAATCAACACATAAAACATTACTCCAATTTTAGACTTCTATTTCTCAAAACAGAATTGAAGTGGTATTCCTTCTATAGATTAAATGCTTTAGTTCACATGCTGGAATTTTTTGGAGACATATTTTCAATGAAATAGTAAAATAACTAGCAATTGTACATTTTGGAGTGTAATGGGTATGTCGAATTATTTTATGAGAATATTGGAAATGTTCATAAAGATTGGTTGAAATTGTAAAATGTATCAAACAAAGTAAAAGTTTGAAAGTGTATTAACTATGTTATGTGTTGAATGTTAAATTATAGTTTGACAATTAAATGTCAAACTTTATAAAAGAGACAAGAAATAATGTAAAATGATCTGTTTAAATAAATGAAATAGAACTTCAATCAAATTTTGTAGTAAAATGTACATATGTGGAAACATACAAGTTGCATACAATTTGCATATATATAGAATGGTGAAAACATAGTTTTCTTGGGATGAGTTTTTGTATGTAAACAAATTATGCAATTGAATAGAGTAGTACACATTTTAATATTTTTTTTCTTGAAACATTAGCACACAAGCATTTCCAAGAACGTGGATATTATAGTCTAATCGTTTGTAAACAAGCATTTCGTGTATTTATAAAATGTTTTTGGAATGGTAACTTCTAATTATACAATGTATGTAATTAACTTGATATTAAATTTTAAATGTGTGTAAACATATTGTAAGAATTGGCTATGAAGGTAGCCACCCAAGATCTAGAGGCATAATAGAAAGCACAAAAGAGAGAGAATAGAAACAAGATGACAAGAATAAACTGTATTCTGCCAATAATGCAAATATGATATGATGATACAATGTTATGCTATGCAAAAGTACATAGGAGACCCCTTGGTTATATAACCAAGGTGAGAACATAGAAGGGCATAAGATTATGAAAAGTGTCATAATCTTATGGCATGAGACAACTATGAAAAGTTATCACTCCACCTAAAGTGGAAAGGGATAATGTGATAATCACCACAAAAGGTGGAGAGATAATCACATGATGTGTCTAAAAAAGGTTGAAGTGATGAGGTAATGACATGTCAAGTCCACCAAAAGTGGAAAATTTCCAACAACCTCCTATGTGGTCCCTAAGTAAACTTAACTAAGGTGCAATCATGACCTAGGACAAGGTACAACACATTTAATTACACCAACACATATAGTTTGGATATATATAGAAAGTTATAAAAATAGTTCAATGTGTAACCATAGTAGCATAGATAGAAATATCCATTTTTTGTTGGAAGATTGGCAGACAAGCACTTTGAACTAGAATGTATTTGTCTTGAACAATAGACATGTTTAGCATTTTTAAAACAACCAAATAAAACCACTATATTGAAGTTCAAAATTTAAGTAAATGAAAGGTCACCTTTGCTAGAGTAGTTTTGTAGATGTTCACCAAAGGGAGCTTAGTGTAAGTGGGAAATGACTAGAAGCTGCAATAAGTGAAATTGAAGGTATAATTTATAAAGAAATTTATTTTAAATATGTTATAAAGGTGAGATAAATAAGGGCACATACCTTTAGTTATTATAATGTTCTTTAAGTGTTTGAAGAGTTTTATTGCTATAATATGTTCAAACGACCCTCCTACTTTTTTCGACAAGCAACATATGGGATTTGTTGCATGGGTGTATATCTTTTGAATGTGAAGGAAGGTTGTATGTGTAGACATGGAAGTGCATGGACTCTTGAAATTTTTGTGAATGTCAACCCTTGGCGGTCAATGTTCCCAATGTCAATTGTTTCCCTTTCAAGTATAAGGCCTTATGACTTGTGAATTGTCAAGGCCTATGCCATTTTTAGTGGAATTTGACAATGATGACCATGGCTAAATGGGGTTATAGGGACATTTTTTTGGTTGGTAAGATCCCAAGTTGGTCCAATGTAATGTTTGAAATGAACAACAACAAATAAGGGAAGTTGAGGTGTCTTTTCACCATCAATATATACAATTTCCCTAACTTCACCGAGTGCACCATTCACAAGCCCAATTTTGATCCATAAATTTGAGCACAAGATAACCTCTTGGCCAATAGAAAAGAGTATCTTAGCAAGTGAAGTTCTTCATCAGGATTTGAGTATGTTGACCCCTTAAGTTGCTCTACAATGGATAGTGCAAAAGGTGTTGACAAAGACAACAATATACATTTATTATGTAGTAGTACCAATTCATTTGTTGCAAACAAATGTATGGCAAATGAGAAAATCAAGTTTTCTGTAGAGGTGAGTGAGGAACTTGAACATGATATTATAACCTGCCAATCTTCTATTGTAGGCTCTACATTTCATATATTTGAGAGAATTTCATGAAAAGAAATTTGGGAAGGATCATTACTATTTTTCTAAAATATTCTAGTCAATGTTATAATTGTCGTGAAGCTGTACCTAGTATTCCACCATAGGAAGTAGAAGCATACATGGGGATATCCTTAATTGGTGGTAGTCGGGGCCCAAGTCACCAAAGAGAATGATTGATTTTCCTTCAAATGGCAAGTGGTTGTGGAAGGGGAATGTATCATGAAGCTTCATTTCAATCCGTTCAAGCAACTTTGGGCCGATGAAGCTCATTTTTTCTATCAAGATGTATCCGATGAAGTACATTCTTTCTTGGAAGGTTGCAAGTGTTTTTCCTTATAGGGTAGTCATTTCTTTGATTGGTATTCGAAGGGAAAAATGTATTGTTGACGCTTGAATGTTGAATGAAGCTATACTTGTAGGGGTAAGAAGTAGTAATGGTGATTGGTGGATCGGAGTTGAGTTCACAAGTGTAGACTTGGTTTTTCTTATGAGGTGTGACTTTCTAATTCCTACAATTCCTTGAAAAAGTAACCTAAGTGGTGGTTGCAAAGGAAGAGTAGTTAAATGAGATAAAACAATATCAAATGCATGTTGTTGAGTAGAGAAGGTATTATGGGTTTGTTCATTGAGACCATGGCACACTTGAAATGTTGGGCAATTAGAGTCTATGAAAGTACTTGCATCAATTCTTTGTAGTGGGTTGTAGTAGGTATCTTTCCATTCATTGTTTAGGTAAATGTCACATCAACCAAGAATGTATAGAGAATCTAGATGAATAAGAAGGTTTGGGTGTAGACCTGATAGTACTTGTCATTCATCGGGGTTATCTTCTTCTATTACATTGTCAATATTGGTCAAGTTGTCTTCATTAGGTTTTGTGATTGGTTCCGATGGCATGTGAAGGACATGCGATGGATGATAAGAAAAATAGAACTTCTCCCACTATGCTATTATTTGGTCTTATGAGGAACCAAAATCACTATCAATGTTATGAAATGGTTGGTATAACACAAGTTCGGCCCAAAAAAACTCATAGTACTTTATGTCTTCTTTTGTAGGTACAGTTGTGAACCGTGGGGATACTCAAACAATTACTTCTATAGGGTGATCCTTTCATTGGTTGTTCTTGCGAGATGCTTTAAAAGTCCATTTTTTAGTTACTTCAATGAGAGGCATTGCATCTAGATGTATGGGTCATGCCATGTAAGCATCAGTGTAGCTAGGTGATGTTGTAATTGATGTGGGCGAGACTATAACACACTAAAATTTGTGTTGATTAATATTGAAAGGAACAAATGGCCTACTTGATATGGATAGGGGTAGCTCTAGTAAAAGGCAGAAACTCTCTTGGGCACTAATGTCATGATCAACAAGGGTGTCAGTAAGCATTTTTTTAAAGCTATAGGGGTAGGAATTTTAGATTCGAAAGCTATTGAAATGGGAGATAGCATAGCATGATATATTTCAGATTTGTTCTCAAATCTTGATGCATATTTTGTAATATATTTGAGATAAATATCAATTGATAGAATAGGCTAGCAATCTACATTAGCCCTCCATATAGAAAGGATAGATGGGTTGTGAAGGTTAAGGTGGTCATCATTGTATGTTAGGGTGTGCTTAGGCTACCCATTCTCATTATTTGTAAGACTTGAACTATCTTGCATGGTACAAGGGGGATTTGTAATGACATACAATAGATGTCCCTCTCCTCCTAAGGAATGTTAGAAAACTACATTTTGTGTGGCATTCAAATTGATTGACCAACTCAATATAGTCAATTGAAGGGTTGGATGACATGACCATTGGTGTATCCATCAAACAAGGATCATCAAGAGTAGATAAATGAAATGTTTGGTTTCTTAGTTGAATGCTTCATGGGTTCCATCTAGAGACATATATGTTAATATAACAAAGTTTATTTTATATTGATTGCAATATATTCCAATCTAACCTACCATCCCTGGAAGCACAACACAGTTTATGAAGTCTCTTGTATGAGAAAAATCAGAATATTTAGATGAATTCAATGTTTAGTGTATAAAAATTCTATGTAATGATTGTGGAGATTTGAAGAATCTTTTACAAGTTGACAATATTGAAATGCAAGTTATTTGGAAGAGATTTGACCATGAGAAATACTTAATGAAGTTAGGAGTCGAGGACAAAAAAATTATTCTCAAAGAGAGTGGATTTCCTTACAATAAAGTTATGAATAAATTTTGCAATATCATATATCCACATATCCAACATTGTCATGGTGTAAGATGGAAAGCTAAGAAATTTTTTGATTCAAAGAATTACTTTCCACTAGCTTGTATTCTCTCTATTGTAGTTTTCTCTTAGAACTATACATTTAGTCCTCAAAATGAGATTCAAAGTTGGTATTATCATTCAGAGCAAGTTGCAACCTTTGTACAAGTTTTCTATAGGCCTGCATGTTGAATTACTGGTAGATGGTATACAAAGTAGCAAAGATGATCAAATTATCATCAAAGAGGTTCACTTTTATATTAGTGATGGTACGGTTCATGATAGAAACTATGTAGCTCATTGTTTCAAAATATTTTTTGAAGACTTGAGATGATGTGGCATAAATGTTGAGCAACACTAGATATGGTCTGATGGGTGTGCTAGTAAGTATAATGTTTTCTTTAAATTTTATTTATTTATTAACTTTTAATTTTGAGACTTAAATTATTCAATTACTTATATATAATTTCCTTTTTGAAGCTAATTTGTTTTGAGTGTAATTATTTGTAACTTCATAGGACAATTTAAGTTTGCAAAATATTTTGTTTGGTTAAGCCATCAACATGGTAGATGCAACACCAAGTTTTTGTGGATTTTTTATGAGTGGACATGGAAAAGGAGATCATGATGGAGCAAGAACCTATATGTGAAGCATGCACTTCGTCGACATTAACTTGCTAGTAGTTCACCATAAATATATATGGAATTCAAGAGATATTTTTTAAAAGATTAGATATATTTAAAAACTACATTAAATTCTTAAGTTCCTTGAAAGTAATAGGTGACAAATTTTTCCAACATGTGTGCTTGCAGGTAATGCCATACATAATGCAGATGAAATTGTTGAATGGTACAAAATTCATTTTTTTGCTCACGACTCAACATACAAAACATGGTACTTTTGGGAAGTTACAGGTACATCTAGTCAAAATTTGTTAAATTTGAATTTCAAAGTGTGTACATAATCTAATTGAATTTTCAAATTTGAATATTATATATATATATATATTCACTTAAATTAATCACGAGTGGATGTTTGTAATTTATAGATATTGATTGATCAAATCCTTATAATTATCAAACAATTCATGGTATTAAAAGTCTCCATCAAATTATAACAATGGGAAGTAGCATGCCTTATGCAATTAATGTGAGAAAAATCAAGTTTTTGTGTTGATTGCATTGAGGAAAATATAAATATTGCTCAATGTGAGAATATTAGAGATGGGTATGTTTCACGATGGGTAATGAAACAATTAATATCAATGCCTCCTTTTAATGAAAATGATAATGTTGATGTCTATGATCCTCTATATTCAACTGATTATGAATGTGTATTTGATTTAGTTGTTAAGGTATGGAAATTGATTAACTTAAAATTGATTTAAATATATTCTATGTAAGTAAGTTTCAAGCATGTTTATATATAAATTTATATATTAAAAATATATTTACAACTTTTGTAAGCTTTACATAGTGTGTGTACAAGAGATATTTTTGTTGTTGTAGATCCTGACAATGTAGAAGGTGTAGATTACTATCTACTAAGATGTATGCAACCAAAAGGAAAATTGGTGGAATCGATGAAAGATGCTCATGGATAAGAGTATCCCATTAGATCAATTGTTATTGAAGGCACATATAATCAAAAAATTAAGATAGATAAAAATGGTATTATATTTGTTAATTATATGCTAGGAAAAAAGGTTGTACATTATAGTCAGTTAGATATAGCAAAAAAAATAAAATTAGAAACTTTACCTAAAAGAAGACGTGCCAAACAAAAGTGGAGGTTTCCTATTGAAGATCATGAAAAGATTTTAAAGATACTTAAAGCTAGAGAGGATCCAGATTATATGTACTAGGAGCTTTAAGTATTTTTTTGGACATATGTACATGTATGATTGGATATATATGTATATATGTACTTAGACATTTTATAGATCTATATCTATATCTATATTGATTGGACATGTGACATGATTTAGAATGGGTTTTTTCAAAGGCTTCCAGTCATTTATTTATGGAATTGTATTTAAATTTTTTCCATGTGGAATTCTTAATTTAGTCCAAGAATATTTGATTTCATAATTTACATTTGAAACTCCACTTAAATATGTATGTTAGCTCATATATTTGCTTGATACAAAACTTAGTGACAAAAATATTTTCAAGCATTTTTCCTAAATTCCTTTAAATCATCTATTTCCAATTACATTTTTATGTTGGACATGGAATTGTTTTGAGTTCATTTGAATCTTCAATTTCATTTGTTGAATCTTAGATCATATATATGCAATTTACAAAACCTAGTGACTTTTTAAAAGTTTACATTTTTCTTAAATTCCTTTAAATCATCTAATTCCAATTGTATTTTATGTTTGACATGGAATTGTTAAGTTCACTTTCAAATCTTTGATTTCATTTGTTCAACTCCACTTATATGAGCTAGATCATATATATGAAATTTAGAAAACCTAGTTTATGTTCCAATTTTGCATTTAAATTTATGTTTGATGGAATTCTTAAGTTCAAGAATCTTTCATTTCATTTGTTCAACTTCACAAGTATATAGTGCATCATATGCAATTTACAAAACATCTAGTACAACTTTAAAAATTCATTTGCCTAGAAATTCCTTAAATCATGTCCCTATGACCCTTGTAGGATTTTACAAGGGTCACAAGGATGATTTAAGGAATTTCTAGGCAAAATGAATTTTTAAAGCTGTACAAGATGTTTTGTAAATTGCATATGATGCAAGTTATACTTGTGGAGTTGAACAAATGAAATGAAAGACTCTTGAACTTAATAATTCCATGGAACATAAATTTATGCAAAATTGGAACATAAACTAGGTTTTGTAAATGGTATATATATATATATATATATATGATCTAGCATATAAGTGGAGTTGAACAATGGAAAGTTTCTTAGCTAGATTCATATCAATTCTCAAAGCATTAAACTCAACAACATTATTAGTGCAATTAGGGATTTGTTCACAAGAAAAACCAATGAAAACCCCATGATAGTCCCTTAAGACTATAGCTATGCCTGACTTACCCAGATTACCTCTCGAGGCCTCGTCAAAATTTATGTCCAGGGGCCTTGATTGGAACTGATCCTATTTTATGAAGTCCAATCAATTGCCAATTCTTTAAAATGAATGCATCCCAGGATGAATATGTTCCTTTTCAACTTATGGTCTTGAATAAATTTTTTTTTGTCATATTAGAGATGGAGATCTCAATTTTATGCAAGACTTGAAGTAGAGTGGAGGCTTTCTTTCTAAAGATTCTATTGTTTCTTTCAAGACAAATGTTCTAGAAGACTATAAAGGGGGTAATTTCCAAAATGCAGGACAAAGTTGAAGAAGGAAAAAGATAAGGCCAACTATTGAAGAGGTTGAGAATAGAATTAGGAAGAAGGATATACCAACCAAGTTTTTTCATAACCTAGGTCCAACAATAGTTGGTAAAACCACATCTAATTAGAAGGTGATCGACAAATTCAAAATCATTCCCACAATAAACACAAGGAAATAAAGGTGTGATTCCCAATCTTTCTTGTCTCATACCTGTAAGAATTTTGTATTTGATAGCAATCCAAGTAAAGGAACCCAATTTTGGAAGAACATGTGAACCCCAACAAAGCTTAAAAGGCCAAGTATTGTCTATGTTTTGGCTAACCAATGAATTATATCCTTTTACACTGTATTTACCAGAATTGGATTTTAGCCAAATAATCTCATCTTGTTTATCAAGAAGAAAAAAATGGGTTTTTAAGAAATTTATCTTGTAATGAACACTTTTCAATATGGGGAACCTGTAAAGATTCAAAATCCTTCTATTTAACTAGACCGGGGTTAGTCAGATCAATCTCTAAGTAATCTCTTACTTTGTTAGTCCAAAGACCTTTAATAAGAGGTTCAATATGCTTCCAATTTCCAAGAGACCTAATAGGCTTATGGCCATTCCAAGCATCTTCCCAGAAAAGGGCATTCTCACCATTATTAATAACCCAAGAAAGGTGAGGAAGGATAACAAACATGTAAGAGAAGATGAAATTCGAAATCTTAGAACATTGTGGCAATTTTTTTGAGTAAAGATCCTCTCTCTTTCAATAGAATCTAAATATTTATGTTTCATGATTTGACACCATTTGGTTTCAAGTTTTGTGTAGATTTTCCAAACAAGTTTAGCACCCAGAGCTTTATTTTGAAGGAAAATGATGTGCAAGCCTACTCCACCCTAAGACTTAAGATTACAAAGAGACTCCCATGCAACAAGAGACAATTCCTTTTTTGAAGAGACATTTTTTGACCAAAGAAAATCTTTGAAAATCTTTTGAAGGGCACTACCTTTTCCTTTTGGAAGTTTCAATACCGATATTAAGTAAATTAGGAGAGAATATAAAAAATATTTGAGCAATACCAATTTCTTAGCAAAGGTTAGCCATTTTGACTTCCAAAGTGAAATTCTATTGGCTATTGAAGAAATTATTCTATCCCAAAAATCATGTTTTTATTTCCTTGAGAAAAAAGGAATGCCCATATATTTGCATGGAAGGGAGTCGCATCGAAATCCCCAAAACTTTATAATTTGGGATTTGACTATGGAACTAACATTTAAGAACAATATTTTCAGTTTTTCAGAATTGTAATATTGGCTCGAGTGTAAGCAATAATTAGTTAAAACCTTTTTTATTACTCTAGCCTCTTCCATAGTAGCTTGACCCAGAAGGAAAGTGTCGTCTACAAAAAGTGAATGAGAAATTGAAGAAGGAAAATGGAAAATAGTTATACCTCTCCAAATACCCAAATTTTGAGTTGCAATGATAGATCTACTCAACCCTTCCATCATGAGGATGAATAGTCAGGGAGACAAAGGATCCCCTTGTCTCACACCTTCTATTAGAGCAAAGAAGCCATGAGGAGTGTCATTCACTATAACTGAAAACCTGGCTCTAGAAATGCAATAATGAATCCATTTGCACCAACTAGAATTGAAGCCAATTTTTTATAGAATGACCATCATGATCCCAATTTATCCTATCATAAGCTTTTAGCATATCCAGTTTAATAAAATCAAGAGATTTATCTAACATGATTGAATGAAGAACCTCATGTGCCAAAATAACACCATTAGGAGTATTTTTTCAGGGACAAATCCCCCTTATTCTTCTTGTCCCCTTATTCTTCTAAAATACTTGAAGGAAGCAACTTTGTAAGTCTAGACATAATAGCTTTTGTAAATATCTTGTAAATTGAGTTGCAAAGAGCTATTGGTCATGTTGGTGTAATTAAAAGTGTTGTACCTTGTCCTAGGTCATTATTACACCTTAGTTAAGTTTACTTAGGGACCACATAGGAGGTAGTTGGAGAATTTCCACTTTTGGTGGACTTATAATGTTATTACTTTATCACATCCACCTTTCGTGGACACATCACGTGATTACCTCTCCACCTTTTGTGGGTGATCCATCTTTTGTGGTGATTATCACATTATCACTTTTCCACTTTAGGTGGAGTGATAGGTTTTCATAGTTGTCTCATGTCATAAGATTACAACACTTGTCATAATCTTATGCCCTGTTGGTTGTTTTTTTTGCAAACCAGGTTGGTCTCCTATTCTACCTATGGAGTAGCCAACTCCAATCAAGGGCAGCTCGGAGGACCTGAACCAACTGACAAGATACAGTCAGAGACTGACATCTTCTGCACTTTAGGCTTTGCAGAACTAGGGTGGGTATACCCAAACAATGCCTCAAAGAAGACCAGACATTGATTTTTATAGCAAATAACTCCTGATGTCAAGCATTGAGGACCTCAAATGGGTGAAGATTCTCAGTAGCTCAACCTTGAAGAAACTAGGAGGTAGGAAAAGACATCAAGCAAAAGATATTCAATTATTTTAAAAGGTTTTCTGAGAGGAACAAGCTGCAGGATAGATCAGTGCCTAGTTTTGGGCCACGAAGTCAAACACAAAAGGGGAAAATCACCTGCAAATAGAACTCAACTAGTGGATCTTGTTTTTTTGATGCCTTACATCAACTATCAGTTCCTTACACTGACAATCTAGCTCCTATAGCAACCAGACTCTTCTTACCGAATCCTACCTGCAAACAAGTAATCACTACTATCTGTTCAAAGGATTTAATTGCTTCCTTGAAGCAGACCTATCAACAAACAACACAGTCTCATGAAGTATGAGAAGATGAAAAA
>VDFB02105785.1:328831793-328937906 GCA_007258455.2 Sequoia sempervirens
ATATGAAAGAACAGAAAAGGAACACAAACTGTTTGACATAATACCTCTAGGAATTGTGATTCTCACAGTCTGCCATGCCTGAAGAATATGCACAAAATGGATTTGATGAAAGGCTTTAGAAACATTCAAGCAAATACAATAGACAAACAAAGGTGGGTATAATATTATTTAACTACGTAGAGTAAAGTATGCTGATAATGTTAAAATCTAAATGTACTCATTAATAAGATCTTGACTGTAATTTTCATTTTGATAAACATACCCAGAAAAAAAAAACCATTGTGGAGACCCTATTTTCAGGCTGCAGCTTGTCAAATTGGGGCAGCATAGGTCATTACCAGCAAGAAGGAGTAGTCCGGAGGAGCTGAGACCAAAGGCGGAAAAATGCCCCAGCAGTGATGTACTCAAAATGTGGGTGCATGGACAAGGTGTTTCCGTGGGCTGTTTGACAACAATTCTCAAGAATGCAACCTTCTTGAAATGCAAAGATAGCACGATATGCATAAACAGGATTGTTGAAAAGGCTTATGAAACTTTCAAGCAAATGCAATTGGCAGGTGTAAAGCCAATTTTCGCAACCTTTTCCTGTAATCTCCCTACGTTTTATAAATTGGGAGCTTTTGAGCAGGGCAGGACTTCCTTTAAGAATTTAAGAAACAAATATATTTGTCAAATGGGGATTTCAGATTTGAAAGGCATAGAATTATTCATTATTTCCTTCTTAAAATGTGGAACTATCGACAAGGGACGAGACTGTATGACAGAAAGGCTCAACGAAACGTGGTCTCAAGGTTTACAAATTGAGCTTACTAGAATGAGATAATGTTCCAAAGAACCAATTCCATTGCTTAACAGATAACAACATGACTTTCTTATAACAAGATAAGTCTCAATAAGAAGAAATCCTCCAGCAATGAACAGGTTCAAGAAGATTATAAAACATGCTGAGAATATGGACGGTGACTTACCTCCTGATTTTTGCAGCTTCCACCTCCTAAGATCCTCCCCCCCGCGTCAAAGAAAAATGGGAGCTTTTTCAATTGCGTAAGAACCCTTTTCCATGTGGAGGCAACCCCTTAATTAGAAAATGCATGCAAAATGTAGATGCACAAACAAGGTACGTGTACTGCTTCACATAATGCATCCCAGACACGTGGTCCCAAGGAATGCCACCTGTAGAAGCTCTTTCCAAACTCCTTCATTACAAACTTGCCAAATGGGAATAAATCACCAACAAAAAACGTTCCCTTTCTCGTGACCAAATAAGAGAGTAGTTTCAACGTTAAGCCAAACTGCACTTAAGCTTTTCAATTTTGCTTTTACATCCAGTTTGAACGTGTCAAATTCTTATTTATTTTAATTTCATTACTATCATTTTGTATTATTTAAATGGTGGCCTTTTTTTTTTCTTTTTTTTATACATTTAATTTTATTATTTAAAATGATCATTTAATTTATTCAATTTAATATCAAGTAATTAGTAGGGTAATAAGGAATTGTTTAAATTTGCAATATAAATAATTTATTACTAAAGCAAAGAATTGTTTAAACTTTCCTTATAAATAATTATTACTATAACCAAGAATAATTTAAATTAATTAAATCACATAACACAATAAACCACGAAATCACGAATAAATGCTTACACAAATTCCTAGAACGACCCATACAGAGAGCACTACACTCAACAACTGTGTTTACTAGCTACTAAGTACCCACACATTGCTTCGACTGCAATGTCGATTGACTTACACACCCATTTAAATGAACCCCCGTGTCCCTTTTTCTATCACCCATTTTATTGTCGGTGGACCTAGTCATTGCTCGTAATGATTAATTTACTATTGTTTTGATATGATAATAATAAAAAAAATTATACCTAGTCATTGCTCGTAATGATTAATTTACTATTGTTTTGATATGATAATAATAAAAAAAATTATACAATTATTATTTAAACATATTTTTTAATTAAGACATTTTTATATGAAGAGAAACATGTTTTCTAAAAAATTCTAAATTTGTTATCTTAAATATATTTATCTAAAAAATGATGAGATATATGGATTTCAAATTATTTTATTTATGTAAAAAGTATTTTCTATTGACATCATAATATCATGTCATGAAGGTACAAATAAAATTAAACAATTTAAAATGAAACAAAATTAATATTATAAGTAAATAAAAATAACTTTTAATAAACAGTCTACATAAAATAATCTTTAAATAGTATTAAAGCAAAATAGAATAACTCAAGTAAAAAATAACTAGCAATTGCACCTTAGTGTGCAATGGGTACGCGAAGAAGTGTGGAAAGTCAATTAAGATAAATTTTGATCTATTTTTGTAATAATGAAACTATTTTAATCATTTTATGTAATTAATAGTTTTATTTTAAAATATAATATATAATAATAGGTATAATTAAATTATTTATAATTAAAATATAATGCACATATTTCATATAATAATTTAAAAAATTAGTAATGATATAAATAAAATCAATATAAAAAAAAAAAGACTTTTAAACTTTTAACTTTTTTTAAAAAAAATTAGACTTTTAAACTTTTACTTTTAAACTTTAAAAATTTAACTTTTAAAAAAAAAAACTTTTAAACTTTTAAACTTGTAGCTTTTTAAAAAAAAGCCTTTTAAACTTTTAGCTTTTAAAAAAAATACTTTTAAACTTTTAAAATGATGAATGGCTGAGATTTGTTTAATGGTCAACAAATTGATAAGAACCATTGATCGGGCAAAATTAGCTTTGTCTTCTTCAAATAGGATATGCCTTTAGCATAAATTATTAATAAGTTTTTACATACATAATAATGACATGAGAAACCTATCAATATTAATTAATATATTTCAAGAAAGTAAAATCTATTAAAATATGAATTTTAATTATTAAATTGACAGTTTTTTTTTAGGATTTTATATCAAACCTATAGAATCATTTTGCATTTCCAATAAAAAACATGAATCTTCAATGTTCATTCTAATAAAACAAATCAAAACACAATTAATATCCTCTATTTATTGCATCTAAAGAATTTAAATTTTAATAAATGACATAATAAAAAAATAACTCTAATTTCAAAAAAGCACAATACGCTTAAAAATTAGAACTATTATTTAATGTCTCTCCACCTAAAGAGTCACAACACGATAATCTAAGGGAAAAATGTTATACCTAAAAACCAATAATATTCTACATAACATAGATTACATATAAAAAAATAACATTTAAACATGATACGCTCAACTAGTCAAATTGTTCCCGGGGGCGACCCTTTGGTGAAATGGTGGGGCTTCTTGCCTGTAGAGCCAACAACCAAGGTTCAAACCTTGCGAGGTCGCTCTCTACTACGTCAACAATGGAGTTTTTTATTTACCCTCCTATTAAGGGGAGGCTCCTTGGTGAACTGGTGGGGCTTCTTGCCTGTAGTGCCAACAACCAAGGCCCAAACCTTAATATTAAATTTGGCATAACTTTTTTGGTATGTATTAAAATTCAATTTTTCTTTTTTTTCTAGAACAAGGACATCAAGGATGAATGAAGGGTAGTGATGGCTCCTTCGCTCTGTGTGTGCCGAGCTAGGGCATCCGCGCCCTAGCTCGTTTCTTTTTCTTCCTGGTCGTGCGTTGCTTGGAGTGGGTGTCGGTTTGTTTGCAGGGGTCCATTCTAGGTGTTGTGATCTGCGGGTGGTGTGTGGGCGCGGTTGGTGCTGGGGTTTCTTTCCTGCTCGCGGCCGACCAGTTTCTTTTCTCCTGTGCCTGGTGGTGGAGGTCTGGTGTGGGGAAAATAGCTGGGACGTGTGTGGGTCGTGGCTACGTGGGTGGAGTGCAGTTGGGGTGTTTGGTGGGCTTTGTTGGGTTGCGAGTGGGGTTTGGTGTGGGTGGCGTGTGTGGGTTTTAGTGCATCGGCTGGTGGTTTTAGTGTACCCTCACCCGAGGAGGTGTGGGCTTGCGTGATTCATTTTCCTTTGGGGCTTCTTTGTGTTCCTCTGGGGCTCCTGTGGATTTGCATGTTAGACTAGGGTTCTCCTTTTCCTCTATGCTGCACGGGGAATCTTCTGGGAGTGGCCCCAAAATGGATTTTCGTTCGGCATTCGGTTCAAAGCCCTCTCTATAGGGCTCGAAGGTCTTTGATAAGAACCTTTTCTCAATGGAACCTGAAAGAGTTGAGACAGGCTTGACAGGAGGGCCTAGAATTCTGAAGATTAATGGGTGCCTTGAACGATGTAAAGAGAGGCCGAATGTTGTCATTCCAATGGAGATGATGGCTGAAGAAATTGATTATTATTCTAGACATTCTCTTTATTGTAAATTCTTAGGTTTGAAAAATTCTTTGCAATTTTTGGACATGTGGGCTCAAAGGACTTGGATGCCTGAGGGTGAGATGGAAATTCGCCTCCTGGAAAATAACTATTTCATGGTTACTTTTGACTATTTGGTTGATCGAAATAGGGCTTTTGAAGGGGGGTCGCACTTATACAACTAGCTGGGCTTTTTCATTAAGCCATGGCATGCTGGTTTCAACCCAGCGGAGGAACTTCTGAATTGGGTTCCGGTTTGGGTTCGTCTTCCAAGGCTCCCTGTGGAATGCTGGCGTGAGGATGTGTTGTGCCTTTTGGCCTCGAATCTTGGGAAACCTGTGGGTTCGTCTCAGCAAACGCAATTCAAAAAGGTAATGACTTTTTCCCGGTTTTGTGTAGAAATTGATTTAAGTAAGCCATTTCCAGACGCCTTAGAAGTGAATGCAGGTGAGTATTCATGGGTGCAACAGCTTGATTATGAAACACTTCCTTTTCGTTGTCATTTCTGTCATGAGTATGGCCATCTCCAACGTAGATGTCCAAAGGCCAAACCTCTGGAGGCCCAACATCCTTTGCCTTCAAATAATATGCCCAGAGTGGATAAGGGAAAGGAACCCATTCTAGGTTGCAATGGTAAGGAAGATGGTTTTATCCCCGTTAGAGGCCGAAACAAAAATAAAGGTCATAAAAGGACTTTGAAGGACAGATAGGAGGAAGACACCTTTAATAGATTCGAAGTGGTGGAGGATCTTACTCAGCAGGAGGTGAACCCAGGTTTTGTAGATCTAGATCATGGGACTTTGGATATTGATCAGCATGACCCTCCGATTGTGGCTATGCATGCTCCCCAAATGGAGGGGGGTTCGGGTGAGCCTTGCCTAGAAGAGGCTGGGAAAGATTCTGGTCAGGAAAAGCTCAATTCAGAGGTGATTATGACACCGCATGTTGATGGGACTTTGGTTCTAGAGACAGTGCAACAGGTGGGCGTACAGAATGTGTCAGGTGGTAGTGCGGAGGTAGTGAAAGATGTTGTAGATAAGGACCGCCTTTTGCAGAAAGTGGGTTCAGAGGTGGGTAAGAAGAATTGTAAGACATCCCCGCAGTTGGGTGTTTTGCAAAAGGTTCTCAAGAAGGGGGGGCCGGAGAAAATTTCTAAGCTGGGTAGGAAGAAGGATGAGGAAAAGATTAAGATGATAGGGGAGACTTTGGTGGAATCGGGGTCAGTCAGGACTCTGGACTCACATTTTTCATGCTCCTTGAAATGATAGTTCTCTCCTGGAATGTAAGGGGCTTGAATAGTGGCCCTAGACAAAAAGTTGTTCGGGATTTGATCAGGAGTCATTCACCTAATGTTCTTTTTCTGCAGGAGACTAAGCTCTCTGTGGAGGGTATGATGGATTTAGCTCCTAAGTTATGGAGAAATGGGGATTTCCAATGCATTGGTGCTCAGGGGTCTTCTGGAGGGGTGGCGTGCTTATGGAACCCACGGAAGATCTTCCCCCTTTGGTGGGTGTCTTTTAAGTCATCCCTTTCCTTGGTGGCCTCTTGTTTTAGGACAGGGGAAATAACTCTTTTCTCCAATGTGTATGCACCTATGGAGTTACAGGGTAAGCAACTCTTGTGGTCCAACATTCGTCTTGTTCGTAGCTTATTTCCTTATCATCCTTGGATTATTGGAGGTGATTTTAATGCTATCAAGGAGCTTGCGGAGAAGCGGGGTGGTATTGCAAGGCTGGAGGCTTCCGCGATGCTGCTCCAAGACAATATCTCTGCTTTGAATCTTGTGGATATCAAGCCGAGCAATGGTTTTTTTACTTGGAATAATAGAAGAATTGGAGAAGCTTCTATCTCGAAAAGACTTGATAGATTTCTGGTATCTAGCTTTTGGCTGGAGGACAAATGGATGACTAGCTCTGAAATTCTGGATGGTCGAGGCTCTGACCATTGGCCTATAAAATTGGTGGTTGATATGCCTCAGCGATGTGCTAGACAGACCTTTAAGTTTCAACTGATGTGGCTTCGGGATGACTCTCTTCATGATCTTCTCCCTGGTTGGTGGGATCAGGGGAAGCCAGCTTATGGCACTGCGATGTACTTTTTCTCAAAAAGGCTTCAGTTTGTTAAATATAGTTTGAAAAGATGGAATAGGCAGCATTTTGGTAATTTGTTCCAGGAAAAATAGAAGGCACAGGATAATCTTGACCTTATTACCAGACAGATTCGGGATCATGGCCTCTCGGAAGAGTTGAGCCTGTTTGAGAGTGTTGCAACCAAAGAGCTTGAGGAATGGGAGTTAAGAGAGGAGATCTTCTGAAAACAGAAGTCCCGCATTGAATGGCTTCAGGCTAGGGATTGGAACACTTCTTTTTTCCATAACTCTGTTAAAGATCGGAGGCAAGGTAATGCTATATCCTCTATTTTGTTACCTGATGGGGAAGCTTTGTCCTCTTCCGCTTCTATTTCTGCTGAATGCATTCGGTATTTTTCTACCTTATTCTGTGAGGATTCACCTCTTGCTGAGGAGGATGAAGCAAGAATTTTAGATTGTGTTATGAAGCTGGTGAATAATAAAATGAATGATTCGTTGCTTGCCCCTATCACCTTGTCAGAACTTGAGAATGTTGTGTTCTAGATGAAGAAAGGTAAAGCTCCTGGGCCTGATGGGTTCCCTATTGAATTTTTTCAGGAGTTCTGGGAAGTGGTTAAATTAGACCTTTTAGAGGTTGTCCAGGAATCCTATATGAATAAACAAATGTTGAAGTCTCTGAATGCTACTTTTTTAGCTCTAATTCCTAAGGAGGGAGCTAATTCCTTAGATCTGTTCAGGCCTATTGCGCTCTGTAATGTTGTGTATAAAATTATTACTAAGCTGATAGCGGAAAGGCTGAAACCTTGGCTCGATGGTCTAATCTCTGAGGAACAGGGGGGTTTTGTTGCTGGTAGACAGATCATGGATGGGGTGGTTATTGCTGCTGAGGCTATTCACTCTATGGAATCCTCAAAAGATAAATCTATGTTTATTAAACTGGACATGGCTAAAGCGTATGATCGGGTTAAATGGAGCTTTCTATTTAAAATCCTAAGAGCTTTTGGTTTTGCTGAGGGTTGGATTGATTGGGTTAGGAGTTTTGTCACTTCCTCTTCCTTTTCAGTGCTCATCAATGGAGAACCCACTTGCTTGTTTGGTGCTTCTAGAGGCCTTAGACAGGGTGATCCCCTGTCCCCGTACTTATTCATCCTCCTTGCGGAGGGCCTAGGGCGGCTCATCCGTGTTCAGGTTGCTAGCGGCGGGATTTAGGGTTGGAGATGGGGAGAAGGTATTCCCCCCAGTCTCATCTTCAGTTTGTGGATGATACGACCTTGATGGGTAGGGCAAAGGTTGAGGAGGCTCTCAATTTGTGCAGTGTGTTAGACAGTTACTTAGCTGCTTCTGGACAACGCATAAATGAGGGGAAGTCTTTCATTTATTTCTTTCACACTCCTAAGAATATTCAAAGGAGAATTGTTGGTATTCTTCGGTTTCAGATTGGCTCACTCCCTTTTTCCTATCTTGGAATCCCTCTTGCTGTTCGTTCTCTCCCCAAAAGGTTTTGGCAGGAGACTCTTGACAAGTTTCGAAGATTGGTCAGCCATTGGACTTGCAGGTGGCTATCCTCAGCTGGTCGCGTGACTCTTCTAAAGTCAGTGGTCCAGGCTCTCCATCTTTATAGATGCTTTGTTCTTTCTGCTCCTTCCAGCTTTATTAAGGATTTTGAGAAATTGTCTCATCAGTTTCTCTGGGCTGGCAATCTTCTTCATAGTAAATGGGGTTTGGTGAAGTGGGATGTTGTCTGTAGGCCAAAGCAGGAGGGGGGTTTGGGCCTACGACGGACAGATTTGATTGGGCAGGCTTTGGCTGCTAAGTTGTATTGGCGGTGGTGCTCTCACCAAAACTTGTGTTGGGATAAAATTCTAACCTTCAAATATTTGGGGGCAGTGGAAAGTCAAGAGGTTGTTAGATTCAGTTTAGAGGGGAAAGGTTCTCTGATCTGGAGTACCTTGAAACGTGGTGCCAAGCTGGTTAAACAGGGCCTTTTTTGGATTTGTAATGAGGGTCGGGATGCTCTTTTCTGGCATGATTCTTGGGATGGTCATCCTCCCATTGTGTCCTCGCATCCCCACCTTCATGATTTGTGTATGATTTTCACAGAGGCGGGATAGAGTCATGTGGCTGATTTCAAATCTCAACATCTTTTGGGTCAGATTTTTGTGTCCAAGTGGAAGGACCCCTCGGATTGGCCCCCTGGTGGTGCGGTGGAGGATCATCAAGAGCTTGTTAAGATCTTATCAGGTCGTTCTGTAATTCTCTTCACAGAAACGATGTGCTTGCTTGGGGACCTGATTTGAAAGGAAAATTCTCGGTTGCCTCTGGCTATCAGGTTTTGGATAAACAGGTTTTTGGGAGCTCACAGGTTTCTTGGTGGAAGCATATTTGGAATAACTTTGCTTGGCCTAAAATTAATTTCTTCTCTTGGTTTGTGGCTCAAGGTAAATGTCTTACTTGGGACAATCTTTGGAAGCGTGGGTTTCAGGGACCTTCCATGTGCATTCTTTGTGGTCAGCATGAGGAGTGCTTATCACATCTCTTTTTTCAGTGTTCTTTTACTAAGGCTATTTGGCATTACTGGTGGAATCTTTGGAGCGCTCTGTGTTGTCATGTCTCTTCTTTGGAGGATTTCTGGAAGAGACAGGGTTCTCCTCCTGTTACAACCTCTTTCCTAAAAATTGCTTGGAGCATTGGTCCTAGTTTGATTGTTTGGCAAATTTGGTTGGAGCGTAATAGAAGAATCTTCCTTGATAAAAAATTGCTCATGGGGTAGCTTTGGAGACGTATTCTTGGGACTCTGCAGGAGACTTTGACTGCTAAGTGTGACTTGTCTGTGCCGATTGATCCTAGAGACTTGGGTGTTGTAAATGCTCTGGGCCTTGCCACAGGGGACAAAAGTATTGTTTGCAAGGTGCATCGTAGACGTGGGTGGGAGAGGGTTGCTCGTGAGGGATTTTGGTGCCCGCCTGCTCTAGGTGAACTAAAAATTAATACGAATGGGTTGTCTAGGGGTAATCCTGGGCATGCTGGGATTGGAGGTATTGGTAGAGATAGCCTTGGAGTGGTTGTTTTTTTCTTTTCTATGTATCGGGGTTTGCAAACTAATAATCTTATGGAGGCGAGTGCTATTCTCTTGGCGATTGAGCGTGCGGTTTCCCTTGGATGGCGGCAGATTGTTTGTGAAGCTGACTCTCAGGTTGTTATTGATATGTTGAATAAACGTAACTTGGCGGATGCGAATTGGCAGCTTGTTGTGGTTGTCAAACAAATTGTTTCTTTGTGTTCTTCTTTGGAGTCCATTGTTTTCTGCCATATTCCGTGGGAGTGGAATAGGGTGGCTGATGGGTTGGCTAGATGGGCTTCGAAAAGGACTGATTCTTGGTGCGTGGATGATTGGGGAAATCTTCCTGTTGATTTGGCCCCTGTTCTTGAGGAATGGGTTACTGAGGATATGAGGTGTTTCTTGGGTGTGAATTAATTCCTATTGTCTCTAGCCACTTGTGGCTTCTTTCTTTGGTCCTTGTACTGTTGTTTATGTTTCAATAAATTTTTTACCCTCCTTTTAAAAATAAACTAAAATTGTTCCCCAGTTTAAATTTTATTCAAGGAAGGACGATAGGGAATTTAGAATGATGGCTAATTTTTTGAAGGTGACCCTTGAATTTTTTCAGCTTTTATTTTTTGTGTGAATTAACCCATTCAATTCATCGCTACAACTAATCACACGAAGCAATACTAAGCACTAATTGTAGTTGTATTTCCTGTAAAAGTTCTAACTTGGTTGTAGGGCACAGTGTTGATCTTAGTTACAAGTAGTACAAGATGAGGTGGAGCTCTTCCTTTTTTGTTCTTCTTTTATTTTTTATGTCGAAGGCGTATCCAATGTGAAGATGGCCAACCTCAAATGCTTAATCGATGGTTCCATAGTGCTTGGGAGATGATTAAAGTCATTTGAGCCTTTATTTCATTTTTCAAAATAATACGGTACTACAAGTTGTGTTTCATGTCACCCAACAAGTTCGTCATCAAATAAAATCATATTTCATTTACCTTGGGATCAAATGAATTTCATTTCATTAGATCATATTGTTTAAAATAATACGCTACATCAAGTTGCATTTCACACCACCTAGCAAGTTTGTCATCAAATAAAATCATATTTCATTGACCTTGGGATCAAATTACATTTCATTTCATCAAATCATATTGTTTTTAAATTATGTAAATTCTATCACATTAGATGGAGCAAGGGCAGTTGATTGAATGAACATTGGAGACAGAGAATTGTTGAAGTTTATATCATAGAGCATTGGAAACACTGATAGTAGATAAGAGGTGGCAGGAGGAGAACATAGAAACTTTGGAGTGAGGACATTGCATCTCACATGGGAAATCAATAACCTACAAAGGCTAGAACACCTATATCTTTATAAAAACCAATTGAATGGTTTTATCCCTTCAAGCATTGGAAATTGCACGGACCTGCTACTATTTGCTACTTATGGAAAGAATATAGAAGGTCCCATTCCAAGAGAGCTTGGTCGTCTCAGGTGCCTCCAAATTCTATGGTTGTACAATAATCTTCTTTCAAGGCATCCTCTCACTGAATTGGTCAACATATCAATGTTGCAACACATAGACGTGTCTGTCAACAATCTTGATGGAAGTGTACCAAATGAAATAGGTTCGTTGAAAAGTTTGAGTTATCTACGCCTTTCAAATAATGATCTTTCTAGCATTGTTTATGCCTTTTTGGGAAACCCTACAAGCTTACAAGTTTTAGATTTGTCTGGAAACCAATTCAATGCACCTTGTTGACAGGAATCGGTATTTTAGCAAATTTCAAAGCCCTGTCCATTATGCCCAATGACTAGAATATACTTGCATTGGAATATTTTTGTATTTTGTGAGATCATTTTTTTGTTTATTGTTAATAGATTGTTGCAGCGGCTATAGGGAGATTATTTTTTATTCGTCTTATTGTAATTTTTTTAAGTTATGGTAGGTCTTTGTAATTTTTTTAAAAGAAAACTCTATCCATTTTGTCTCATTGGCATCATTAAATTTGTGCAGAATCTTGAGTTTTATTTCTAGAATCTGTGGAGGCCATTATTTACTTGTCCGTTCTCAGGCTTTCCTTCTTGTGACACCATGTAATGTATGAATGAATGAATTTTTTTAATCATGTCCACAAGGCTAAGCAGCCTATGGAACCCACAGATAGCCAATGAAGAAACCTAGACCCACAGAAAACACAAAACCTATGTTTCCTTTTCTTTCTGCATCTTGTATCTTATGTTGTGTATCTTAACCAGAAAATCTGCAAACCTTATTATCTTCTCTTCTTCAAACAAATCACCCAAGTTGTTCTCTTTTAATGTCTCAATATAATTGATCTGGATGTCCTTGTAAGTTGAACATTCCCTGATGTAGTGTCATTTTGTCTCAACCACTTCTTGAGTGCAATATCTACACCTTATGTTTGCCCACTCCTCTTTAGGTATCATCCATCTTTTGGTCTCACATCTAAGCTGGTGTGAACTTGTTCTTATCTGAGCTATTAACATTTTTTCTTTCCATTTTATTTCCATTCGGATGTAGGTCTTTTGTGTATGGTCATATGTAGAGTTAAAATGTTTGACATAGTATTCCTTTTTCCTCCCAAGTGGCCCTTTCCACATGCTTTCTTTGAACTTTCCTTGCACATACCTTTTTATTTCCCCATTGTTATTTGGACACTCACTTATGCTAATACCCCACTTTCTCATCCATTTGATATTTTGTTTCATCCACATGCTCTTTCTTCTATCTAATTTTTCAATAACTACCATTTTTGGCCAGCGATGAGTCTCCATGTTATCTAATCTTCTTAGATAGCTTAACAACTGAAACATAGCAAACGCTTCAATAGGGAAAGCCCCGGCCTCAGCTAGAACAATCTCATAAGGGATAGTATATTTAAACTTGAGACTATGTGTGATTAAATGTTTTGAAATCTCTATTTGTCTCCACTTTTTTGTTCAGGTGTTGCTACCCCAAACTTCACATCCATATAGTACCATTGGAACAAATAAAAGCCTAAAAAGAGTTTTATTTGTCTTCCAAGCCTATAACTTAGCTCTTCTGCATCTATTTTGCAATGAGTGCAAATCTTTCCATCCCCCTTGTATCCTTTTTTCTCTACACGTTTCCCAACTGAGTTTGTTGTGGAAATCAAGGCCAAGATACTTATATTCATTGACCACCTATAAGGGGCTGCCTTCAGAAACAAATTCCCTATGAACCTTCTTTCTCTTCAAGGTAAAGATGATGACCTTAGTTTTGGTAGTGTTCACTTGCATCCCCACCTGATGACAAAAGAGCTCTAGTGCTTTTAAGTGTTCCTTCAAATCTTGTGTTGTTTTTGCCATTAAGACAAGATCATTTGCATATAAAAGCAACTTTATAACACAATTGGTCAAGTAGACCCCTCCGCCACCAAACTTATCAGTCCACTCCTCTAATTTTTCAATGTATATCCTAAATAATGTAGGGGACAATGGGCATCCCTACCTAGCCCTGATATCACTTCCAAAACATTTTGAAAATCCTTATTTGGTTTGAATTTTGGCCTAGACTTGTTCATACAGCCTATGAACAACAACTCCATACTGTATTGGAATTTTGCATTCTTCCATCCTACTCCATAATTTTCTCCTAGGAACCGTATCAAAATCTTTCTTGAAGTGTCTAAGTGTCATGCAATGATCAATAGTATAATGTTTTGGCCTAAATCCTGCTTATCCTTTTGTGTGCTTTCCCTCCTTTTCTTCCCAAACATTGATCCACTTTTCTATCCTGCTCCCAAAAATTTTACCAAAAAGACTGTTGATCATTATAGTGCAGTAATTTGAAGGGTTGTTGATGTCACCACTTTTGAACAGGGGGATGACAACACTAGTCATCCAATTTTTTGGAAACCCATATTGAAGAACCTCATTGAATATTTTTTTAATATGAGGCGTGAGATCCTCCAATCCTCATTTTAAGTGTTTTGCCTATAAACAATCAATGTCTCGAGCTTTACTCATTTCCAACTTCTTTATTCTTTCTTTAATGTTATCCGAAGAAAAAGGTTTAACCCTTGAGTTAATTATTAGAGGGTTGCCTTTATCTTGCCCCCTCTCATAAAGTTTCTTTACAAACTCTAACCATTCAATATTTGTAATATTGTTCTCTTTATTCGTGTCTTGTTGCTGCAATTCTCTCCAAAAGCTTCTTGGATTGTGCCTCCCAAGTAATATTAACTCCTTCCTTCTAGTTTGTATATACACTTCTTTTTTCAATCTGACTAGCTTTGCATATTCTTTGTTATTACCCCATTTTTTAGCTCTTTTCTTTGCTGCTTTACAATCCTCATCGTACCATGGGTTTGCTAGAAAGCTATTTTTATTATTTTTTTTAGGCCTAGACCTTTTGCAAGAGTTGAGGCCCTTGAGAATAATAGAGGTCAGCAATGTGTTTTCCATACTTTTTTTAATTTGAGTTGATCATCCCATTGGTTCTCACCTTGTGCAACTTTTTTTCTAGCATTGTTCGGAAGGTTTCTTGGTTTTCATGTATCAAAAGGATTGAACCTTGAGTAGCTTCTTTCTTTTCATTATGTTGCATCATCTCTTGCCATTGAGTACCATTTTGTATGTTGATTTTCACCTATATTGGATTGTGATCAGAATTCCTTTCTATGGGACACTCCTTTACCTCTATTTCTATTAAACTTGTCACGAGTTTCTTTAAGCTTATAACATAGTCCACCACACTTTGACCATTATATGTGTGACATGTGATGTTCCTAGAACTAGGCCACATTTTTAAACCATTGCATATAATTAAATCATGCAAGCTGGATATTCCTAATAATTCTGCCCCATATTGTGTGATATCCCCTTTTTCATCTTGAGATAATCTAATCCATTCATCATTTCTCGCCATTTTTTTGGCTTTTTTTCACCTTTTTTCTGCTTTCCCCACTGCTATTGGTTTTTGCTCCACTCTTCCTCACTAGTATTTCCCTTTCACTTCTCCAATTTGGCCAACTATAAGGTTTCGATGAGGGTTTTAAGTATGTTTATTAAAATGAAGAAGATCCTAATAACAAGCACATTTAGGTTTAACATTACATCCTTTATGGTAGGTATATATTAGTATAATTAATATATAATGTATATTTTATATAATATAAAACTATTGAATAAATATATTAAGTTATTATAATTAATATTTGATAATTATTATATTTTAATATAATATACAATATAATTAATATATTATATATAATATATTACATGATATATAATATAATTAAATATATATAGAATATTTTTAAAATTACAACTTAATAGTTATTATATTTTTATTTAATACAAAATAGAATTATTATATTATATATTTTTATATAATATAGATTAAATTATATACAATATGTATGTTAATAGAAAATAAAATTAATAATAATAATAATAATAATAAACAATATCATTTTAAAAATGATCTATCAATTGACCTCGTACAAATGTATAGGAAAAAAATATACATTTTTTCTGATTGACCTTCCACACCCCTTCGGCGTACCCATAGCACACCAAGGTGCAATTGCTAGTTTGTAATGAATTTGTCATATGTGAAATCCGATTACAGATGGTCTAAATGCAATAATGGGTCAACTTTCACCGACGGCAATACATATTCTGCTAATCTGAACCGAGTTATGACTTATCTGTTTACAAATACATCTCTAAGTTCGGGGTTTAACACTTCTTCCTTTGGTCAAATGCCCAACAAGGTCTATGGCCTTCTGTAGTGTTTTGGGAACTTATCAGCAGACAAATGCTCAGACTGTGCACGACAAGCAAATAGTCCTCTTAAGGAACTTTGCGCCAACGACATAGGAGGTTGGGTATTGATGGATGACTATTTTCTGCGCTATGACAACTCTAATTTCATTTCAACACTAGATACCGACCTATATGTTGCCCTCCGGAACACCAAAAACATCTCAAGCAACATGGATGATTTCAAGGCCACAACCTCGAGTCTTCTCTCCAACCTGTCTAATCTAGCTTATGACCCTGCAAATAGGCGATTCGCTATGGGATCAGCCCGCTACTCCACATCTCAAACTGTCTACGGGCTCGTTCAATGTTGGAGAGATTATCCATCAACGATTGCAAAAAATGCTTGTTTACAGCAAGGACCACTGTGGAGAATTGTTGTTCTGTAAACCAAGGAGGTCGGACTCTGTTAGGAAGTTGTGTGGTCAGATTTGAGTCATACTCATTTTTCGACAGTGCAGAGGTATCTTCACCAGAAGCTTCGCCACCGACTTCAAGAACTTCTGCACCTCCCACAGAAGGCCAGACTCCAACAACTTCCGCACCTCCCACAGAAGGCCAGACCCAATCAAAGAGTAAGCACAGCCACTTCCTTTAATGTTTGTTAGATTATATCTTAGATATGTTTATATTGAAAATAGTCTACACTGCAGAGAAGCACTCAAAAGTACCCATTATTTTGGGAGTTGTGGGAGGCTTGATTCTGCTGTCAGTCATTTGTCTAATTGCAATGAGAAAAAGAGTGAGATCTGTCATTTTTCGGAGGCCAGTTACTCTAGTTACCCACAACGAAGGTGCTGCTTCCAATTTTCAATCTTCGTATTTAATTTTCTTTTCTGTTTGTTTTAGTTTAACAATAAATTTTCTAATATTTTCCAGTTTTCATTCATCTACAGAAAGGCGTGGATAATCCTCTGAATCGGGGTTACTCATACACGAGCATCAACATTTCATCATGAGCTTAGAGGCATTGGCCGAAGCCACCCAAAATTTTCATGAGAACAAGCTTGGAGAGGGAGGGTTTGGACCAGTATACAGGGTGGGTCTATATTGTATTCTTGAACTGAATTAACACTCTAGTCATAGATAAATTAGGCCATTTTGGGGAAGTCTCTTAAGGGGCTTCTGGACCTCTTATTCTGCTTTGCTCTTTCAGGGAACAACTAGAGACGGAAAGGAAATAGCAGTTAAAAAGTTGTCTGCAAGATCTACCCAAGGTAAAAAAGAATTTATGAATGAAGTAAAGCTAATATCCAATGTTCAGCACCGAAATCTTGTGAAGCTGTTGGGATGTTGCACGGAAGGAGATGAAAGGTTGCTTATTTATGAATATTTTCCCAATAAGAGCCTGGACAATTTTCTCTTTCGTAAGTTAGATTTCTCTCCTCCATTATATTTTAACATTACAGAGTTATCTTGAAGAGTGATTGATAGAATTGGGGTTACAGATCCAGAAAAGCGTGGGCAGTTAAATTGGCAACAACGCTATAACATCATCACTAGAATTGCTCAAGGCCTTCTCTACCTTCATGAAGATTCACAGTTGAAAATCATTCACAAAGATATTAAAGCAAACAATATTTTGTTGGATGACAAATTTAATCCTGAAATAGCCGACTTTGGTTTAGCCAGACTTTTCTCTGAAGATGAGACACAAATCCAAACAAGAGTTGCAGGCACATAGTAAGAACCTTAATGATTTTTGGTTTCAAATTGATGATGGTTGATTTTTTAATTTTTCTGAGTGGGGTTCTGTTGATGTGGTGCAGCGGTTACATGGCTCCAGAGTATGCAATGCGAGGATGGCTGTTAGTTAAAGCCGACGTTTATAGCTTTTGCATGCTACTACTTGAGATTATGAGCGGAAGAAAAAACACAGATTCTAGTCTTCCCCACGAAATGCAAAATTTGTTGGAATGGGCAAAAAATTGAATTAACTGCTATATGTTTGCATTCAATAATGGTTTTCAATGCCGAACACCAAACCTAAAATAGACTGATGATGTGTGATTTTTGATGGCGGATGCAGGCATGGAGACTGTACATAGGAGGAAATGTAATAACTATGGTTGAGTCAATAGTAAGAGAGAATTGTGCATAGGAGCTCGTGGTACGATGCATTCATGTTGTGCTCTTGTGTGTACAAGCTGATGCAACTGTTCGTCCAACTATGTCGAATGTTATTCTGATGATATCGAGCAATTTGGTGGCATTGCCAATTCCAAGAAAGCTAGTGTTTCTGAGTGCGTCAAATTCAAGGGAAGGAGTGGGGTCAAAAAAGTTTGGAAAGGACACGGCCACAACTACATCGTCGTAGACGTCTGGAACGACCGCTTCATCTACATCGGGCGTTCCCTCTGTAAATGAGACCTTAGATACTAATGTGGGACCAAGATAAGGTTAGTATTCATATTTGGATTATCCTGATTGTTGATTTATGGCTAGTGTCGCATGGCTAGACTAGAGCACGGATCGAATGCCCCTTTTCTCTTTGAGAAGTTAGCCTTGTGCGACACTGCTCAACTATACTCGCGACTCCCATGCGGACGAGCCCTTTCAAGTTCTCATATTACGCCTTTTTTCTTGTGAGTCTTCCATTTGGAAGGAACTCAACTTCTACAAGTGCATTGCAGAATTATGCACCTACGAGCTACTATGAGCTCTTTTGCTTGCATGGTCCAACCATGTCTAACTTTGTTCACTTTGTTGAACGACTGTTGCATTCTATTCGGACTTGGTGTTTCTACCGAGCTCTTCATCCTTTGTGCCTCTCATAATACAACTGATTACTAAACCCGTCCACCTTGAACTCTGAGTTCGCTCTTCACATAGACTGGCTCCTTGAGCTCTCCTAGATCCAACATCAAACTCCTGATGAGTTCTGTTTTGCTCTTTGAGGACTTGACTTCCCCTTATCGCATTGAGCCCAAGATCCCTGACTCACTTGGTCCAATGACTTCAAGGACTGCGCACGTTTGATCTCACGATACCTACTCAGCTACTTCCCAAGTCTGGCTTGGTTCCACCTTTCTATTAGCATCTTGTTGCATCATGCAACCCTTCTGAGATCTTGCACCAACGATACCAATACGAATCTTTTGAATCCCTTCCTTGTTGTCCCATTCCTGGGTGACCAACAACCTTACTGGCATCCAACCTTGCCCTAGCTATACACCATACAGATGAGTCCGGCCCTTGAGTTCCCCACTTGATCCTACTATGGAGGACTAGGATCTTCCCCAAGCTTACACCTACACTCGATAACACTCGTGGTGCCCATGTGTTCCCTGCACGACATGGCCCAGCTCTTCTTGCAGGGTGCCCACCTTCACATTGTGTGACTCCTCGACTTTGCACACCCAATGTTGAGAACTAGCCTTCAATCTTGTGTCCCCAGGCTCATATGAGATCGCCTTACTGAAACCCCCAACATAAGTTCCAGATTTCCTCAACATTGCTGGAATCTTGGCCATTCTAGACTAACTGTTGCTGACTCAGATATGTAGCTCACCCAACCTTGCGTCTCACTTTACCTCATCACTAGGGATGAGTTCCAACATCCAGCTCCCTTGGGTAGCACACCTTAGAGCTATCTCATGTTGGCCCTATTACTGGCTTTCATAGGGTTCAGGACGTTGAGTTTACCACACAACCTCTCCCATCATGGCTAGGGTGGAACGAGATCTTTCCTCGTCCCTAATAACCATAATGGACACCTGAGCCACTTGCTTGACTCGAGGTGGGAGCTACTTTTGTTTCACTCCTGGAAGGAAGAGCATGAGATACCCTTTTCATTTGGTATCCTGTCGTGAACTCTCAGTGCAACTTGACTACATCCCTATGGTGCTCCTTCTTTTGAATGACCATACCTCCCTATATAAGCTATTTGTATGAATCCCACCATGCTGTAGGATGACACCGGACTTTGGGCTAACACCCCCATTTCCAACCTTTCTCATAACAAATAACCCATAGGAACTTTTACTTTGTAGACTCTTTATCTAGCCTTACTAACTTTTTTTTCATGGCTTGGAGTGACCTTTGCAGACCTTCATACATCTAACTAACTCTTGGACGAGTACAACTCACCTTGTAGAGTTGCACCACTTTAGCACAACCTACCTTAACCTAACTCACCATGACTTGGCATGAGTCGACACTCCTTTATGCTCCATGTTGCCTTCTGCCCATGCTACCTTGAGTAACTCGACCTTCACACTAGAACCATGTTGTTCCCTCTCGCCTTAGCACTTCTTGCAACACTAACACCAAGCGCCTAGCTTTCAATGCAACTCAGCCAACTTATATAGACTACGAACTTGGATTGCGCCTCACGGCTTAGCTAATGCCCAATAGTTTGCCGTATGGCTCCTCGACTCGATATGACTTGGGACAAGTCCTAGACTCTATGTCTAATAGACTCCTTGTGTCCAACTCGCACCACCACTACGATTGCCTTAGCTCACACATTGATGCACGCACCGTGCATAACTTGCAATACCAAGGGTACAACCCTATTGCACCGCACTCGGATTGGGTCCAGTGCTCCTCGAGCGCACTATTCACTTCAAACCTATGACATTCTCCCCCACTTAAAAATAGGCGATGTCCCTGATGCTGAACATACTAACGTGAGAACCATCCTTAACTGCTTGTTGATGAAGACTTACACACCTATCCCTAGGATCTAAAAACGTTGAACTTTAGACTCTTGTCTCTTCTGAAGTGAAGCTTGGTTGAGTGTCCTTGACACTGCAACACCTTTGCAAGGTCTTGCTACCTTGACTAACTCAATGAGTTTCCTCCTACTAAGAACATTTGCATCCATACTTGGACAACCTTTACTGCTCAACCACCTCCAACATCCACTGAAAGCTCACTACATCAACCCTGTTGTGCAGGGTCAGTACCTAGCCTTCGACGACCAGAATACCCCTCTTCTAACACTTTTTCTCGAATTCATTCCTTTGACTTTCGGCTTCCCAGCTTCAATCCACTGCGTCATCCTGTCTGCCCATGATTCCCCTTTAGTACCATAGCCTCCTCCACCCAGTATATGCTTTCGAGCATGGCTTTGCGGCATGCTCTACACTCACTCGACTACTTGGAGTCTCTCGCCTGTCACAGCAACACAAGACTTAACAAATTTTGTCTGCTAATACATGTCATGTTTCTGGCGATCCTTCAATACTCTGTCATACTTTTTTCCACCTTACCTGGTGTACTTTTGCAAACTCTTGGAGTCTACCTTGGTGTCTGCCTCAACACCCTTGCTTTGCATACTTCATCCGCACTGAGTGCACCTTTCGCATCTGCCCTGTTTCTTCTAAGTACCCATAATGTTGCCATGGAATTCCTTTCATGCCCATCATCTAACACCTTTACACCCGTCTTGTGCCCATTACAATGCACCAAAATCTCAACCATTATCTGCCTTCATGACCTAGTTCAGCTCCGAAGCCTTTATATCCTTTTGCATACTTAAATTTGTGACTCAATATCTTCATTCTGAATCTTCCAACCTAACTCGCCATCCTATGACTCGGCCTGCTTCGATTGCCAAAATCTTCCAACCTTGGATGCCACTCGATTTCGCCTCGGATCCAATGTACCAGACAATGGCCCTACACCCTGAAAGCTGCCTTGTGCAGGTCCCCCATCGATTTCACCTTAGATCTGACCTTGCTGTCAGGATGCTAAACCCTGTACTCTGAGACTTGGCTCAGGTACCCCTTTCCTGCTAAGGGGAACATCCACCAAACCGCTGCAACAGTTCACACCGCATCCGGATCTCTATTAGCTTATGCTTCATTGAAGATATTCCACAGCACTTGCGACATCTTAACCCAGCTTGTAGGTTATGTCGACTTCCTTTTCAACTCCCCACCATTGAGGATCACTTGCAACCACTACTTGGTTGACTAACTGCACTTTTTTTTACGGATCTTTCCTCTATCTGGCATCCACACTAAGATGTCCGACTTCTGAGGGATACGAGTCCGGCTCGCCCTGATGCCCATCCTTGTGATGTGACTTTTCCAAGGTTCCAAACCCTGGTGCGACCTCTTCGCTTAGGCTGACCTCTTGCGCTGACTCGCAATGTCAACTTGGTACCCACGTCATCATGACCATACCCAAACTCAGCATTGGTTCCTATCCCAACACTACTTACACTTCATTTGCTTCACTGCTCATGAGCTACTAAGACCTTTAGCATGCAAGATTTCTTTCATTTGCTCCACTTTAGCAAGACACCAACCAAACCGCCTATGTTTGTCTGCCGCAAAAGTTTTTCCCAACTCCGGGGCATGAATCCATCATTTCCCCCTCCTACACTATGAAAGAGGCCCCATATTCCTATTCCGACATCTCAAAGGACCGAAGACCCATAACAACGACTAAGAGATACACAGACGCCCAAACTTGGTTCAAAAACTGTGTCGCACTGGAACTTGGCCATGGATCGCCTCTGTATCCTAATCCCTTCATTTGGATCGGCCTTGCACCCCTGTTGGATGTCATGCACTACCTTGCCTCGTAGTCACTAACCTTGGACCATGCCCTGATGGCCCGCACGATTTGCTCGCACACTTGACTGCACTACTAGAATGAGACCCATCTCGGTACTTTGTTGTCACTCCATACGCAAATCGGCTCTTTGAAACCACATTGGCTTCACGACTTCGACATCCCTATTGGAGGTACCCTGGCCTGACTCTTTCTTAGTCTCCGATGAAACTGTTCCTTACTCAGCTCATACCAGCTAACTTTGTCTGGCTCAGAGGGAGGGAACCTGCCTCCTCCAATAGTACCCAAACTCAACACACGTCCAATACCAACTCAGGGTATTAGAAGTGAGCAACTTAATTTGCTCTGATACCAAATGTCACACGGCTAGACTAGAGCACGGATCAAATGCCCCTTTTCTCTCTAAGAAGTCAGCCTTGTGTGGCACTACTCAACTATACTTGCAACTCCCATGTGGACGAGCCCTTTCAAGAAGTTTCTTAGATTACACCTTTTTGCTTGCGAGTCTTCCATCTGGAAGGAACATGACTTCTACAAGTGCATCGCAGAATTATGCACCTGCGAGCTACTATGAGCTCTTCTACTTGCATGGTCCAACCATGTCTAACTTTGTTCACTTTGCTGAATGACTGATGCATTCTATTCAGACTTGGTGTTTCTACCGAGCTCTTCATCCTTTGTGCCTCTCATAAGAAAACTGATTACTAAACCCGTCCACCTTGAACTTTGAGTTCGCTCTTCACATAGACTGGCTCCCTAAGATCTCTTGGATCCAACGTCAAACTCCTGATGAGTTTTGTTTTTCTCTTTGAGGACTTGACTTTCCCCTTATTATATTGAGCCTGAGATCCCTGACTCACTCGGTCCAATGACTTCAAGGACTGTGCACCTTTGATCTCGCGATACCTACTCAACTGCTTCCCAAGTCTGGCTTGGTTCCACCTTTCTATTAGCATCTCATTGCATCATGCAACCCTTCTGAGATCTTGCACCAATGATACCAATATGGATCTTCTGAATCCCTTTCTTGTTGTCCCATTCTTGGGTGACCAGCAACCTTACGGGCATCCAACCTTGCCCTAGTTGTACACCATACGGATGAGTCCAGCCCTTGAGTTCCCCACTTGGTCCTACTACAGAGGACTGGGATCTTCCCCAAGCTTACACCTACACTCGATAACACTCATGGTGCCCCTACACGACATGGCCCAGCTCTTCTTGTGGGGAGTGTACCTTCACATTGTGTGACTCCTCAACTTTGCACACCCAATGCTGAGAACTAGCCTTCACTCTTGTGTCCCCAAGCTCATATGAGATCGCCTTACTGAAACCCCTAACATAAGTTCCAGACTTCCTCGACACTATTGGAATCTTGACCATTCCAAACTAACTATTGCCGACTCAGATATGTAGCTCGCCCAACCTTGCATCTCGCTTTGCCTCATCACTGGGGATGAGTTCCAACATCCAGCTCCCTTCGGTAGCACACCTTAGAGCTATCTCATGTTGGCCATGTTACTGGCTTTCACAGGGTTTGGGACATTGAGTTTACCACACAACCTCTCCCATCATGGCTAGGGCGGAACGAGATCTTTCCTCATCCCTAATAGCCATAATGGACACCTGAGCCACTTGCTTGACTCGAGGCGGGAGCTACTTCTGTTTCACTCCTAGAAGGAAGAGCTCGAGATACCCTTTCCATTTGGTATCCTGTCATGAACTCTTGGTGCAACTTGACTACATCCCTATGGTGCTCCTTCTTTCGAACAACCATACCTCCCTATATAAGCTATTTGTATGAATCCCACCATGCTGTAGGATGACACTGAACTCTGGGCTAACACCCCCATTTTCAACCTTTCTCATATCAAATAACCCATAGGAACTTTTACTTTGCACTCTTTATCTAGCCTGACTAACTCTTTTGTCATGGCTTGGCATGACCTTTGCAGACCTTCATACGTCTGACTAACTCTTGGACGAGTCCAACTCGCCTTTTAGAGTTGCACCACTTTAGCACAACCTACCTTAACCTAACTCACCATGACTTGGCATGACTCGACACTCCTTTATGCTCCATGTTGCCTCCTGCCCACACTACCTTGAGTAACTCGGCCTTCACGTTAGAACCATGTTGTCCCAACTCGCCTCAGCACTTCTTACAACACTAACACCAAGCGCCTAGCTTCCAATGTAACTCGGCCAACTTATATAGACTACGAACTTGGATCGCGCCTCACGGCTTAACTAATGCTCAATAGTTCATTGTATGGCTCCTTGACTCGGTATGACCTGGGACGAGTCCTAGACTCTATGTCCAATAGACTCCTTGTGTCCAACTCGCACCACCACTACGACTTGCCTTAGCTCACACATTGACGCATGCACCGCATATAACTTGCAATACCAAGGGTACAACCCTGTTGCACTGCACTCAGACTGGGTCCAGTGCTCCTCAAGCGCACTGTTCACTTCAAACCTATGAAAACTAGCATGTGCGTAGAAGCGGGGGATGCTCATACTCTTTTCTTTGCTTTCTTTAGAGTAAAAGAGGTCAAAAAACTTACATGTGATTAGTCAAATATTGAATCGTATCACACAAGAAACGTATAGATATTTTTTTTATTGTTAGTAAAGTTGAGTCCTCTTCATGTCATCTAGCTCAAATGAAATAGGGGAGAGGACCCAATACTTTTTCAATAGTTGTCATAGTAGTTATTTATATAATGTTTAATATTTTTATCAATATTAGATCAATAGTTGTGACATGACTATTCATAATTAAACAAAATGTATTCTTTTGATCTAAAAGCAACCAATCATGTGATACCACATCACCGCTCAACTACTCATGATGTGAATGCACTAGTATTGGTCAACTACGTCTTGACAAAAAACATGTTGATGTGGCCCTGAAATGAAAACTATAAGCAAGGGACTTGCCAAGTAAGCTATTGTAAAAATCGGGAGTGATTTGAAATTTCCATGTAGGATAACTAGAAGCGCAAAGTTAGGGTGCTCAACTACTAGGCCCTCTCCCTTAGTTTGAAATTTATGAGAGCATTCTAACATATCCATTATGTGATCTAAAGAGGACTATATAATAGAGGTTTCCAGATGCTTGAAGTTTATGAGCCTCATTTTTCACATTTATATCCAAATTTTGGCACCATGGAATTTATGTTACATTTAGTGTTGATAATGGTAACATTTATATTTTGATCAAGATTCTTAGAATCATTTTGAACTTGAAGGTGAATTTTTATAAATTTATGAATGGATTTGTTAACCTCTTCTGTCTTGATATCTCTTTTTTCCAAAATGTTCTTTTTTTTGCTATTCTAAATGAACATCAAAAGGGCTAGATTTCAAGTAGCCAAAATAAGCATCAAACATATATACATTCATTGATACTAAATGACTTTGTTATAAGAGTGTTTTATGCATAGAATTTTTTTTTAAAACCTTTACTATAATATTGATTATAAACATAAAGTAATTCTAATAACACTCTATTCACTATCATTTTTGACCATTTATTTGGGGATGTTAATTAATAGACTACTTAAACTTTCTATCCATTCTAATTCATATGCACACCAAAAACTTACATAGAAATTTTGTATCTCAATCTAAAAGCAATACTTTTTGGAAGTCCAAATTGAATCCACACATGTTCAAACAATATTTAGTTGCGTCCCTCATGATTACTGTGTTTTACAAGCCATAAGTAATGCACATCTTATAGAAGCAAATGATAATAATAATAAAGATATAACCGTTATCATATTTGTCTTTGAAAAATAACCTACAAAATCCATGGAGATACCCTCGCATGGACTCTTAGGCATTGGAACTAGTTGGTCCATCCCCAACTTCTTATTAAATTGATCTTGCTAACACTACATAATTGATAACATCTTATGAACTTACCTACAACTACTCACAAATAAAGAAAATATATGTATTGTTGAATGTTTTCATATATTTTAGTTACTTCAAAGTGCCCAACAATTTGTGAGGCACGCGTCTCTCTTATGAGCTTCAATACCTTCTTTCTTTAGGCATACAAAATTTCCCCACTTTGTAAAGAAAGCCTATCTCAAACACATAATATTACCTTGACTTGTTGATTTACAAGTATACCTCGCTAAAATATTCATCTTGAAAGTAATTATTAGAGATTATCTCCAACATAGTAAGAGTGCCTAGTATGGAGAGAAGAGGTGGTCTAAAGAGGATATTTGCCACCTTTTTGGTTACCTCAAACCTGTACTTCAGAATGAGATGAAATTGTTGCATGAATCACATCCTCTTATAATGGTGTGTTTAGTACAACTTAATTTAAATTGAAAATATTGTAATTAGTTGATGATTCATATGAATTTCTATTTCTTTGCTCATTGGTTAATGCTTCCACTTGTTTGCCATTGAAACTAACATGTATTTAGCTTCTTTTAAATGTGTTACAATTCAAAATATCCCCCTTAAACATTTTAAAATTTTAATAAATGGGCCCACCTCCTTTCAACAACATTGACCCATGATATAATCACTTGCATTACTTTCAACTTTGGTTAATTATGTATCATTTATAATTTTTACACCAAATTAGTTTCTTCACCTTCCTATCTCATCCAACTATCCATCCATATCATTTTTTTTTGTTGGTGTAAATAGTGACAATATCCATCTAGTTAGCTTATAGCCTACCTACGAGTGTCCTATTCACACTATTTAAGTCTCCACTTTGAGAGTTTTATCTTTTTGTCTCACTTCATGTGGTTGAGACACATGTACTCACCTATTGAGACACCTAGTTCATGTACGCCTTCCACATGCTCACACATTTTTCATTTGAGTATACAAGTGTTGCACCTTTGGAAGGGTAACCAAAGTTTCACTCCTACCTTCCTACCTCTTCATCCTTGCCTATATATGTGAGGCTTTCATTATATATTTACACACTCTCATTTTACATTATGGAAATCCTATTGTGCTCATTCCATTTCACTAATGGAAGGTTCATTTGTGCTTTGAGATATTGGAATTCTCCAACATGGTATTAGATCCATGATTGCACATTCCTTCCCACATCAAAGTGACTCTAGCACTTGAACCAATTGTTGGAGATTCATGAAACCAAACAAACACCACCTTTGAGTTTGAGAGGCCCAAAAAATGAAGAAATACCCCTCGTTTGGTAAAAAATAATTTCATTTTTTGCAAAAAAAAATCCCTTATACCTTCTATTATACAACTGATGGCTATATCTTGTACAAAAAAATTGTACATGTACTTGTAAAATATTTTTGAGGCAAATTTTATTTTGTAAAATCATAGTTCTGTAGGTTCTAAGGAAAAATTTTGGTTCATGGCTATTTCTCGTGTTTGCAGGCAATTATATTTTGTAGGGATTGTTAAATTTATGCTCACACAAAGGTTTATGCTGGTGTTTCTACCCCATCTCATCCTCTCCATAATGTCTTGCTATTGCAAAGTTTTTGAGATTCATTGCATGGGTTTTTCCCTCTATTATTTGTTTCCTACTAGACATTCACCTTGGCAAGTGGTGAGCGAAGGAGGGAATTCTCACCATCCACATTGTAGCATTGTAAATTGTCACCCTTGACAATTTCACACTATGTTTGGCTCCCCATTATATGCTTCCAAACCTAATTATACTTATTATTTTCCCATTTTATTATCATTTTTTAGAAAATCAAGTTATTTTGGGAAAGAATTTAATTATTTATTTAATGAGAATATAAAATTCAAGATGGGTCTAGTTTAGGGCACCTTTTCCCTTGACCACCCTATTTTGGCCCAAATTTTAATAATTTATTATCCTAATAATATATTTACAAATTTAAATTTAATTGTTGGCCTTTCAAAATAATTATTGTGAGAAATGTTGAAATGCATATAAATATGTATTTTCACCATTTTGATAGCTAATAAAACTTTTGATCAATTGAGCATCCTAAATGTAGTCAAGGTAATTCAAGAGAAAAATAAGCGCCATTTTTGCAACACTTTCATCAACCAAGACCATGTTTGCAATGCATCATCAAATTCATGTCAAAGCATAAGTAAAATTGTTTCATATTTTATGTTCATTATCATTATGAGTACTAACGCTCAACCATTCTAGCTCTTACTTGAGGACAATAGCCAAGTGGTCTTTTATGATCATTTTTGTATCCCCCAAAAGTCCAAATATTGAAAAGTGTGATTTTGATTAGCAATAGCCTTGGATCCATTTTTAACATTACATTTTAGTGGACTTGATGTATCTTATAGTTGCAATTTTTTTATTTACATGACTATTGTGCTAGGATCTAAGTGAACAATATGTTATTTGAAAGTGTCATTGTTCAAAGTCCATTTCATGTTATATAAAACATTAAAAAATTAAAGCTTTCTATTTTATTATTCCTTTAATCAACTTAAAAAGTGTTATCTTTTTAGTATTTTAGACATAGCTATAGTTAGTTGTAACATCTTGCATTCTAGAAATTGTCACTTATCAAGCAATTTGAACTTATTGCACTCATTTTATTGATTTAAAACATAAAAAATCATGCATTCATGTGTCTCATATAAACAATTTAGGTTTGTTTACATTTCCAACATTTTGTCTAGTCTCATGCATGAACTTGTATAGTCTCAAATCCTAGAAAATTGTGTTTTATTTCCATACTTTTAAGCTTTCAAAATCCCCATTCTTAGACTAGGGTTCCCTTGCCCCTTACCTGCTAATTTCACCCTGAATTTTAGTAAGATCTTTGTCATTGTAACCTCTATGCAAACCTGCTTGTTGTTTCTAAGATTTTTTTTTGCTTTTTTCATTGAATCATTTATCTTTTCATCTCTTTGTATGAACACTTACATGTCTTGAATCTTGTAATTAATTTATGAGTTTCATGACCTAATGTTCCATATCAAATACTCTTTTGAGATGAAGTTATAGACTCATGGCTTCTTGTGTTGCAACTACATCTAGTGTTGAGCTTAAGTTTGATAACTCTTTCTATCAAAGAATCACAACTAAACAATAAAAAAATTGATCATCTCCCTACCCCTATTTTCCTCTGTCTTCTTCATCACCAATCATTCATGTGGACTTGGAAGCTACCATTGCACAAATCCTTGAAGATAAACTTAAACAATTGGACAAAGACCTAGAAATCCTTCAATTATTCTTAAGAACTAAATCTTTGGTGGGATAAAGCGTTCTCCTTGTGGATAACTTTATAAATTTAATCAATGATTCATAAGGAATAGAAGTGTTACATAGCCTAGCTAATATAGTGGGCTCAAACATCCCTACAACAACTAGTTGCACTCAAATCCTCACCAATATTCAAAATCAAGTTGGAAAAAAAGTTTCCTCTCCTACAACTATACCTTCTATTCCCACTTTTACTCCTCTAGTTGTAACATCTACTACACAACATATTAATGGTCTTAACACTAGTTGGGGTTTTCTTGTGGGGATTCTTATAGTTTTATTCCTCCATCTACTATGTACCTCCATTCACTTGTCCTCTCACTAATATTTACAACAATAATCCTCCAATTGTCAACAATAGTCCTACACGCTCCACAATTTCACAAAACATGTCACTAGGTGATCATATAATAAATTGACTTTTACAATTTAATATGGCATATTTATAAGAACAAATTTCAAACATGAACCAAACTCAAATCCAATGATAATCCTCCAACATATCTCACATGTAGGCTATTATCATTCATAAAATTAAAAACACTTGAAAGAGTTCCAACAAAAAATATTTCATATGAAATGTCAAGCTTGCAAGCCATGTGGTAGCATAGCCCCTTATTGGGGGAAAATTCAAAAAAGTGGAAATTCATATCGACATTTGTCCAATGTGAGATATTTTGTGCTAATCTAAAAATATTCTTTGATAGGGCTTGAAGCTTATAATATAAGAATATTTTTAAAATATTTTAATTAATTTTATTATTATTATTATTATTATTATTATTATTATTATTATTATTTACTACATGTAGGTCATTATAATCAAACAAAAGCCTACTTAGAAATTAAAAAAAGTTCACTAAAATTTATTTCAAATTTTAAGAAAAAAATGGTGTAGAAGAGATAACCCCTCTCTAAAAGCATATATTTTTAATGATAAATAGTTTAGTTTCATACAGTTGCATCATGATGAAAGTATTACATCTTGATTAAACATAAATTTAAAAATTAAAAAAAAAAATAATATCTATCAAATATTTTTCTCTATGCACAAGATATTCAAGTTACCTAAGTGGAAATCAAGTAATTTTTTAAATTTACTATATTATAGGTTACATCCCATCAACCTCATTTTTTGAGTTTTTTTCAACAATTAGATTATTCACGTGTCCTCTAGATGCATATGTGGTATTTATTTTAATGTCAACTTACAAAATTATTGAAATTATTTTTAAAAAGTAGTGTTCCTAGCACTTCTACTTATGTAGATAACATTTAAAAAAATCTAAAAATACTCTTTTGTATATCTAAAAGTGTAGTTCTCAAAATATATTTTTTATGTTTTAATGTGTATTTTTTTGTTACTTATGGAGGTCATCAATGCTCAAATATACGATCTATTCTTTTATGGAGATAAAATACTCAAATTTAATAAAAAGATGAAAATAAGATGATTCATTAGAGTAGAAATTTTGAATTCAAACAATATAATTAGTGTTGTTTCTTAAAATAGGAGCAATCCTACTTAAACTAGCAATTTTTGTCTTTCATGAAGGATTATTTTCTTTCTAGACCTAGTTAATATTGAGGTATCAATATATGAGCTTCCAAGATCCTTTTCTATGGCCTCAGTGGTTGAGTGGGCCAATCCAGAAAGAATCATGTGGCAACGAAAAAAACAATAGTGGAATATAAACAATTTATATTAAACATTTTGATCTACTTGTTCAAATGAATTTAAAGGTTGTTTTCGTCTTTTTTTTTTAAATTAGAAAAAAAAAATTGGTTGAATGAAGACACCATGGATTAATTCGAGTCTTGCACATTTGAACTTGCCAATTTTGAATGTAAAAGCTTTAATATTGAGTTTGATTCTCTATTTATTATGTTTAAAATTCATTGTGTTAAACCTTAAACTATTTTATTATTATGGATGCAAATATGCAATTAATAGATCTAATAGATAGAAAAATGTAACCCTAAAGATTATTTCTTACATATGAATAAAAATGATGTTGACATATTCAACCTTTGAGCTTGTGCACTTGGATGTGTAACTATACTTTATGTTGACATAATTAAATTGTCAAGTTGTCTCTTGAAATGTATTCAGTTTGACAAGTTGTACAAGAAATTTTTTGTTTCAAACCTATCATAGTACTGATCAACAACTTGGAGGTTCCTGATAACATGCACAATATTCATAGTAACTAGTTTTTTGGTAATAATCGTTAATGTATTTTGATTCAAATATGGACATTTTTCAATGTTTGACCTTAATATTTCATGTTCAATACATTCATGATTATTGAACCTCATGTTATAACTCAACCCTCTTTCCTAAATAAAATGAAAATAGAATTCAATTGAAAACTCATATAAACCTTTTTGTTAGTTCTTGATGTGGTAGGGTAACTTTTTGGTGGATAATCTTTAATTAGTTATTATTACTATATTCTTCATCCAGTCAATTTTTTTTATTTATATTGACTTTACTTTCTTGTTGTTGACAAAGTAAAAATATGTCTATTTTTTAATACAAATAGCTAAACTATTATTTGTCTAGAATTAGATCTAAAAATTGAGTTCTTACAATTTACATATAGATAAAAAATAATAATAATAATTTTTAACAATAAAATATAAAAAATAACAAGTATCTCAAACAATCATTATCAATATCAAAAAAAATAAGAATTATGAAAAATCACATCATTATTTAAATATTATATTAATTATTATTATATTTTGTTTGTTGTGCTTCACAAGTATATATTATTAATCTACTATTTAATTTTTGAATTGACATAAAAAAAATTGATCATGTAATGACATTCAGTTTTTCGGTCATCTACAATGTGCTCCTCTACAAGTTGGAATTGAATTTAATAAATTAATATTTCTTTATTTTAAATGGTCTTTTTCCTTGCAAATAATTTTGAGTGGTCTTTTACTTGATAATAGTCAAAGTCGTGCAACACTTTCTATCGACTTTATCCTCACCATATCTTCGCGTCATCTAACCATTGGATACGCAAAATCCGATCTTATCATTTTTGTCCTTACCAAGAAAAAAGGCCAAATTTATGATTTGATAGTAACCAATGAATTAGTATACAAGAACAATACGTATCTTGAAGTAAGATTCACGTACTAGGTATCTAGCGCATTTTAACTTCTCACCATAAATATTTTATTTCAAAATAAATGATAGTTTAATGTTCTAGTTTTAGAAGATCACTGAAAGTCCACTTTGTAACCCTAGTTAAACCTAGCTAATAATTCGATGCAGGTTATAGGATCTACTCCTAATAAATATACTAGCACTTGCACCAATGAGGTGCAATACTTACGCCGATAGGCTGTTCCTTCACATTATCCCTGGAGAAGAAATAGAACTGAAAAAAAGGGGTTTGCATTCAGTAGAAGAAATTTTGAATCAACTTTACAAGGACAATTTGATTAGTGAAATGGAAAACCCTTAAATTAGTAGAGAGAGAATGCAAGCCTCTAAAGGTTACAAACCTACTTTCAAATATTCTTGCAAGATGTTCAGCTTTTTCCTTCTCTACATTTTTATGTTCCTCGATCTTTCTACTCTTGTTCACCCATGATAAAAATTTTGATCCACCTTCTGACTTCTACTTAATTCTTTCCTCCCTTAGTCTTCAAAACATTAAAATACTATTACTAAAATATTATGTTTTTTAAAATACTTGTAACATGCTTCTCAAAACAATAATAATTTGTATTATATCATAAACAAAAGGCAATGTCAATTAAAATGCTTGTAACATGCTTCTTTGAATAATAATAGTTTTTATTATATCATAAACAAAAGGCAATGTCAAGCATTACTCCAGAATATTGCTTATTGCATGGAACTCATGAAAACCATTGTTCTAAGGAAGATAAATTTATATATCATGTATCAAATAATAGCAATGGAGATTCAGAGTATCATGGATTGAATGAAATGGAAAGAAAGTGAAGTAGCAAAGACTACTTTAAAGCAAGATGCAATGGCAAAGAACTATTACTTACTTTCCAGTCTTTTCTTCTAGCTTTGTTGTTGACAAGTTATGACCATCTGGTTCTCTTCGAATCATTTTTTCATTGTCCCTTTCCTTGTTCTTCTCTTTCTCCTTTGCATTATCACCACTCCTGGTTTCTATCTGTTTAGATTTTCCTCCATCTTTTCTCTCTTTATCCTTCACTTTTGATCTCTCCTTTTCTCTTTCTTTATCTTTGTTAGATTCTCTATCTCGATCTCAGTCTCTAGTCCTCTCCTTTACTTTGTCCCTGCCCTTGTCCCTATCTCTATCCCTAGTTCAGTCCCTCTCTCTGTCTTTCTCCCTATCCCTATCCTTATATCTTGATTTATCCCCATCCTTCTCTCACTCCTCCTTATCTCTATCTTTCTCCTTTTCACTTTCTTTTTCCCTTTCTCTATCCTTTCCCTTATCTCTCAACTTATCCTTGTCTTTATCTCTCACCTCCTTATCCCTATCTTTCTACTTTTCTCTTTCCTTATCTCTTGATTTATCCCCGTCCTCTCACTCCTCCTTATCTCTATCTTTCTCCTTTTCACTTTATTTTTTCCTTTCTCTATCCTTTCCCTTATCTCTCAGCTTATCCTTGTCTTTATCTCTCACCTCCTTATCCCTATCTTTCTACTTTTCTCTTTCCTTCTCCCATTCTCTGTCCCTATCCCTGTCTCACAGTCTATCCCTTTCCTTCTCTCTCCCTTCCTTGTCCCTATCTTTCTCCTTTTCTCTATCCTTTTCCCTTTCTCTATCCATGTCCTTGTATTTTTTTTTATCCTTATCCTTCTCTCTCCCTTCCCTATCTCTATCTTTCTCCTTCTCCCTTTCTCAATCATTCTCTCTGTCCCTCTCCTTTCTATCCCTTGGAATTTGTAGATCTCTATCAACTTCAATATTTTTGTTTCTCTCCTTTGTTCTCTCTTGTTTTCCTACCCTAACTGTATCCCTAATCAATTCCTAATTGAATCTTAACCCTTACCATAATTGTAACCCTAACCCTAATCCTAATTGAATTCTAACGCCAATCCTAAGCCTTACCCAAACTTTATCCTAGATCCCTTACCCTAATTGAACATCAATTGTACCCTAACCACCCTAATTGACTCTTGGTCCTAATTAAATCCTAACCCTCACACTAATTAATCATCTAAAACTAACCCTAACCCTTACACAAACCCTAACACTAATCTTGATTTGTAACTCCTAACTCTAACCCTAATATAAATCTAACGCTAGCTCTAATGCTAATTGAATGCAAACCCTTTAACCCTAGGATTTATATTAAAACCCTAACCCTAACCCTATTAAAATTCAACCTTAATTAAGCTTAAACTCTAACTCTAAGCCTAACATATTGAATCTTAACCCTAATTGAACCCAAACCACAATCCAAACCCTAATTGGACCCTAAGGTCCCAATGTTAAACCCAAGACTTATTTTAGAACCCTAACCCTAACTAAACCTTGACCTAACTTTAATCCTAGTTATAACCCTAATTGGCCTTTAATTGAATCCTAATTGAATCTTAATCCTAACTGATCCCTAACCCTAACCCTATCCCTAATTCAATCATAATCCTAATTAATCCTTAACCCTAACCCTAATTGTCATCTTAATCTATCTTTAATCACCTAAACCCTCCAAGCTTTATCTTAGAATTTTTATTGAACCCTAACCTAATTTAATCCTAATCATATCCATTTCTCTCTCTCTCTCTCTATATATATATATATCCATCTCTCTCTATTATACACATATATCCTAATTTAATACATTTGTACCTCTCTCTGTATATATCTCCCTCTCTCTACCTCTCTATATAACTTCCTAAATCTTTCTATCCCTCCATACATCTCCCTCTCTTTGTCTCCCCCTCTTTATATCTCTATTTCTCTCTCCCTCTCTCTCCATATCCATCATCTCTATCTCTATCTTCCTTTCTACCTCTCCCTATCTCTATCTCCTTACCCCTCTCAATATCTCTCACACACACTCCCTATTTCTCCCTCCCTATATTTATCTATATATATATATATATATATATATATATATATATATATCAACTAATATTTTCAAAGCCTTGGCTTTGCAACATTGCCAAGCAGAACACTTGGCGGGGCGGGGGGAGGCAAGGCGGGGGGAGAGGGCAGGGGGGGCTTTTGTGATTCAAAATGAAAATTTGAAATTGAGCTAAATTTCCTATTGTTCTATTGGTTGCATTATTATAGATGCTTCTCTTGCATACTTCTGATGGGCAACAGGAAGAATCTTTAGCACAATCAATATTCAGTTAAGCATGTGATTATTTTATCCCCAAAAAAAAAAATTATTTAAAAGTTTACATTTTAACTTTATAAAAGATAAATATTTATTTTACACACTTTTTATTTTTTACTTATTAATAAATTTAATTAATAATTAATTTAAAAGATCATAAATACAACTTATTGTTCCATAAATTATCTTTCACCTCATGAAAATTAAAATTCTTATAGAGGTTCAACTCTTCTTTTCCCAGTTTTTACGGGGTACCATGTTTCTTATTTTTCTCTTTCTAATGATTTTACCTTCAGCTGTATGCGAATACCGATGGTCTACTTGCATTACTGATTCAAATTACACAGAGGGGAGTACATATTTCACAAACTTGAATCTATTAATGGATGATCTATCTCGTAATTTTCCTCAAAATTCAGGGTTTAGCATGTCTTCCCGTGCCCAATCTCCCAATAAAGTCTATGGCCTACTCCAGTGTATCGGTCATGTATCAGTTGCGAAATGCTCAGAGTGTTCAAGTGCAGAAAAAAGCAAGCTTCCAGAACTTTGCGAGAATGCCATAGGCGGGGAAGTGTGGATGGATGATTACTTCTTGCATTGTGATAAATTTGATTTCATTTCAACTCTAGATACCAACTTCCATGTGATTAAGAACAACTAGCTTGTCAAAAACAATGTGCATGGTTTCGTGTCCATGACCTCTAGTCTTCTCTCCAATTTGTCTCATCAAGCTCTCGGCCATGCAAATAACGGATCCGCAATGGGATCAGCCAACTACTCAACTTCGCACAAGGTGTACGCTCTAGTTCAATGTTTGAGAGATTTATCAATGGAGGATTGTAAATCCTGTTTGTCTACAACAAGGCAAGAGCTAAAAAAGTGTTGTTCTATAAATCAAGGAGTTCAGGCTATGTCAGGCAGCTACACTGTGAGATACAAGGTGTATTCATTTTCTGACTCAGCTAACACAACTTCTTCAACATCAACGCCGAGTCCTGCACCCATAGCCCATGGTCGTGCTAAGGCAACTTCCCTGGCAAAATCAAGTTAGCATCTCTGGCCGCTTAATCTATGCTTTCTTCAAACAGTTCATGTTCCTTGTCTCTGCCATCACACTTTAAAACGACGTGACAGGTACGTTTTGCTGGCCAGCTGGAATAGTTCGTGGGTTCCTGCCGGCATCTGACTGTAGGAAATGCTAGTGGGGTTCCCCCACATAGAATAGCCTATTGGCTAATAATGATAAACAACGGAGATTCTTAGGTATTTGCATCAGTAGGCAGGGAAAGACAGACAAAGCAATTTTTACCTAAGAGAGAAAATTAAACTGAGTTCAATCATTACTTGGTAGATGAAAGATTGTATAAATCTGCAACCAACATTTATAAGTGTTCCTCTACCCTCATCATAAATTTCAATTAAATAGCTGAAATCAATTTAACTATTTATGTTTGAATTATAATTGATGGAGGTTGGTTGTTCACAAAGTTTACTAGTTTTGATAAGGTAGTAGTAGTTATATGTTTTGAAGGGTGTTTTGCAGTAGTTTGTATTTGTATTTTACAGTATAAATTTGTAAGTAATTGATTTTGTGTTTAAACTTGGAGGTTGAACGTAGAAGCTAATGTTCAAATTTTGGTTTGGGAAGTTCTACACTTCAAACTACTAGTTGGTGACAGGTTGAGATGCATGATGGTGTAGTCGGTTAGATGTCTTTTCTATCAGCATAATGAAAGCCTAAAACATATTTTTTGAAACTGTTTGTGGGCTAAAATGAAATGAAATGTTATTTTGAAATTCTTTCTTGTGATTTTTGAACATAGATAGACTAGAAGAAAGCAATATTGAGATTTGACATTCAAAATATTGTTGTTGAGGATTCTATGAGACATACCATTTTACTTAATAAATGAAAAAGTATATGTTTGTCATTTTTTGCTAAGCATGATGTTCATCAAGAAGTGGAAATGCTAAAGTCTTACTCTAATGACATTTTCCAAATTGTTGTTTTGTGTTCTCAATTGCAAGGGGTGCCCAAAGAAAAGGTGAAAATCAGCAACCACGTGGACAAGATAAATTATCAAATGCTATAGCTATATAAAAAGACACTTTATGCTTTAGATAGTTACAATGTATGTTAAAATTCAGAATTTAATATTGTTGTTTAGTAATGTTTCTGACAAATATGGTGAGGGGTCCTTCTCACCTCAAGCTTGTTATGGGTTGTATTGTATTGTTGGAATGCTATGACTGTGTTTTTTATTTAGCAACCTATTGATTTCTTTTATATTTGTAATTTTTTTTCTTGTTTGGCTTCAATATATAAAAAAGAGTAATTGATTTTGTGATGCCAACTTTTGGATTAAACTATGTATATTTTTCTTTCAAAGAAAAATTTGGTATACAATAGATATATGGAATCAAGATAGTGTTAATTATACTTGTAGACATTCAAATCTCGTTGAAACTAATTTCCTATCATCAACTTTATCTCCACACTTAACAAACATTTACACTTTAAAATCATTCATCTAATCATTAATAAATTCACTTAATAATAATTAAATTATTTTTTTTATTATTATTATTTAATTAGTTTAAATATTTCATGTACAATCTCCCAAACTTAATAAATAAAATTTTGAATAATCACTATTCATAATTATAATAAATTTATGATAAAATCAAGCAAAATCCAACAATCAGTTAACTAATTGCTCAAGATGATTAATAAACCATTGAAAAAGGAATTTCATAAAACAAAGTAATTAATTATTTGAGAAAATAAAATGAATTCAATAAATCAATTTGTTGACTAATAATAGCGAGCTTATTCTTGTCCACATTGTTGGTCATTACCCACATCCTAAAAAAAATATAAATTGAGATCAATCCTTTATCTTTCACATAGCAATTCCAATTTGAGTAACTAGATGTTGTTGCAATGAGAAAAACATATATTTTTAATCTAGAGCTTATCCATAATTCTCTATCTAAGATTTGTGTATGATGTTAAAGGAAATAGTTTTTATTTTATTTGAATTCCTATTTTATATTGTTTTATCATTGCATGCATACATTTGGCATGTTCAATGGGACTCTATCTCAAGGAAAACTTTCACTTGCAAGATCAATTTGTTGATTTGTTTTGTGCATGTTTGAGATTCACCCACCCAAATGGTGTGAATGCTTAAATAGTGATAGTGTATGATTCATTGCCCATGGATTTTATAGGCCTATTTTGTCTCTTGATTTTTTTCATCTTTTATTTTTCATCATATTGTAATTGTTCAATTTTAAGCTTCTTTATTTGAATAGAAATATAAAGAAGCAAGTCACCTTTTACTTGTCATTATCATGATTTTTGTTTTCTAAATTTTATTTCCATGGATAGTTTCCAACAAAAACAATTTCAACATTCTAATGAACTAATCACATTTTTAATTGTTTTGAAATTCCACTATGGCATTTTAATCAAACATTCAATATATTTTGTTTGTTTTGGTATTTCCCATATGTGTTTGGATGGATTACTACATATTTTTCCTAAAACATCATTCCTTTGTTATGTTATAATGGATTTTATATGTGTCATGCTCATTTCACAATCTTGTTGAGGTATTTTTGCTAATATTTGCATGTTTTGTTGATTCTATAGGTTCCCTTTGAGGTGTTTTAATCAATAGTTTACATTCTTTTACCATTTAATTGTTAATACATGAGCTAAAGTTTTCATCTTAACATAGGTGCTAAGACATGAATATTTTTCTTGGCTCATGAAATGCATCTTATATAATTTGATTTGAGTCAAAATTGAAATGCCTCCCAATTTATCAATATCTATGTAATTGTCATATCTTTTCTCATTTGTGCATGCTTTAACCAATTGAAGTAGGTTATTCTCTCTCTCATCTTTTTTCACAAGCAATTTGAAAAAATAAGTGTGGGCATATTTTTAAGTGTGTGGTTCATTATTCTTCACAAATCATATCACATTGAATTTGAATGCCACAAATGGGACTATTGTTATCCATTCTTTTTAGTGCCTAATTGCAAAAAAAAAAAAAAAATTATCCTCTCATATGTAGGATGCTATTTGTTGGTCTTTAGTATACAAAAAATAGAGATTCTATAATGCATTGCTATAGAAGATATTTGCTAAGTTGGCAACAACTTAAGAAAATGTTTATCTCATCTTAGTGTAGAAGATTTATAGAGAGTGACTTAAAGAAAATATATCCATCTACCATGCTTTTATACACACTACAATCCCCTATCACACAAACCATCTTGTTGAGATAAATGCATATTTGGAAGAAACTTCTTCATTGAATCTATGATAAATAATTTTGAAACTTAGGGATTTATGGGAAACTACTTTGAATTTTACTTTTCTATTAAGAAGTGTGGCTATCATAGTTTGAATTAGGTTGTTGTTATTACTTCATACATATAATTTTTCATGGATTACTACATTGAAACTATAAAATATAAAATATAAAATCTAAGTTTGTTTGCTTCACTTTTATCTATTGTTGTGTGAACTAATCACATTTTCTATAGGTTTGTTTGTCCTTTTTTCCTTTCTATAGGTCAAAGTGTGAAGACTTGTGTTTTTAAACAATTGACAATGTTATTTTGCAACCACAACCATCCAAGACTCATCACTAAACATTTAGACAATTTTCTACCAACATCAAAGGCTTATTTTCAAACGTTTACTAAGTTGTTAGAACACATGATATGTTTAAGTAAAATGAACTTAGTTTTCATGTTAGTTGTGTAATGTTACAAAATTGCACCTTAGGGGTAATTTCACATTTACGCATTTAACCTTGCATTTATTATGCCTAAGCGCATTTGGGATAAGAACCTCATGGGTCGAGATTTCATGATTCCAACTCCATGAGGACCAGCGATGAAGCGACAATAGTTTGCCACCTCATTTCTTGAAAAATGATGTGTTGGATGCTTGTGCAGTGCATGGACATTTGCATGGCGTGCTAGCGTCCACATAGTTTTTTGAGTTTGAAACATAGAATCTTAGAATCTTGATTCATGACACGTGTCCCTGTAATCAAAATTCCAAGTGTAATGGCTCCTCCCACCTCTTGCAGAAACAAAACTCTTCCTTTGCTCTCATTTTTGGAGTTCCTTCTCATTTTGATACTAGACTCTTTTGATCTCACTCCATTCTCTAGCTCTTTTTTCTTCAATCTTACTTCTATAGCAAAGCTCTGTTGGACTAAGGTCCTTCCAACAACCAAAGCTCTCTTGTAAGCATTCAACGATGTGGTTGTGCATTCAAGAGGGTGTTGAGGACTATTGGCAACACTCTCTTGTTCTTATCTATTTGTGAATAGATTACTTTGTTCACTTTGCTACTTTGTGGTATGGGTTCTCCTCCTTGAGCAGGGATTTCTTTTATCACTCTTTATTTGTTTACTTTGTCTACTTTTCCTATCTATCTGGTTGTCTATGGAGGTGGGAACACCAAAGCGGGGGTTTGACTATGGAAAGCCCCAAAATAGCTCCAATATTTTCCCTGTTCGTCTTATGTGTAGGTTGTCAAAGTGAAGCTTGGGGAAAAGTTTCAAGCACTCGATCAGTTGTAAGTCTACCCTTGGCTCTCCTTGTATTTTTTAGAATTTCTTTATTTATGTCTATTTGTTCTATTGAATAGACCTTGGGTTTGAGTATGTTAGTAGGGTTAAAGCCTTGGATGCCAATGCATCCCTTGGAGTCTAGTGCACCGCATTGGTGTCTTGATACCACAATATAGTCCTTTGGTCAATAGTTATTCCTTTTGTGGCAGAGATATCAATACCCTACTCTTTCAGATTCTGAAGTAGTCTTCTTGAATATTATCCTTTGTATGACATTCTTTAAAATTTATTCATTCAGTAATGCTTGAGGTAGTTAAGGGAGCTTCATTCCCTAGGATTCTCTTGAGAACAAAAAGACTTGTGAGCAACGAATGATCCCCCTTCTCTTACATTTTGGTGAACCTGACGTGAACATGTCAGATCTTTTTCTGTAATTTTTTAGTGTTTATGATAACACTTTCTCTAATGAAGATTTTGATATGTTGGATGATGCTCTAGATGATTTCTTAGAAGCATCTTCCTCTATTTGTAGATCTTCCAAACAAACTTCCTCTTCACAAACATCCACTTCTTCTTTGTTGGTTGAAGATTCAGTAAATGTTGTAGTTTTCATGGCTTCTCCAAGGCCTAAGAGACCCATTGTTTACTTGACTCCAATTGGCCCTTATCTTAAGAAGATACATTCCATCTGTGGGGTCCCATATTATGATGACTCAACAGACTTGTATACCAGGTTTGTACGAGCTATAGACTCTACTTTTATAATGTTGTAGCACACACATACAATACTAGAAGAAATTGGTAAAATTTTAATCAACAACCTTCTGTTCCTACACCTCAACCTAATCAATTTCCTACTTCTTTAACACCTTCTCAACCAAGTCTTCCTTCAATGCCTTAGAAACCTATGACTAAGGCACCTGGAGACTATGATCTTGTTGAGCAACTTCGTGTTACTTCAGCCAAGATCTCACTTTGGGATTTACTTCTAATTGCTCTAGTTTACCAAGGTATGCTTCAAGAAGCCTTGCAAAAGATCCTCTTTCTTGCTTCCACTAGGCTGATGGATCTTAATGCATTGATGGATCAGATTTGTGCAAATTCACCAAATATTATGTTCTATCTGCGGGAACTTCCGCCTCTAGATGTATAGAAGCAAGCAAACCCTCTAATGATCATAGTTAGTGTTAATAGCATTAGTATTAGATGTAGCCTCATTGAGATCAACTTGGCTCTCAATGTATTTGGTATGGATCTAAATTACCTAAGATTAATATTGATTCTTCTTCTTTAGTTGCTTCTTCTCTATACATTTGTGGATTTGATAATGTTGGTCATCCAGATCTGGGCATCATAATCTTTCCTGTGAAGCTAGGACCCATTACCTTATCCACTCTAGTCTATGTGATGCTTGGCCCTTTACCTTATAACCTTCTTCTAGGAAGACCTTGGATTCATGTTATGTGAGTTGTGACCTTTGCTCTACATCATTCTTTAAAGTTTGTAACTAACAATCGAGTTGTCATGATTAAGGTTGGCCCTGAAGTTATCCACCTTTGTGAGTTGGCAATTGCTAGTCAAGCCTCAGTTGTTTCCACTCTCAAGAATTGCATTCCATCACTAACCTTTGATTCAATGAAATGTTCCTCGATGGTACCATATGTGGAGATTGTCCCTAAAGAGGAGCAACCTAAAACAAAAGGTCATAAGTCTTCCCCGTCTTCTTCTTCTAAATTGAATGCATTTCTTGGTGATGATTGGGGATCCTTATAATTCTCTAAATTATTCAATAGGGAATACAAGATGAATCCCATCCACCTCAATCTTCCAATAACTTCAAATACCTTTTCTAAGAAATTTGGTCAACCTCTTACTAAGAAGGAAAGTTGTGATCCTACCTAGGAACCCAAATATTCCCTTGTTAACAAGGATGATCGAAGCTCTTCTATGGAGGCAAATGAAAAGGATGGTTGTGGTCTTGTAGACACATTTAACACTTATTGGTGGAATTTCACTCTCTACATGGAACCACCTCCTTCTGAGGCTTTGAAAATGTGTTATGGCCTTGGATACAAGATCGTTCTAAGTATGGTTACGAACGTAAAGGTCTTGGGCATATTGAACAAGGAATTCAAGTCCCTATCCAACTTAAGCCTCGCAAGAATAATTTGGGTTTGGGATGCTCTATTGAATAATCTAGACAAAAGCCATGGTGGAGTGTTAACATGATTTCAATTGAACCTCTCAACTTAGTTCATCCTGAACTAATAGAGGATAAAATAGAACTTGATGAAGTTCCTCTAGATATCTTTTCCTTAGAAGAAGCGTTGGAAGAATTATTAGGTGCTTATTTCCACCTGGCTTCCTTCCACCATAAGTGACGATTCTCGTATCACTTGAATAAGCAAGAATAATTTGGAGAATCTATTTTGAATATGGATGAGAAGAATCCTCTATTTAAAGTTGATGATGGTGTCTCGATACCTCATGCTGAAGACCGTAGTCCTCTCCTTAAGGGAGATACTACTAAATTTTTCATAGATCCTAAATCCCCTAAAAGGTGATTAAGATCAGGAAATGCCTTTGTTTTGAAGAAGCTAAGGATCACTCCGACCTTTTACATTCTCATCCTGATATCTTCGTTTGGTCTTATGAGGGCATGCCCAATATTGATGAGTCTATAGTGGTTCACAATATCATCCTATGTTCCGATGCCAAGCCTGTCAAGTAAGAATTTTGAAAGATCAATCCCAAGGTTGTCTTGTTGGTTAAGAATGAGATAGATAATCTATTAAAAGCAGGCTTTGTCCATCTTATAGACTACTCACCTTGGATTTCAAATATTGTTTCCATTAGTAAACTTGATGGTCGTATTCATATATGCATTGACTTTCATGACCTCAATAAGGCTTCTCTTAAAGACGGATTTTCATTGCCTAATATTGATATGATTATAGACTCAACTACGGATCATTCCTTGCTATCTTTCATGGATGGATTCTCAGGCTATAACCAAATCTGTATTAACCCAAAAGATTAGTATATCTAATAACTATCACTACCCCTTGGGGTACCTTTTGTTGTGTGGTCATGTCATTTGGGTTAAAGAATGTAGTTACCAACGAGTAATGACCTTAATATTTCATGACTTCATTCATAAAATCCTAGAAGACTACGTTGATGATATTTTGGAAAAGTCTGTAACTCATCAGGATCACATAGGAAATCTTTGACTCATCTTTGAAAGGCTTCAACTCTATAAGATGAGCCTTAATCCTCTTAAGTGTTTCTTCGGTGTGGACGCAAGCAAACTTTTAGGATTCATAGTTTCTCATCACAGGATTGAGGTCGATACAAACAAAATTAACACAATTGTTAACATACCTCCATCTAGAAACATTTCTCAATTACAAAGTTCACAAGGGAAGATCCAGGTGATTTGTAGATTCATATCTCAATTGGTTGATCGTATGCTTCCCTTCACTTGTCTATGGAAAAGGATGTTCACTTTATATGGGATGATGAGTGCTAGAAGGCTTTTGATTCAATTAAAACTTATCTAGCCAATCCTCCCATATTAATGTTGGCTATGCAAGATAGGACCTTTTTACTTTACCTTGCCACATCACTGTATGCTTTGGTAGCCTTGCTTGCTAAATACGATGATGTCAGAAAAGAAATAGCGGTCTATTACATTAGTTGTGTCCTTGTTGATTATGAAACTCGTTATTCTGCCATGGAGAAACAATTCCTTACTCTTTTCTTTGCAACACAAAAGAAATTATCTTCTTCATGTTGAAACACATGTCATTGTAAAAAGTGGTCTTCTAAAGAATTTGTTTTCAAATGCTAACCTTGTTGGAAGGTTAGAGAAATGGGTAATGTTGCTTTCTGAGTTCAACATATAGTTCATGACTCATAAATCGATAAAAGGTCAAGCAGTTGTTGATCAACTAGCAAAAGCTCCTTCATCACATTCCTTCCCTAGTTTGGACTTGTTTCCTAAAGAAAATATTTTCCCAATTAGTCACGATCTTGTATGGGAGATGTATTGCAATGGATCGAGATGTCAGATTGGCTCTGGGTTAGGTGTAGTTTTTATCTCGCCTAAGGGTAGGCCAGTCCCTCTCTCCTTTCAATTAGAATTTCAATGTATCCATAACATTGTTGAGTGTAAAGCCCTTATTGTTGGCTTGTGTGTTGTAATCGCATTAAACATAAAACATCTTCGCATATATGGTGACTCTAAGCTTATTGTGAATCCGATCGCGGGAACATATCAAGCTAAGCAAAGTAAGTTATCTCAGTATTGGGACTTGGCTTTGTCCTTACCCAATCGATTCTCCTCTTTCACAATAGACAATGTCCCTAGGAGAGAAAAATGACGTGGATGCCACGACAAGCTCTGCTTCCCTAGTACCCTTAGATAAGGATATGAAAGAATACCACTTTTTGGTTCATATTCTTCACTCTCTTGTTTTTTATCAACCTGAATCCGATGCTCTCATGTGTTCTCATGTAGACTTGGGAGAATGGTACTCTAACATCTAAAACTATCTTAAGACTGGAAAAATTCCTGATAGTGTGACAAAAAATGATCACACTTGGATACCAAAACTTTTAGTCTGCTATGTTGTCTTATCAAATGTCCTTTATCAAAAATCCTATAATGGTCTTCTCCTTCGTTGTCTCACTAAAGGGGAAATACCCCTTGCCCTTAAGGAAGCCCATTCGAGTTCTGGGGGTGGACATTTTGGTGGTAAATCCCTGGGACAAAAATTGATTCACATGGGATACTTTTGGAAAATGATGGAACAAAATTCCTTTGATTTTGTAAAGAAGTGTTTACAATGTCAGCAACATAGTCGTCTTATTCATGCTCCTACTCAAGAGCTGCAAAATCAGACCTCTCCTTGGTCGTTCACAAAATGAGGATTGTATATTATTGGAAAATATCACCTTCTTCTTCTAAAGGACATGTCTATCATTACTGCTACTGATTACTTCACGAAGTGGGTTGAAGCTATCTCACTCTGATCCATGAATGCTAAAGCCATTTGTAGCTTTCTTCTAAACAACATCATTGCTCACTTCAGATTGCCTTCTACATTTTTTTTTGATAATGGTATGTCATTCAAGAACAAGGTAGTAAAGAAATTTCTAGAGAAGTTTCATATTCAACATAGATTTTCTACACCATATTATCCTTAATCTAATGGCCAAGCAGAAGCATCTAATAGGACCCTTGAGCTTATTCTTCATAAAATAGTAAAAAAACATGGTAAAGATTGGCATATTCAATTAACATGCACTTTGTGGGCCTATTACACGAGTGTTCATACAACAACAAGAACAATGCCTAACAACCTTGTGTACGATGATGAAGCTATCATGCCTTTAGAGTTGTAAATTCCCTCTTTGTAGGTTTCCCTTAAAGGGTTAATTGATGAAAAAACTTACCAATCTAATTATTTGCATCAGCTTGAGTTGCTCGATAAGTATTGTTTGTAGGCCCTTGATCATCTTAAGGCTTATCAATGATCACTTTCTAGGTAGTATAATCAAGGTGTTCTTCCTAGAACTTTCAAGGTAGGTGACCTGGATCTCTATGCGAATCAGAGAAATGTAAATGCACACCTAATCAAATGGAAAATTTTAGTCCTAATTGGTTAGGCCCTTACATTGTCATCTATGGATGAAACACCTCTAAAAGATCCTATTAATGCAATGCACCTTCATTGATACTATGTGTAGTGCCTATGTGTCACATGTGTAGCGCACACCCCTCAGGGTTGTAGTGTATCATATATTGACATTCCTTCGTCAACACATTATGAATTTTTTTTGTGATATGATACAACCGTGTGTGTGTGTGTGTGAGAGAGAGAGAGAGATGCATGTGTGTGTGTGAGAGAGAGAGAGAGATGCATATGTGTGTTCTACAATGCTTTGTATGGGTGATCCCACAATTCTGGCTTACATTTTTTGGCCAAACTAGACATTGAATTGAATTTTTTTAACTAAATCTTCAATTTTGGCCACCTATAGCGGCTAAACCATGAGGAATTTGAAGATGATGTAAACTAGTGATTTGTGACATTTTTTTTGTAGATTCTAAATATATTTTTTTCAATTTTTTTTGAATCAAATTGCACTTCTTTTTCCATCTCTTTTGAAAACTATTTTTAACAATAAACACCATATTTAAAGAGTGACGTTACTGGCTAAGACATAATTTTTTTTCTATGAAGGATAAAATTCTATATTTTTTCAATTTAGATTCATAACTATGATGTCTAGTGCATGGAATTGGTTTCATAGCATTTCATTGAATCTTTTTGTCTTAATTAAGTTTCAAAGTCAAACCAGTTATAATTTAGACATGATTTACTGGCTAAAACATAACTTTTTTTGTATGTATCAAAATTCAATTTTATTTTTTCGTTGGATCAAGGACATCAATATCTAGTGCATAAATATTTTCAGATTTTTTTGATAATCTGCTATTTTTCCACATGTGAAAATAGAGAGCTTGATTTTTGGTGAAAAACCTACATTCACAAGAAACACAATAAATATAATAATCAAATTAAATTTATTTAAAATTATACTTTTTTGGAAGCTTACAATAAGGACTAAATACTCACAAAAAAAAAATTTAAATGAATTCATTTGATCACCCAAAAGGTAAATCAAATGTGGTTTTTTATCAGCATTTTGATAGGTGTAAAGGAGACTCCGTTATAGGTATGGTTTAAAACTAGTGGGGTTCTATCCAAAGGGGTTTGATCTAAGGTGGTTTGATCAAACCCTCTTCAATTAGAATCCTTTAATGGAACTTTTCAAGGCTTAAATCATTATATTTTCTAAAAGTATGTAATTCCAACAAAAATCAAAATCTCCCAGAAAGTGTAAACCACTATTGTGGGATCACCTGTATCCATGCATTACATTAAATCTTTTGATTAGGAAATTAGGTCATCATTATATTTAATTAACATACATCCATGTCTGTTTATTAAATCATGATAGCATCTAATCTAAACATACATCCATAAATACAACATGCATCACATAATCATACATGAAAGTAAAGAACATACACATGAAACAAAGAACACCATGATGTTGGAACTAGTATCTCATGTATATATATATCAAATGATGTGTACATGTATTGTGCCACTATCATTAAAACATAAGTGGTGGTTGTATATGTGTATCAATGTCTATACATAAAAATGATCTACAAAATGTATGTTTCATCTTTACAAAAATGGTATATACAAAATTAGGTCTCTACACCCTGAGTGCATGGCTCCTCGAGCCCTCTAGGTCTAGTGGTGGTTGTCGCTATGTCTAGAAGGTAGAGACAAAGTAGCACCTATGTGATCGTGAAATGGATACCACTGTGTAGCCCTCTGATCTCACCTTGAAGGGAGAGTATCTGAAGCTTGGCTTGCCTAAGCACATCTTGCAGTTGTTGATCCCCTACTAGCATCACTTCTATTTCCTACCTTGCAAGGTCATCAAGTTGTCTCTATAGAGCATCACATGCCTACTCAACACTATTTGCTCTCGTTACGACCACATCTAGCTCAAACAAGGCGGTCCGTAGCTCCGTCGACAACTAATCTCTCTATGCTTTGGTAGTAGTGGCATATGTGGTCCTCTAGGCGATCTCCACCTGCCCCTCCTCGTATGTCTTCCTCAGGACTGGGACCAACTTGAATAAGTGGGAATGTCACCCCGTTGAGGCTAGTCGGTACGCTCTAGGATGAACCCCTAGATGGGCACGATTGGGGCCATCTCTAATATGCATTACACTATCAACGCAGTCCATCCTTGAGTGTCCACTACATCCATAGAGAGTAGACCCATCAATATCATGCGAAGTATATACATAAAATCAAAATAGAAGCATATACATGAGGTGAAAGCTGGAAGTACTGAAATGAAATAACATAAGAAAACATTGTACCTAGATCCCCTAGTTGCCAGTGCAGGTCTGGGGGTGGGGCAATGCTAGGTCCTGTGTCGCCCACATTGGACACTACTCTTGGTGCCATCAGAGTTATCGTTTTCCATCTATGGATTGTGTTTACACCGCTACTGAGACTAGAATGACGGGTGGAGGAGAAGACATCCTATGTTGCTACCTCGGTCTCAACTCCGTTGTACCAGCCTCCTCCTCCTATTGTTGCTCTCCACCTTTTTCTATTTTCCTCCACCGCTATATTGGTGGTGCATCACCCTGTGGACCGAGATCCCCCCTTGGAGTATTTGCTGTGAAGACAGTTGCGAGCTAATGAATCAACCACCAAGTGCGAAATCCCTGCACCATGCCTACATCATCGACTAAGTGGGCCTCTGATTGGTCCTGATCATTTGCGTCATCATCAAAAGGGACGACGTTAGTGATGGACAGTTACTGAAGGTCACTCAACCATGTATCACTCCTCACAACCCGTGTGTAAGAAGGGATCGAGGGAGGAATAGTCTAGATAATACCAAATTGTCACATAACCCTCTCCTAGTAGGAGGGAATAATAACAAAATTAGTACAACCTAGCAAAAAATGGTCGCATTGCAGGTTCTTAAGGTACCTACTATCATCTACCCATCAGAACCACCTATAAGGCTTCCATCTAATTTGGTCAGATTTCAATGTATCGAACTGTACATGCCAAAACTTCAAATCCTTGTGTTTCCACTATCTAATAAGCTCATAGCAATGATCCATCGATACTAAATAATCCCTCACCTGGGGATACTCGGTTGGTTGTGTGCATGTGATATAAGCAAAGGCCCACACCTGTAACAGGGTGCACACAGTCAGGCTCTAGAACTCATAGTGTACGCACCTTCCTAGGTCATGGTATAGGTGTGCGACCATGCTTCATCCCCACACAAAAATTGTCATGTGTTGGTCCATCACCCTGATGGTGTGTACGAGACCACTGTGAAGAGGAGAGCCTCGCACATCCACATTGACTTGTATGGCCACAGTGATGACCAACATCCATCGAAGTAGGGGGACCACTGTGTTGCTCTGCTTGAACCAACAAATGTAGATGTGACTAGTCTCGTTGCCATCGTCATCATGACTCGAGTAGTATTGCACTCCCTCTGCCTGCTCCCATGCAGAGCATGAGTCATCTATCATCACCCACAATCAAGGAGACTAAGGATGTGGTACACATCCTCTAAGGTGACAATCGTCTCATTCGTTTGGAGGTGGAAAGTCGATGTGGTGGAACTCCACCACTCCATCAATGCCATGAGCATGCGATCATGGTAAAGCATCTTAGGTATGTTGTAGACATGTCATAGCCTGAATCACTGTAGAAGAATCTCGTCATCATTCGACAAGCGCTAGACCTAGTCCCAAATGAGGTGTAACACTTGCCCACCAGGATGCTCTCGAATCTCTAGGTAATCTTGCAAAAAGTGAAAAAGACCTAAATCAGTATGTTGGACATGAAAATTGTATCTTAAACATCAAAAAAATTATATCTAGTGCCTCTAGGACATAGACACACCACATAGACATCTGTGTGGCGTGATGTCATATGAGGTCTTCCATTAAAGCTGGTCTGGATGCCAGTGCACTTGGCAGACTCTAGTGCACACAGAGGTCCCCAACATGCTAGCAAGATGTCAGCGTGCAAGAGGGATGAATGTGCCCATGCTATACATGTGCACTACGATTTCATCCTAAACATGGCTAAAATCTTTAAAAAACACACAAAAACCAAGGTTTAAGGACTCACCTGGTCCACCTCAAGACCCTTAGTGACATCCTGTCATAGTTGATCTAGTCCAGGCTCCGTGTACTCTTGTTTGCATAGAATTTTCCTAACTTTTCTCACACAGAAGTCAACAAAAATCACACAATGAATAGTGAAAATGACCCTTCTAGGGGCCCACCAGGGTATATATAGGCCCCCTGGGGCCCATTTTTTTTGGATGTCATGGTCCCTCTGTTTTTCCTTATTTTTCCCCACCTAGTTGGGGGAAAACTCAAGAGGAGGCATATAGTCACCTCTTTACCATAATTTTCTTCTAAACCATCAAATTTTCTCTTGATCATTCTTTTCGCCTTCGTAGCTTCTTCCAATTTTCAAGCTGACTTAAAATTTGAGTTTTGCATAATCAAATTTTATGCACATTTTCACGATAGATGTATGTTTAGCTGAGTTTGATTACTACGGGCATCTTCAGTACCTTCCTACTCGATCTTTGCATCCTCTATAGTATCCTTTTGGCACACAAATCTATAAAATTTTCAAGATTTTGTGTTTATTTCCCTTTCTATTTTAGTGCAGTTGATTTTTCCCAAAATCAAGCCCACTAAAGTGGGGGGGAAATGTAATTTCACAAAATTACACCCTTGGGGAAATTTCATATTTACACATTTAACCTTGTGTTTATTATGCCTGAGCGCATTTGGGATAACAACCTCATGGGTCAGGATTTTGTGATTCCAACTCCATGAGGACCAATGATGAAGTGACAATAGTTTTCCACCTTATTTCCTAAAAGTTGATGTGTTGGATGCTTGTGTAGCATGCAGACATCCGTGTGGCACGCTAGCGTCCATGAATTTTTTCAAGTTTGAAATGTAGAATCTTAGAAACTTGACTCTTGCCACATGTCCTTGTATTCATAATTCCAAGTGTAACGGCTCCTACCTCTTGCAGCAAAAAAACTTCCTTTTCTCTCATTTTGGGGGTTCCTTCTCATTTTGAGACTAGAATATTTTGATCTTGCTCCATTCTCTAGCTCTTGCTTCTTCAATCTTGCTTGTACAGTGAAGCTCTGCTAGATTGAGGTCCTTCCAATAGCCAAAGCTCTCTTGCAAGCATTCAACGATGTGTCTATGCATTCAAGAGGGGGTCAAGGACTATTGGTAATGCTCTCTTGTTCTTATCGATTTGCGAATAGATTACTTTGTTCACTTTGCTACTTTTTGGTACGAGTTCTCCTCCTTGAGCGGGGATTTCTTTTATCACTCTTTATTTGTTCACTTTGTCTACTTTTCCTATCTATTTAGCTCTCCATGGAAATGAGAACACCAAAGCGGGGGTTTGATTGTGGCAAGCCCTGAAACAAGCCTAATATTTTTCCTCGTTTGTCTTGTGTGCAGGTTGTCAAAGTGAATTTTGGGGAAAGGTTTCAAGCATTCGGTCAGTTGTGAGTCTACCATTGGCTCTTGTATTTTTTGGCATTTCTCGCTTTTTGTCTATCAATTATGTTGAATAGACCTTGGGTCTGAGTATGTTAGTAGCATGTTAAAGTATTTATGTTCAAGGTTTTGGTTCTCTATTTTCCTTGGACGCCAGTGTGTCCCTTAGAGTCCAGCACATCACATTGGGGTCCTAATACTACATTGTAGTCCTTTGGCTAAGCGCTATTCCTTCTATGGTAGAGATCTCGATACCCTACTCTTTCGGATTCAAAAGTAGTCTTCTAGAATATTATCCTTAGTATGACATTCTTTGCAATTTCTTCATTCAGTAATGCTTGAGGTAGTTAAGGGCAGTTCACTTCTTGAGATTCTCTTGAGAATGAAGAGACTCATGAGCAGCGAATCTCCCTTCTCTTACAAGTTGTTTGTCATGTATGCTTAGAACTTGGAATTTCATGTATGCTCTCGTCTCACACCACTTGGAAACCTTGAGGATCAAAAGTATTTCCAAGTTTTGTTATTATTTTTAGCATGTTTGTTAAATCCCAAAGAAGTGGGGTTTGTAGGCTCTTCTCTCACATGCTTGTATGATCTTGAAAATCAAAAACAAAAACTTCTTCCTTTTTATTTTTAGGGGGCCTACCTTGGATTTCATCATGAGGGGGATGACCTTAACCCTAGTGTTCTAGTGGGGTATAAATAGTAGGGGTGAATCAAAATTCATGCCTCTTGGAAGTGGAAATCTATCATTTTGGGCTTATCCCCCAAGAACTTTATACCTTGCGGAAGTGAAAGAGAAGAGTGAATTACCCTCTCTAATTTTTTTTTACTTTTTTTCATTTTCACATAATCAAGCCTCACATACCCTTGTGGTATATTGAGGATGTCCCCCTAGTTAAGCATGCAAATCCTCATTTAAGATCCTTTGACTATCTTCTCTTGTAGTACACTAGATGTAAATCACCCTAGGAAGTGATTGTAATAAGTCATAGACATGCATTTGTAGTCCTCCCATGTGTCAAGTTATGGGAAAAGATTTTTCCCTTGAACCTTGAGGTCTCGATTAAAGGTTGAGGCTACCCACTCCTCAAAGGTGGTATATTTATGAGCCTACAAGGTTTGATATGTTCTCACTTGACTAATTTAGTCTTATTCATATGCGTTATATATTTATTAATATTTAGATCAACCCTCCTTACTTTAATCCAAAAAGGTGAAATGTATCCATTTTGAGCCCTAGAAATTTCTTTATTTTAGTCACAACTTGGTTTATAACAAGAAAATTTTATTCAAAATCAAAAACCATAGTCACAAACTTGGTCTAAAATTAGAGTCTAACTTCTCCTTTAAACATAACAATGATGATGATAGCCTTGCCAATCAAAATAAATATATCAATGGACCCCTTGACAAAATTATCCCAAGCAAGCTAGCCATCCTAGGTAGGAAAGAAAACATCCATGGTTAGGTACCTTATGGGCATAGAATCCAAGTGTTCACCATATTATATCCTTAAACATCTAGTTGGGGGAAAGCTTTCAAATCCTAAACCATTAAATCCTTCACCAAAACTTATGAACCCTCATCCTTCAAGTCCCCCATCAAACCCAAAAAATCCCAAACCATCAAGTCCCCCAAATGTATAATCATACATCCATCTACACCTCTATCAACCCATTAAACCCTCCACCTAAACTCATGATTCCTCATCCATTAAGCCCCTACTTAACAATAAAAAACCCAAACCATTAAACCCTCCATCCATCCATATCAATCCTAATTCTAATTCATCCATCCCTAGAAACCATAATCCCTTGACCAATGAGCCTCCTAGCCCAAATATCCCTTGTGTCAACACCCACTAAGGTGAAAGTGCTCTCTCAAATGCCTTTCAAACCCTCTTGAATGGATTTACACTTTATACATTTGCAAATTTTTTAGAATGGATCTAGACCTTACATATATATTAGTTTGAGTTTATAGTATTAGGTGGAGAATATTTTTTGCTAAAAAAACCAAGTTGTAGCAATCAAAATCTTATAGATCTATTAGAAAATGAAAGTAGATTTAGATATCAAGCCTCTCTTTGATTTCATCATTGCTACCTAACAGTCATTTATTCAAAGAATAGTGTGGAGCCATTGGTTTTTGCTATGAAAGAACTAGTTAGGACTTACATTATAAGTTTACTAGGTTATCAGATTTGATACCCAAAATCCCATCACCTTTTTTGGGAGTTTTATCCCACTTTATCTTGGATTGAGTAGATTCCTTGTGAGTATTTGCTTCCAAGGTATGCTTATGAGGAAACTAACTTGTATATACTCTTGCAAAAGATTAATTAGGACTATATTATTAGGGTTTTGATATAGATTGTCTTCGAAAAGTATGTCTTCTTCCTCTCCCTTGAGTTGTAGGGCTACACAATATCACTAAACGATTATTTCTTTTCATTGATGAGAATAGTTCTCCTTTTATTTTCATTTAGGTATGTCATCTTGAATTGTTAACTCATGGTGAATTTTCCTTTTTGAGCCCTTTGTCAAACTCCATACTTCAAATCTCCAAAGACAAACATTATTTATGTAATCTTGATAGTCTCCAAGTAGTTTGGTTTCTTTACATTACAATCCCCTTAAGAAGTAGGGTGAAATTGGTTGTGCACTGAAATGTTCAATTCTTATGATTTGTCTATAAGTTAGTTGTGCTTGGGTGCTAACCAAGACAAGCATTTTTTCTATGTTCACTTCAATTCTCTTATCCTACTCAAAAGGCATGAAAGCAACATAATTTTTATTCAAAGGCTTTTCACTTTCCCCTCAAATCTTTGAAACAATTTGCATTCTCTTTCTTTGAAGTAGTTGACCTCTCTATCATTACACTATCACCTCGATAAGCCCAAATTCTAAATAAGACTTTTTAATAAAAAAGAAAAAAAATCTTGCATCAACTTCATAATTATTCTTTAAATTTCTATCATAATTTAATATCATATTTAATATTTTTCTTTATTTACATTATTCTATATAAATAAAACTGATAAATGAAATAATATGTTTTTTTTAAATTAATTTTTCTATTTATATTTTCTAACATATTATTTAACATATAATTTATTATTACCATAATAATTATATCTCCTTAAAATACTAGCACTAATACATTTAATTTAATTTAATTTAATTTGCTAAAAATATGAAGTAAAGGACACTTTTTTAACCACCGAGAAGAATTGATAGCTCACTTTACTTTATCACTAAAGAATATCAGTTCATTTTTAATTTGTAATTTCTATCCAACCAGAAGGCTGAAATAATTAGTTTATTAATTATCGTATTGGGGACAAACTACTTTTCAATCAACTATTATTTGCTCTGAGTAGCCGTCAACAATTGGCACACCATTTCTGCCTATTTTATTATGGCGCTCCTTTTTTTCCCTGAAAATCAACAATTGTCTCGCCCAAATATCAATACCCCTTACCTAGATGCCACGTCAATAATGGAGGTTTCATTTACAGAAGAAACCCCCGTTAATGTGGGTATGCGCTTTGCACACTTTTCTAATCTACTCCTTCGCTTGAATATGAGGCTATAAAAATAATGCTGATTACAAATAAAAGAATGCAGTTAAAACTCCAAAAGAAAACTGTTGACTAGACCAACAACAACCACCTGAAACAATGGTTTATATGAACAACTTGATTACAAAATGTTGAATGCAAAAACTGATTACAAAAACAATCTACAGCTTCATAACAAAATGTTGATTGTAAGGCAACATCCTGTTCCATTAGAACAACAACAATACAACAAGATCAGAAATACAAAAATGTTTGAAATATCAACAAGTAATCAGCTGGCTTTGTTGGAATTGGCAATGTCTTCTAATTGATCACTAGAATAACATTCGACATAGCTGAATGATAATAGGAGGTATTTTCCACAGCGTGTCAAATTATGAAATTGCTATCAGGATTCAACTGTGTAGTTTTTCTAGTCAAACTCATTGACCCATGTTTCATGAGTAGGGGTTCACAAGAACTCATCTCTCATGATAGCTGAATGAATTGTCACATCAGCTTGTTCGCACAAGAGCCCAAATTAATGCATCATACCATAGTTATCACATCTTTGTACAGTCTCAATGCCTGCATCCCACCTCGAAAAGCACACATCATCAATTCATTTTAATTTACTAATATGATGATGAGTTAGCATGCCTGCCTTTGAAAACCATTATTAAATGCAAACGCATACTGATAAATTCAATTTGTTATCCATTCCAACAGATTCCACATTTTATGGGGAAGATTGAAATCTGTGTTTTTCCTTCCGCTCACAATCTCAAGCAGTAGAATGCCAAAGCCATAAACATCGGCTTTAACTGGGATTTAACTGACAGTTGTCATTGCATTGCATACTCTGGAGCCATGTAACCACTGAACCACATCAATAGAATCCCATTCAGAAAAAAATAATCTTCAGGGAAGTTTGGATAAACGAAAGTCTGTTATTTTAGAATTAAATTTTCCATCAGAGTAAAATGATTATCCTCACCACTGAGTGTGGTTCAAAAAAATTAGCATACACACACTTATATCAAAAGTTTTCATAACTAGCCGGTATTGGCATGGTGTGATGGTTTATAGGTGGCATTGTTGTTCTTGCCACCAAGGTTCAAACCCCGTTGGGGTGGTATTGTTGAATGGTTGTATCCGGTTCATAGCTCCGGTCAAAAGCGTTTATCCCTTGAATTAAAAAAAAAGTTTTCAAACTAATTTTCATGGACTGTGGGAAAATTATACCTATTATGAAGCAAAATGTTGTTTGCTTTAATATCTCTGTGAATGATTCTCAGCTGTGAAAATAGAGACAATATTGGATAATTCCAATGATGATGTTATAGCGTTTTTGCCAATCTAACTGTCTATGCATTTTTGGATCTGTAAAGCCAAGTCTTCACTCCTGTAATTTCTTTCAAACTCTGCAATAATAATAACAATGAATCAAAATAGAAATATAATTTACCAAAGAGAGAAGTGTCCAATCTCTTGTTGGGGAAACATTGATGAACAAGCAATCTTTCATCACCCTCCGCACAATATCCTAACGGCTTCATAAGGTTTCGGTGCTGAAAATTGCCCGTTAGCTTCACTTCATTCATAAATTCTTTTCTACCCTGGGTAGATCTTGCAGATAGCTTTTTAGCTGCTACTTCCATCCTGTCTCTAGTCGTTCCCTGAAAAATTAAAGCAAAAATAGAGATTAGCAACTCCTTAAGAAATTCCCACAAGAAAGCCTAACTGATCTGTCTCCAGTGTTATTTCAGTTCAAGGATACAATAGAATCCCACCTTGTATACTGGTCCAAAGCCCCCCTCTCCAAGCTTGTTATTTTCATGAAAATTTTGTGGGGCTTCTGCCGATTCCTCTAAGCTCATGATAAAATGTTGATGTTCGTGTATGAGTAAACCCAATTCGGAGGAATATCCATGCCTTTCTGTAGATGAATGAAAACTGGGAAAGATTACAAAATTTGTTGCTAAACTAAAACTAACAGAAATGAAAATTAAATACAGAGATAGAAAATTGTAAGCAGCACCTTCGTTGTGGGTAACTAGAGTAACTGGCCTCCCAAAAATGACAGATCTCACCCTTTTTCTCATTGCAATTAGACAAATAACTAACAGCGGAATCAAGCCTCCCACAACTCCCAAAATAATGGGTACCTTTGAGTGTTCTGCAGTGTAGACTCTTTTAAATATAAACATATCCAAGACATAACCCAACAAAAATTAAAAGAAGTGCCTGTGCTTACTTTTTGATTGGGTTCGGCCTTTTGTGCTAGGTGAGTAAGTTGTTGGAGTCCGTGGAGAAGCTTCTGGTGAAGATAACCTTGTAGTGTCGAAAAATGGGTATGACTCAAATCTGACCACACAGCTTCCTAACGGAGCACTACCTCCTGGGTCTACCGAACAACAATCCTCCATAGCGTTCCCTGCCTTAACCAAGCATGTTCTGCAATCCTCGATTGATAAATATCTCCAACATTGAGCGAGCCCGTAGAAATTTTGGGATGGGGAGTCGTAAGCCGTTCTCACAGCGAATCGTCTATTTGCAGGGTCATGAGCTAGATTAGACAGATTGGAGAGAAGATTCGAAGTTGTGGTCTGGAAATCATCCATGTTGTCTGAGACGTTACTGGGGTTCCACAGGACAGCATATAGAAGACCATAGACTTGTTGAGAGTTTGACCAATGGAAGAAGTGTTAACCCTGAACTTAGAGATGTATTTGTAAACAGATCAGTCATAATTCAGATTAGTGGAATATGTACTGCCGTTGGTGAAAGTCGAATCATTATTGCATTTAGACCATCTTGCTCTGCTTGTAACTCAGATCAGGACTCTGCTCTACAATCAAATTAGATAACCGCACTTTAAAGGCAATATAACTACAGTTCGGCGGACTGGATTAGAAAAAAACCACACTCGGACCTAACCCTAATACTAAGTTCAGCCCTAATTCACCAAAGGAAACCAAAAAGTGGATTTAAAAAAACACACTCGGACCTGTTGCACGCCTAACCCCATAATCAACATTTGATTCGTCTTACACACGTAACTGTTGATCAACACTTCGCTGCACCTCTAATTTTTCAATAATTTTTTTTATAAATAGGTAATCAATACATGAAAATTAAAAGTTTAGTAAAATATTTCATGTGTATCAATAGCCGCTCACTGTGCATGTGTATTTAACCACTAAATATTAATTAGAAGAGTTGTGGAACTTGTTTGGTGGTCATAATATATGATTACTATTATTGGGGTATATGTGCATAGGTATTGGTCAAAACATTTTTTAGAAGAATATGTAATTTATTAATAATATATCTAAAAACGTTGAGAGTTATCCTTCTTGAGGCGTCTATTTTATAGTAAAATAAAAGTGTAATATACGCCTCGAGAAAGATAAATCTTGATATTTTTAGATATATTATAAATAAATTATATATATATATGCTAGTACCATTCGAAGTGAAACATGGAAAACAAAATTATTATGGTTAGGGTTAGGGTTAGGGCTAGGGTTGGATTAGCATTAGTAGTAATATCGTGGTTGGGTTGTAGGGTTAGGGTTATGATTTCGATTAGAGGTAGAATTACAATTTGGGTTGGGCTTATCATCACAATTAGGGTTAGGGTTAGGATTAGACATAGAATTAGGATGAAGGGTATGGTTAAGGTCAGGGTTAGAGTTAGAGATAGAATTAGGGTTAAGATTGGGGTTAACATTAATATTCATATTAGGGTTAGGCTTAGAGATTAGGGTCAGGGTTACCATTAGTTTTAGGATTATCATTAGAGTTAGGTTAAGGGTTATGGTTGAGGGTTACAGTTAGGGTTAGGGTTAAGGTTAGAGAAAAAATTAGGGTTAAGATTGCAAATAATTTAATTATTGGAAATAAGGTTAGGGTTAGGGTTAGATAAAATTGGTATTAGGGTTGAACTTAGTATTAGGGTTAGGTTTGGGATTATGCTTCAGGTTAAAGTTACAATTACAATTAGAGATATAATTAGAATTTGGGTTGGAGTTATAATCACAATTAGGGCTAGGGTTAGGACTAGAGATAAATTAAATTAGGATCAAGGGTAGGGTTAAGGTTAGGGTTAGGGTTAGATAAAATTGGTATTAGGGTTGAACTTAGTATTAGGGTTAGGTTTGGGATTATGCTTCAGGTTAAAGTTACAATTACAATTAGAGATATAATTAGGATTTGGGTTGGAGTTATAATCACAATTAGGGCCAGGGTTAGGACGAGATAAATTAAATTAGGATCAAGGGTAGGGTTAAGGTTAGGGTTAGGGTTAGAGATAGTAATAGGGTTAAGGTTGCAGTAAAATTTAGTATTGGGTTTAGGGTTAGGGTTAGCATTAGTATTGTGATTACCGTTACAATAAGGTTTATGGTTATAGATGATGGGTAGGGTTAGGGTTGGGGTTAACATATATAAAATGGGCTAGGTTTAGAAATAGGGTGAGGGTAAGGATTAGGGTTAGATTTAGGGTTAGAGATTAGGGGTGAAGTTAAAATTAGGGATAGGATTAGGGTCATGGCTTGGATTAGAGCTTAAATTATGATAAGGGTTAGGATTTGAGATAAAATTAGGATTAGGGTTAGATTTAGGGTTAATGATATGATTAGGGTTATATGATAAAGATTGGGGTTACATAAAAGTGTAATATGCACTTCAAGAAGGATTAGACATAGAATTAGGGTTAGGGTTAAGGTTTGAGTTAGGATTAGAGATAGAAGTAAGGTTACAATTAGGTTTAGGTTTAGGATTAGGGGAAGTGTTACATTCAAAAGTAGAATTTAGGGTTAGGGTGAGTGTTTGGGTTACAATTGGAGATATAATTAGGATTAATATTAGGGTTAGAGTTAGCATTAGGGCTACAATTAGAGATAGAATTAGGGATAGGGTTATGATTAAGAATAGGATTAGGGTTGTGGGTAGGTTTAAGACTATAGTTAAGATTAGAGATAGAATTAGGTTTAGGGTTAAGGTTAAGATGAGGACTAGGGTTAGGAATAGGATAAGGGTTACAATTAGAGATAGAATTAGGGTTGAGGCTAGGGGTAGGGTTTGAGTTTAGGTTTGTGTTAGGGATATAATTAAGGTTACAATTAATGTTAAGGTTAAGATAAGGATTAGGGTTTGGGTTTGAGTTATGATAAAAGATATAATTAGGGTTAGGTTTATTGTTAAAATTATAATTAGGGTTAATATTGGGGTTAGGGTTAGGTTGATGGTTAGAGTTAAGGTTATGATTAAAGATGGAATTAAGTTTAGGATTAGAATTAGGGTTTGGGTTAGGGTTACAATTATAATTAGAATTAGTCTTAGAATTAGGTTTAATGTTAGGTTAGATATAGAATTATAATCATAAGTTTAACCTTAGAGCTAACATTAATGCAAATTTACTAATCCAAAATGTAACCTTCATCCTAACTCTAACCCTAATCGTAATTATAACCCTAAGATTTATCCTAGAACCCTAATTATAATATGACATTAATAACCCTAATTGTAACCCGAAGCTTTATCCTAGAAGCCTAAACATAACCATAATTTAGCCCTAACTTAAGTATAACCCTAGTTGAGGCATAATCCTAAGCCTAATAATAACCATAATTGAACCCTATATGTAACCATATATATGAATCCTAACACTACCCTAATAGTAACCCTAATTAAGCCTTATATGTAATCCTAATTTAATATTTATCTTAGAAACCTAACTATTGTGATAGGTTGAATCTAAGTGCTAGAAAACGAGCAGCAAACGAAAGAGTGCAAATAACACTAAAAATAACCTACACCTCAAGATTAGCCTAGTTGGATTCAACATAATATAAAAACAACATATAAAACCTTTTACCTTGTGTCGAATCGATCTTCAGTGTTGTATGCTCCTTGGATGGCAAGAGATGCAAGCTAGATGATGATATGAAGATGGATGCAAGTGGGTGCGAGCATGAAAATGGCTAAGTATGGATTCTAAGAAAATTTTGCAAGAGTTTGGCTACAATGCATGATCTCTCCAAAATGAGAGAAAAGAGGGGGTATTTATAGAGATTTTGGAAATCTCTAAGGAAATAGACGGTCAAGATTGAGCCACCAAGATCAAGATGTAGGGCTAAGGTGAGTTGAGAACTCACAAGCCCTCACATCTTGACATGTGGAATGTGATATGGCTTAAAAAGGGGATGTGTACATGAGGTGGAAGGATAGTACATGATATGGAGAGGGTACATAGTACCTTGGAATTGGGACAAGATCTCCTCATAAATGAGGTACTTGTCCCCATGTGGGTGAGAGGACATATGGGGAATTAAAAATTCCTCAAATATTATCATGGGTATGAGAGAAGGAATTTAAAATTGCTTTAAATGCATTGGGGGATTAAATGTGAATTAAAAATTCACATGGAGAATGGAGTGCCTTCTCCAAAAGGAGAAAGCATTTAATGAAGTTGACTTAGTTAAGTGATTAAGGTTGTGCAAGTACTTGATTAGACTAATTAATGACATGTTAGAAGAAGGTTAGATTTCACATGTGACTTGATGTGACAAGTCAAAGATCACACGTGGAAGAGAAAAATGAATTTAATATTCTTTGGAAGGATAAAAGGAATTAAAAATTCTTTGAGAGGTTGATTAGGCTAGTTAGTAAAGGATTAGAGAAGGGTTAGGTGGCTAAGAGAGATTAGAGGCCAACTTGCAAAAGTTGGAGGATGTGACACATCCTAATCAAGGATCAGGCATGTGCACATCCTAATGATGAGATTAGAAGATGGATTAGGATAAAATGATGGAGGATGTGATATGAAGGGAATTAAATAAATGACATATTTATTTAATCCAATTGATGAAAATGATGATTAAAGAGATAAGGTATTTATTTATTAATTAAATATCTTAGGGATTTGACAGAATAGTGATGTTAATTAATGCAAATAAGGGGATGCTTAGACGAAAGGGGATAAATTTGGATAAATCAAGTGTCCAAATTTAGGCGTCTACATTTTTCCCTCTTTTGAGATGGTGTTACAAAGAAGCATCATTTCAAAGAATATTAAAACATAGAACCTAGAAGAAGATGGTTAGATTGGAAAAAATTTCCTAGTCATTCAAAGAGGTGACTAGGAAGGAACATGATGGCGGTGAAGGTGAAAGTTAGGGATTGAGGATGCCCCCTCGAGAGGACATGCGGGTTCAAGAGAACATGGGTGTGCTCTCGACATGGATGGGATGATGCAAGGGGAGATGAAGAAGATGATGCAAAGGTGACAGGAGATTGGGAGGGGAGAGTGATGAAGGATGAATGGATGGGGGGGATTTGATAGATGAGAGGATGGAGATGAAATGTAATCCAAATACAATTTTCCATTTTTAGGAGCACTGATTTTTGCTATAGCAAAAGACACAATACACCAAGGTATAAAGGACCAAGGTAGACTAGTGTCTAATGCATAAAACAAACATAACAAACAAGAAGGCTATCCCAACACCCCAAAGTCGCGATGACCTTGGTCGAGCTAGGTATTGGGATAACCACAAGCACGCAAGGATGCCCCAACGTAACACAATACCTCAGGGATCTTGGTGGGTACTACGTGGGACAACCGAGAAGACATCAACAAAGAAAAGATCAAGATACACCCCTATGTTGACTAGTCAAAGCACACCATGATATGATGGATCAAGGCGACCATGAGAAGTGATGATAGGAAGCTCAAATGATAAACAAAATCCAAAAGCATCAAAATCGCAATCAATTTCAAATGTCCTTTTCCATAGGATCAAGGGGATGGATGGGATTGATGAGGTCTGTTAGGAAGGATGCATCTTGTTGAGATTGATGATGGATACTAACTAAAAGATTGATATGACGTAGGATATTCAAATTCGATTTGATCTGCTGATACAAGTGGAACTCGTTTGTTAAGAACCAGCTAGATAAGTGCATAGCTTGATGATGCGACACAAGAGACATGACACAAGATAGGAGACTTTGATGGATGATAAAGATGGGACAGACAATAGGAACAAGAGATGAATACTAATGATAGATGATAAAGGATTAGATGGACAAAGCAGAAAGACCGATGATGGAACCCTAGGGGCAGATCAAATGATCGACCTTGCCTATGTGAAAGTGCAGGGACAACGTAGTTCGACAAAAGGTTGACAATGGACCATGATAGAGACTTTGATGGATGATGAAGATAGGATGGAGAAAAGGAGAAAAGTGGACAATATAGATCAATGATGGATGGAACCCCGGGGGCGAATCAAATGATCGACGTTGCCTACGTGAAAGCGTAGGGGCAACGTAGTTCGACAAAATATCAACAATAGACAATGGATAAAGGATGATGAGATAACCCCAAAATAAGGGAATAAAATGATTGGACCAACACGATGGGACAAGATAGACCTGTGGGATTGGATCAGAGGATGGTGATCACGAAGCTCAGGGATGGGATAGTTATCCAAATAATCAAAAGATGAATTGGGAGGATGATATGATGGAGAGAGGAGGGATGAAAAAAGAGAGGAGATTGAAAAGATGGCACAAAAGAAGCGGAAGTGATGATGACGAGGTAGATGGCATTGGATTGTATGGAGAGTCTCCTATAGCTAGATACCAATGAAAAGGGATTATGAGATGGGATGAGGAGAGAGGATGGGGGGAGGAAAAGGATTGTTTGGATGGATTGGATAGAGGGATAAGGATGGGGAGATGGATATAACGATAAGGAGATGAAGATAGGAAATGGAAGGGATTGCTCTAATGGAATGAATGATGTCTCCAAGGACTATATCACAAAGGAAGATAAATGCCCCCACTCTAGATATGTCATGTGCAAGGAGGCATGAAGGATGCAATAGAGAAGGACAGGCAAATAAAGGAGTGAGATGGATGAAGATAGGATGCATGGATAAGGAAGGGAGATTGAATGTAGCATGACGGGTGGATAAGGAAGGTAGACGAGTGTGAATGAGGATTAGGATAGTGTGCGGATGAGGGGAATGTATGCTAAGAGGTGTCCAAAGCATGCTTATATGTTTGCCCCTATTGTTATCAATATCCCGAGGATGGAAGGTTTGGGATAAATGAGATATGCCAAGAAAGATGTATAAGATAGGTAGGATGGAGGGGATGGATGAAAAGGACGTATAACACGAATACAGGTGCATAGCAGGAAGCATAGCAAATGGAGGGAATGCATATTAGGAAGCTGCCCCCAAGTGCAGATGGGGACTTACACATGATGCCTATTTGCCAAGTTTTCATCATGGTACTTATCCAAGGTGCTTGTTTGCAAAGTTTTCACCATTGGACGGATTATTTCTCTTTACTATTTTTTAATTTTTTTAGATTTTTTGGCTTTTTGGATAGCATACAGAAGGAGATGGATAAGGATAGGGAGGCGAATAAGTGGATTTAGAAGACATGCGATAAGGATATGGATGAAGGACTCAAGCATCAAGTTCCATACAAGGTATTAAGAGCTCATGTGTGAAGCGACTGTTGGATGTTGGTACAACTGTATTAGGATAAATGGATTATGCTAGAGGATGAATTAGAGGGATTTAATAGGGGAGATATGTGGGGTAATGGATGGGATGTTGAAAATGGGATGGATAGAATGATGGGGTGGATGTGTGATAGGGTGGTGAGTTCAGGACCAACATTGGCACATATGGTGATCGATACATGAAAAGATAAGAGGATTAATGGATGGAGAATGTGGGGATAATGGAGGAGATGGAATAGTGAATTTTGGGACATAGGTACCCAAAATAGACTTAGGAGATGAAAGGGGTGTATGCTTAGCTTTTGGATTAGCAACTTTGGATGTTCTTACAGATTTTTCATTTGATGACATTGCATCTTTTTTCTTTGCGATCCACATGGTTTTTATTTTTTCTTTAGTGGGCCTTTGTGGCTAATGGGTTTGATTTAGATTGTGGATTTGATTTTTATTTTCTTCAACATGTCATTTAGAGGGGACATGGGGAGCTTTAGATTCATGTGGATGTTTGGATTTATGCAGTTTTACTTTAGCATCCAAAGTGCTTTTAGTAGCAATGGGATGGGTGTGAGGAGATGGATGATGTGGAGCGATGAAGGTAGGATTAGATGGAGAATGTGTAGGTATGTGCCTTTGTTGATCCTGATTAGGGTATATGCGAGAGGGATGTTTATGATGGATGACATGGCTAGGTGTTGGATGGGTGAAAGGATGAGATGGAGGAGGTGATCTTGGGATATATGGACCCCAAGCATATGGAGTGGGTGGACGAACATAAGAACCCAAGATGGATGGAGCGGATGGAGGATGGGAGATGGTGGATGGATGGAGTGGATGGAGGATGGGAGATGGGATGTAAGGACCCAAATTGGATGGAGTAGATGAAGGAGGAATATGGACGGTTGTTTTGAGGCGATACGATAGAGGAGGAGGGATGGTAGCATATGATCTGGCGGAGAGATGGGAAGAGCTATAATTTCTTTTGGAAAAGGCTCATTGGGGACATCTAGAGGTTGTACCAACATCTTTAGATTGTGAGTTTTGGGAAATAGGTCCTAGACCTTGCATGCAAATTTGTTCTTTGACTTGGATGGGCTCTAAAATACCTTGTTCATGAAGGCCAAGACCTTTTCCTTGATAGTTCATGTTCTTGAGCATGCGATCCATGATAGGATTTGTGTTATTCTGAAAACATGATGCGAGTCCATTATTAGGTGGAGGATGATGGGTGGTAAATACACTGTGTTTTTCTTCTGCGAGAAGGCCATCATGGAAGAATGTGAGAGTACCAAGGGGATATGCAAGTGATGTGGGGATAGTAGTTTTAAGCGATGATGGGGTAGCAACATTTGGATGGGTGGTATCAGGAGAGGGATTAGGGGATATGATAGGATCTGGATTTGGGGTAGATGGAGTGATGGGATCTTGAATGACAAGGGGATCATGGAATGGAATGGATGGGGGACTGTGATCTTGAGGTGGACTAGATGGGATGGTAGGATCTTGATCTGGAGAAGGGGATATGTCGGCATGCTTTGGATCTCTTGGCATGACTCATCGTGTGTGGATGGCAAGATGACAGAGTGTTGGAGAGACTCTTCAAGCTGGGAAGATGGAAGGATGGAGGATTCGATGCAGTCATTGGAATGGATTTTAGTGACACTAGGAGTGGAAGAAGTGCATTGGATTTGGGTGTTGGCAATGGGTTCGACAACTCTCGGAGTAGGAGGTAGGTGTTCAATGGATTCGATAGATGTGATGGTAGGAGATGGGGGCTCAGTGGATTCAAAGGATGTGATGGTTTCGATGATTTGAGTGGTGCGAGGGGTGGTATCATCAATGATAGATGTTGGGTGGAGAAGGGCCTTGTCACTAATGATCATGGATGATGGGTTGAGATGGCACGATTCCACAACTTCAAGGTGTGGACTGGGGGATGTATTCTTTGTTATAAGTCCTTGGAGAACTTCTAAAATGAGAGACTTGCATACTCTAGGCTGAGATGGTGTGGTAGGAGTGGATGAGGGATTATGGATTAGTGGGGGATTAGGACTATGGATTGGTGGATTAGGATTAGATGGGGGAATGGGATTGGATGCAAAAGTGGGAATAGATGGGGGATTAAGATTAGATGAAAGGTTAAGATAGGGATATTGGGATGGTGAATTAGGATGAGGAGATTGAGGAGGCAGATTGAGATAGGGAAATGTGGATGTCGAATTAGGATAAGAAGATGTCGATGTTGGATTAGGGTGAGTAGATTGGTATGGAAGATTGGGGTAGTGGGGATATGCGGATGAAGGGTTGAGATAGGAGGATGTGGACGGGGGATTAGGACATGGGTATTGTGATGACATACTAGGATAAGAGGATGATGTAGATGAAGGATATGATGGATATGATGGGTATCCCTTATCACAAGTAGAATAGGGAGCATGATTAGGCATGGATGAAGACATAACATGATAACTCGAAGGGATGATTGGATTTTGGAAGCGGGTGGAGAAAAATTACTAGCAATGATAGTGTCAAAGGGATCTATGTCACATTCTTCTTGATCGACAAGACTTTTGTTATTGTTGTCGACATAATGAGGGTTTCCCTTGACCACTATTGATGGAGGATAAGAATTCATGATGATGAAAGGATAAAAGAGGATGGATCAAAGATTTTGGATGGGAATGGACTAAAGCTCAAATCGGGATTTAGGGTAAGCTCATATCAGGATTGGATTAAAGCTCAGATTAAGATGATTGGATGATGGGATTGATTCTGACGATTGGATTTGATTATCAAAGGATGATTACGACACTGAATTTGCTTCGAGATGGAAGTAGATTGATTGGGTTGAAGGTGATTGGATAAGGATGCGGTTGGATTGGATTGGATTGATTGATTGATTGATAAGATTGACTGATGGATCAGATAGGATGATGAGAGGGACTGTAAACCCCATTCAGAGATTATCCTAGGTGACTTAGGATGCTGATTGATCGGATTAAAGGATAAATGTATGATTGTGGCACCAAATCCACTTTGAGATTGAAAATGGATTGATTGGGCCGATGATGATGATTAACTTAGGATGGATGACAATCCTAATAGGATGTTGATGATGACGATCAGATCAGATACTTTGGTCAATTTGGATAATAACCCGAGACAAAGTTCAGGGGATTTGGATGGGGAAAACAATGATTTGATTGGAGAATTGGATGATAGAAATGGATGAATGAATACTCAAAATGAGTAAATGATTGACCAGAACAGATGAACGACTACTCAAAACAAGTAAATGACTACTCACAATAGATGAATGATTCTCAAAACAAGAAGATGAAGGTTTGGAATAGCTGAAAGATTACTCAAAATGAGTAAATGATTGATCGGGATTGTTGAATTAGAGTTCAAAATGATAGGAAGGAGGTTTGAAACGTTTATTCAGAATGAGTAACTAGATGATAGGAATGATAGAATGAGAGTTTGAAATGATAAACGAAGATGCGAAATGGATGAATGTTTACTCAGAACGAGTAAACAGATGATCGAAATGATAGAATAGGAGTTTAGAATGATGAAAGGATGTGTTAAATGGATGAATGTTTACTCAGAACGAGTAAACAGATGATTGAAATGATAGAATGAGAGTTCAAAATGATGAAAGGATGTGTTAAATGGATGAATGTTTACTCAGAATGAGTAAACGGATGATCAGAATGATAGAACGAGAGTTTGAAATAATGAAAGGATGTGTTAAATGGATGAACGTTTACTCGGAACGAGTAAACAGATGATCAGAATGATAGAATGAGAGTTTGGAATGATGAAAGGATGTGTTAAATGGATGAACGTTTACTCAGAATGAGTAAACAGATGATCAGAATGATAGAACAAGAGTTCAGAATGATGAAAGGATGTGTTAAATGGATGAACGTTTATTCGGAACGAGTAAACGGATGATCAGAATGATAGAACGAGAGTTCAGAATGATGAAAGGATGTGTTAAATGGATGAACGTTTACTCAGAATGAGTAAACAGATGATCAGAATGATAGAACGAGAGTTCAGAATGATGAAAGGATGTGTTAAATGGATGAACATTTACTTGAAACGAGTAAATGATTGCTCAGAATGGATGAATGATTCTTGAAACGAGAAGATGAAGGTTTGGAATAGCTAAAAGATTTACTCATAATGAGTAAACGATTGATCGAGATTGTTGAAGAGGGAAGGTATGGCTTCGAAGGAGGGCATATATGGTTGTCTAGAGGGGATGCCCTGGTCTCATAAGGGAAGGTTTATGATGGAATATTGAGAGAGAATGGTAGGGTATGCCCCCCTCGAGGAGGCAGATGGGGAAGGAAAAGGGGCCTCGAGAAACTTCTTGAAAGTATGAAGTGGTATATGTCATTGGAAAGAGCACAAAAAATTGAAAAGATTGGCACTTGAACGGAGAAAAACGGGTTAATGGTGTGAAAATGGAGAGGCATATATGGTGTCTGTCAGGGAAAATTTTCCTATCTATTGGGTCAGGTCTGCCCATGGAGAAGGTCAGGTCCACCCATGGAGGAGGTTAGGTCCACCCAAGGAGAAGGTCAGGTCCACCTAAGGAGAAAAAGTTGGTCAAATTTGGTCAAAATGGGCCTAAAAGGGGTGGGTCAAAGGTCAGGTCCACCCATGGAGAAGGTCAGGTTCGCCCAAGGAGAAAAATTTCGTTAATTTTGGTCAAAATGGGCCTGAAAGTGGTGGGTCAAAGGTCAGGTCTACCTATGGATGAGGTCAGGTCCACCCAAGGAGAAAAATTTGGCCAAATTAGGTCAAAACAAGCCTAAAAGGACTGGTTTAGAGGTCAAGTTTTCCCCTGGATGAGGGAAAGTCCGCCCAAGGATAAAAATTTGGTCAAAATCCACCAAAACAAGCCCCAAAGCACTTGTTTACAGGTCAGGTCCACCCCTGGATGAGGGAAAGTCCGCCCAAGGAGCAAAAGTTAGTCAAAATCCACCAAAACAGGCCCTAAAGCACTTGTTTACAGGTCAGGTCCACCCCTTGATGAGGGAAAGTCCGCCCAAGGAGCAAAAGTTGGTCAAAATCCACCAAAATAGGCTCCAAAGCACTTGTTTATAGGTCAGGTCTGCCCTAGATGAGGGAAAGTCCGCCCACGGAGAAAAAGTTGGTCAAAATCCACCAAAATAGGCTCCAAAGCACTTTTTTTATAGGTCAGGTCCACCCCTGGATGAGGGCAAGTCCACCCAAGGAGCAAAATTTTTGACACAAGAGGGAAAATCTGGTTGTGCAAAGGTCAGGTCTGCCTGTTTGTAAAGGAAAATCCGGCTGTCTGTAGGTTTAACTTGACTTTTGACAAAAAAGGACTAAGGAAAAGGACTGAAAACAAAACAATCATAAAAGAAAAGGATTTGGTTGAATTAGACAATCACTGGTTTTGCACAAAAAAGATAATTCAAACAGCACAAGCCTAAGTCTAGTAGGATGGGTATAGTCGACAAAGTCCTCTAATCTAGGATGAACATGGTTACTAGGGAGTCCTCGATATACACTTAGTACGTGAGGCCCAAATCGTGAACACCAACCCATTACAAGTGTGAGTCGGGAACCTAAAAGGCTCGGAACAACTCTTCACATCATCCCGATGCTTCACCAATTACAACATGGTTGGATTGAGGTACAACTTTCACTCTCCCCCCTTTATATACCCCGTCGGTACGCGTGGTTGGAATCATCCCTTGGGGTGATGAAATCCCCAAGCAGGTCCTACTAAGAAAATAAAATGGGTAGACTTAAAGGACATGGTAAGCTATGATTTCTCGTCACCCAGGATCGCTGAATGGCGCAAGGGGATTGGATACGTCAAATAGCTCACCAAAAAAATAGCATACAAGGTTGATTGACACCTCTTAATTAAACTATGTTCCTAATTAGGGGTTAAGAACCCTTAAAATAGCAAAAAAATTGCTAAAAAACTAAAATTTTACCTTTTGGAAAAAGCTGTCTGGGGCAAATTCAGTTGTTTGTGAGGGAAAATCCGGCTATCTAGGGAAAATTCGGCTATTTGTTAGGTCAAGTCCTCCTATCTATTAGGTCAGGTCCGCCTATTTGTTAGGTCAGGTCTGCCCCTCCGTGAAATTTTTCCAAAAAATAATTTTTGCAGTCTGGGAAGGGCAGGTCCGCCCTTGGAGAAGGCCAGGTCTACCTGTGGAGGGCGGGTCCACCCCTCCATGAAAATTTTTCAAAAAACAATTTCTGCAGTCTGGGGAGGGCAGGTCCGCCCCTAGAGAAGGTCAGGTCTTCCTGCGGAGGGCGAGTCCACCTATCTATTAGGTCGGGTCCGCCCCTCTATAACCTGTACCTGCAAAAAGTCAAAAAATAGAAAACGTGAAAGCAAGAGACCTATTTGTGGGTCCCACCAAACATGCTAGAAATGTGATAGGTCAAATCTAAGTGCTAGAAAATGAGCAGCAAATGAAAGAGTGCAAATAACACTAAAAACAACCTACACCTCAAGATTAGCCTAGTTGGAGTCAACACAATATAAAAACAACAGATGAAACCTTTTACCTTGTGTCAAATCAATCTTTTGGTTGGCCCTTCGATCTTCGGTGTTGTATGCTCCTTGGATGGCAAGAGATGCAAGCTAGATGATGATATGAAGATGGATGCAAGTGGGTGCAAGCATGAAAATGGCTAAGTATGGATTCTAAGAAAATTTTGCAAGAGTTTGGCTACAATGCATAATCTCTCCAAAATGAGAGAAAAGAGGGGGTATTTATAGAGATTTTGGAAATCTCTAGGGAAATAGACAGTCAAGATTGAGCCACCAAGATCAAGATGTAGGGCTAAGGTGAGTTGAGAACTCACAAGCCCTCACATCTTGACATGTGGCATGTGATATGGCTTAAAAAGGGGGATGTGTACATGAGGTGGAAGGATTGTACATGACATGGAGAGGGTACATAGTACCTTGGGATTGGGATAAGATATCTTCATAAAGGAGGTACTTGTCCCCATGTGGGTGAGAGGACATATGAGGAATTAAAAATTCCTCAAATATTCTCATGGGGATGAGAGAAGGAATTTAAAATTGATTTAAATGCATTGGGGGATTAAATGTGAATTAAAAATTCACATGGGGAATGGAGTGCCTTCACCAAAAGGAGAAAGCATTTAATGAAGTTGACTTAGTTAAGTGATTAAGGTTGTGCAAGTACTTGATTAGACTATTAGTGACATGTTAGAAGAAGGTTAGATTTCACATGTGACTTGATGTGACAAGTCAAAGATCACATGGGGAAGAGAAAAGGAATTTAATATTCCTTGGAAGGATAAAACGAATTAAAAATTGCTTGAGAGGTTGATTAGGCTAGTTAGTGAAGGATTAGAGAAGGGTTAGGTGGCTAAGAGAGATTAGAGGCCAACTTGCAAAAGTTGGGGGATGTGACACATCCTAATCAAGGATCAGGCATGTGCACATCCTAATGATGAGATTAGAAGATGGATTAGGATAAAATGATGGAGGATGTGACATGAAGGGAATTAAATAAATGACATATTTATTTAATCCAATTGATGAAAAGGAGAATTAAAGAGATAAGGTATTTATTTATTAATTAAATATCTTAGGGATTTGACATAATAGTGATGTTACTTAATTAATGCAAATAAGGGGATGCTTAGATGAAAGGGGATAAATTTGGATAAATCAAGTGTCCAAATTTAGGTGTCTACAACTATAACCCTAACCCTAATTGAACCTTAACCCTAACTGAACCCTAACCCCAACCCTAATTAAATACAAACCTTATTTAAAACCTAACCCTTATCTAATCAATCCATCAACCTAATTGAACCCTAACCCTAACCATAATTTAAAGCTAAACCTAATTAAATCCTAACTATAACCTTAATTGAATCATAACCTTAATTATTCTCTAACCCTAATTTCAACCCTAGCACTAATAGAATATTTTTCGTAATGGAACCCTAACCCTAACCCTAACCCTAACCAAAAGCCTAAGCTTTATCTTTGAACTGTAATTGTGACCCTAATCTTGTTTGAATCATAACCCTAACCCTAATTGCATCCCAACTCTTACCTTGAACCCTAATTAAAACAATATATGTATATATTTATAATTATATAATTTAAAGAGTATTTAATAGGTGTAGGTTAGGATGACATTTAGGGTTAAGGATAGGATAGGGTTAGGGTTAGGGTTAGAATTAGAGTTTGGGTTAGGGTTATAATTAGTGTTATTCTTAGAATTAGGGTTAAGGTAAGAGTTAGATATAAAATTATAATCATAATTGTATCCTCAAAGCTAACCTTAATGCATATGTTTATTCTAACCCAAAATATAACATTCATTCTAACTCTAACCCTAATCATAATTGTAACCTTAAAGCTAACCCTAATGCAGATGTTTATTCTAACCCAAAATATAACATTCATTCTAACTCTAACCCTAATCATAAATGTAACCATAAGATTTATCATATAACCCTAATTATAATAAGATATTAATAAACCTAACCCTAATTGTAACCCCAAGCTTTATCCTAGAAGCCTAAATCTAACTATAATTAAGCCATAACTTAATTATAATCCTAATTGATCTTTGTAACACTAACCATTACAATAACCATAATTGAACCCTATACATAACCCTAAATGAACCCCAACCCAAACCTAATAGTAACCTTATTTAAACTCTATATATAACCCTAATTTAATCTTAACCATGTTTGAACCCTAACCCTCATTTTAACCCTAATTGCACCTTATCCATAATTGAACCCTGTTTGTTATTGAACCAATACCCCAACCATAACCCTGATTAAACCCTAACATAATTAAACTATAACCCTAACCCTAATTTAATACTTAACACTAACACTAACCCTAATACTAATTGAACCCTAACCCTAACCCTAATTGGACCACAACCATAGCCTAATTGTAATATTAACCCTAACAGTGACTCTAACCCTAATCCTAATTGATCCCTTGTCCTAACACTAACCCCAAAAGTAACCCTAATTGATCAATAACCTTAATTGAACCCTAACCCTAACTTTAATTAAATCTTAATGCTTATTAAATTGGTGCATTGTTAGGGTTACATTAGGGTTAGATTTAAGGTTCAATTAGGGTTATTAATAAATAATATAAAAATAAATAAATATTTGAGTCTAGATTTATGTTTCTATGTGAAGTAATGTATTATTAGGGTTAGAGTTATTAATGTCTTAATATTATTTTTTAGAGCCACCTTTAATCATAAAATAATTTAAATAAAAATAAGTATTTTAATCTAAAATTTTAATATTAGTTTTTATATTTGACATTAGAAACAAAATTAAGAATTTTAATTTATAATTTTTTCCATGTGAAATTAAGTATTATTAGGGTTAGAAATATTAATCATATAGAAAATAATTAATAAAATCATCACAATATTTTTAAAAGCTTAGTCTTAATTATAAAATTAAACTAAGTTCTAATTTTTAAAATTCATAAAATATTTATTATCTAATTTTCAACATAATCAATTAAATTGTATTAATTATCTAATACAAAAAAATAAAACAAATAAACTAAAATATTTATTTAAAAATATTTCAATAATTACTAATTATAATTTTAGAATAAATTAAGAACTAAAACTTATATATAAAATTATCTTTTCTATTTTTTTTATTTGCATCCAAACAATTTCATTTTCTAAAATTATACTAAATTTTAGCTTAAAAAAAAATCATAAAATATTTTACATAGGGAAGTTTTTGATTTAATATTTTTGTAAGAGAAATACATCCCTACTTTTGTATTTTTGGGTTCAATTATATTGTATTGTTCTTTAAATTTGAATAGTAAATACATAAAAAAAATCACCAAAATATCTTGAAAACTCAAATTTCATTCTAAAATTAATTAAATTCTAATTTACTAAAATTCATAAAAGTATTATTATTATCTAGTTGTTAAATAATTAATTAAATTATAGTGATTATCTAATACAAATGAATTAAATAAAATTGCATATTCATTTTGAACTAATTTAGCAATTACTAATTGCAGTTTTCTAAAATTTAGATATAAAAAAAACCTTTCTATTTTATTTTTTTCTCTTTTTGCATGCAAATCATTTAACATTCTAAAAGTAAACTAAATTCTAATTTCAAAAAGAGCATAAAATATTTTTAAGTATAAAAACTTTTGATTTGTATTTTATTTTTTTCTCTTTTTGCATGCAAATCATTTAACATTCTAAAAGTAAACTAAATTCTAATTTTATTTAAGTACAAATTTTTTTGATTTATATCTTTTTAATAACTTGTTACGAGAAATAAACTTTTTCTTATAGATATTTTTTCTCAATTGAATTGTATTAATCTTTAAATTTGAATGATTATTATTTAATACTATTTAATAAAATATATTAAAATAATATTATTTAATATTTCTCATTATCATTAATTATTGACACTTTCCCTAAGCTTTGGTTGTAAATGTTCAGTATTATATGATGGATTAGTTTTGAAGTGTTCCCAAATACTGAAAGGTATTACTTATAGTATTATATGAGTGATCACTCTTAACTATATTTTAGAGTAATTAGTCTTAGCTATTTTTATCAATATTTAGCTATAAATTTGATAGTCAACACTGAAGACTTTAAATTTTTTGTGAAGGCTATTTTAGAGGAAACATAATCCTCTACAAATTTTTAGTCTAGCCAAAATCTAGAATTCAAAGATTTTGATTAAATTTTGGATTAAAAAAAATTGAAAACTATTGTCATTGAGCCATCAAATTTAGCCCTGATTTGGTCCATTGTTATGAAGGAAACAAAAATGAAGGGTTAACAAAAGAGCATATTGAATCTCATAAGTAATACAAAGTAGTTCCTTGCAAACCAATAAAAAATAAAAGATATTAGAAACCAAGGAGGTAGGGTCAATTTTTTTAAAAATAAAGAAGCCAAGTATCCATCATGCTTCTCAATAGTAGAGAATCATCCTATATTTTCACAATATTTACAAAAACTATGTTGACAAGTTAGAAAAAATTAAGTTCTGAGTGTAGAGATGCCAAACCCCTAAAGTGGGTGACGCTTCACATAGTTTTGATGTCGTTGGCCTCCTTGAGCCACTCCAACTCATTCAAACTAGGTGGAGTTAGGGCCTACATGACCATCATTCTCATATTCCAAAACCCTAGGTAGGGACACAAAAAAAATAGATAATAGTAGCTCTCTTACCCATTTAAAACAAACTTTAAAATAAATTTAAAAATTAGAAAAAAAAAATCTAACATAATTAAATATTCTTCCTACTAAAGAAATTCTATATTCATCATAATGAAAACAATTTTAATAATGTTACATTCTCACCTAAAAAAAGTGCTCTTTGCTAATCCCATACCAAAATGGACAATTTCTTAAAAAATCTGTAAAAATCATGATTAAAGAAAAAGATTGACATATGTGATTAAAAAATATGTAAAAATAATTTCAACAAAATTAATTTTTTTTGAAAAACCAATGGTCGAATGAATTTAATTAAAATGATAAATATGGTGAAAATTTAATGGTCAATCTAGTTGTTTTTTGCAAAAATGACGAAGCCCTTTCAAAGAAGAGACAAAGTTGTTATAGAAAAAATTCTAGAAAACCTGCAACAATGATGCGAGCATAAATGAGCCCTAGGAAGCTATAAAAATCTCCCTTCAAGGCCAAAATAGTTTTGTCTAAAAACAAGGCATTTATGGTAACGTAAAATAGGAAAACTACACATTTAACCCTATAAAAACATTAAAAAGAAAAAGAAAAAATACCCACATCGAAAAAAGGGCTCAAAAAAATAATAAACAATAAAAATTGATTTACCATTGACACGAAGGGATTAGATCTCCCTTCACTCCTGAACTGACGAAACCTATGATTTTTCAACATCCTGTAAAACACACAAATGGGAGAATACCCTAAGAAAATAGTACATAAGATACAAACTTTTTCTTCAATATACTCACTTACATTTGCAACACCTTGCAATGTCTTCATTGTCCCTGCTATGAGATGGTGTTGGTGGCGAGGAAAGTTTGTGGTGTGTGAAAATGAGCGAAAGGCCCTAAATCTTAGACCATACTTGCACCTACCTCTAGTGTAAAGAAGGATAGGATCATATCCCATTTATGCAAACCATTTGCATGCCACCACCACTCTGCACTACCCTATTGTAACTAGTGGCATGAATTTCATCGTAACAGTCAACACGCTAGCACTCACATCAAGGCAAGAGAATGTTAAATTAAACATATATTCAAAAAATGTACATGCATCATTTTCTTTCATTGTAGAATACCTCTTAGCATAATTAAAGGAATTGTACAACTTTTTTGGTGGTCGTAGCACACAATTACTTGGCCATCTATGCGTAGGCATCGGTTAACACCTTCAAATGACTACTTTTGGACCTTTGTGCACATAACAACCTGTGTTAGAGTCATCATAACTACCCATAAGTTAAAACAATAGATTTAAGCTCTTAAGTCACATATAAAGAAACCCAACAAATTTTGTAAAAATTCAATGTATCATTTAAGAGCTTAGGATGTGCAAAGTTAGGGTGGGTGACTGCTAGACCCTCTTCCCTAGTCTAGATAATGGGTAACTCTGAGTAGAACAAATTTATCATTTTAACATGTGTCAATTATTAGCTAACGTATAGTACAAAGTCATAAATCACAAGATGTAGAAAATTTGTGTTGTTCTAGCTTGAAGGTTACAACTATTTTTTATGGTTAAAGATAAATTTTAGTTAATAAGATAATTGTTTATAAAATTTAATCAAATTAGAATTAAAAGAAATATTAAACAAATGTTACAAAAATATAGATTATTGAAAATATTTGTAGACGTATATTTCTTTTATAGTTTACAATGTCATTGGTTATGTTGTGACTATTTAAAAGGCCACCAATTTTATAGAATAGATATGGTGCTCTACTTAAGACTATCAAAGTTGTTGCCCATTATGTGAGAAGTGAAACCAAATAGAAATAAAATGGAGAATAAAACAATTTAAGAATGAAACTCCAAATGAAATTAAAAAGCTCACTTTTCAATTGAGCGTAATAAACAATTTACATCAACATAAAATGAATAAAATCACAAACACTAAATCAATGCAAATTGTCATTGTGGATAAACTTGGACATGCTCAAAATAGTTGGGATGCTTGTTGTTCAATGTTGTAGTATCTACTTACTTAATTTGAAATGGTGGAAGGGAGGATTAAGGTCTAATTTATAGAAAATTTGAGAGGAAATTAAATAGCAGAGATTTAAATTTGGATCATGAGTTGAATCCATGAATGATGGATGTGATAAGGAGAGCTAACAATTAATTTGTCAAATGGACAGAGATGACTAGTTAGTCATCTCATTTGATTGTTGAGTTAACTAGTTTTATTATTTAGCTAACTATTTTTTATCGAATATTTAATTCATGAGATGTAATTTATGATATAAACTTATTTAATTATAAATATTTATATTTAAATTCAAATATTTAAACATTTAGTAGGAAATGATTTATTTTAAATTAATTAGTGGTAAATACTATGTAATGAATTTAATTGTGATAGAGTAATGGAATTAGGATAGGATTAATAATTTTAATTGTTAGAAATCTAAAATAGATTGATAACCCAAGGAACTTTAGAGAAATTCAAAGCTACATAAACTAGAAAAACATAAACAATATAAATTGGCAACTCCAAAAGGTATGCAATGTTAGAATGACAAAATTGCATTAAGAGCTTCCAAGATGAAAAAAACAAGCTAGATAGTGAGTTTATATAGAACTAAGGAGAGGATGGAGTTGACAAATCAACCAATAATAATTGACCACCAATAACCACCAATATTAAATAAAGTGATGAAAAATGGCCCCTTATCATTTTCATGGTCTTTTAGGCCCTTTCTTCATGATGCTTGGTCCATTTTGCTCTGATTTAATGTTGCAATGTGGCGTGAACATTCACATTAGGTCCTTAAAATGCAAATTATGGCTTCTTGTGAAGGTGTCGAGAAGTGTTGTAAAAAATGCAAATTATGGCTTCCTGTGAAGGTGTTGATAAGTGTTGTAAGACATTTCTACACTTTTCTAGACTCTATTCATAAAAATTCACTTAAAAATCACCTTTTCACTACTTATCAAGTCCTATTTTGAAGTGTTGTAAAGCCTTGTAACAAGATTTCACACTTTTCTAGGCATAATTTCACTATTTACACCTTTCTTATGCTTTATTTGACCCCTTTTTTGCCCTTATAAGGCCTAATTAAGTGTATTTTTGAATGTAAAGCCAACAAACAACATGAAATGTGACTTAATTCTTGACACCCACTTTCAAGTCCAAGGTGGGACCCACGCCATGGGTGGCAAATGAGTCCCTCTTGGCTCCAAATTCAAAATATTTCAAATTTCTTTCAGGTTTTTATTCAAAATTACTTGATGTCGGCCTGTGATGAGGTATCATTGGGTTAATAAGGCACAATTTTGTATAAATAAGTGTTTTTCTCCTCATTTTACATCTCTCTTAACTCATTCAAGCAATCTTTTCATTCACTAAGCATTCAATTAGCATTTGAGCACTTTACACCATTCAATCAAGTATCAATTAAGCATTTTGGAATGACCATTGACATAACTTCAAACTTTCTTCAACAAGGGTTTGATAAGTTGATAGCATTTGCATGTTATTTGTTTATCATTCTCTTACATTTCTTCATTTAATTAAGTGTTTGATTACCAAAGTGGGGTTTGACCAAGGCAAACCCCTATTCTCTAACCCTCAACCATTTTTCCCCTCTTGCATGTGTGTTTGTAGACTTGTGTATGCAGATTTGACAAGCAATTAGGTGTTGAAAGGTGGTCAACAAAGTCAACAAAGTGCTTCAAGTCAAACCAACTCTATGTCAAGATTGGAGAAGACATTATGTCCGTTTTCTGTAGAATTAACTTCATCAACCCAACAAGTAGTCAACCTCAGATCTGGTGCTACAGGATTGGTCCCTGATTTCTCATAATTTTGGGAGTGGAATGATTCACCATTAGTGGTGAATGAGTCCTACCTTAAGGCTAGAAATCCAAAATTTTTTAGATTCTAGATCCCAACACTTAGAAAACTGTTCTCAGAAGTTTTCATCAGAAGCAGGACTGATTCGCCATCAGTGGTAAATGAGTCCCATTGGTGATTTTTAGTGATCTCTGCTAGCATTCAAAATACTCCATATTCTCCATTCTCTACCCAGGTGCACTTTCATTCAGCCTTTTTCTTTTATGTTTTGCATTTTGTTCATACTTGCATATCACATTGTATTTTCCAACATTGCATAAATCTTAGGTTTTGCATTCATAATCATTTAATTAGTTCATTCAATTTCACTTAGATCATCTCATTTAGACTAAATAACATCAAACATATCTTAATTTGAGTGAACCTAGATAGATCATTTGAGTGGGGTTTATCTCTCTCCTTTTAGGTGAAACATCCTAAGAGTGCAAGAGTAGCCTATAAACCCTACCCAAAAATCTACGGTTCAGTTCTTAATTGTAAAAATTAACATCTTTGAACTACATATAATGACTATATTATTGGCATGTACAATAAAAATTACTACCACATGAACTTGATCTTTGAGGTAAAGGTGTTCATATAATTTTATAAAGCCCACTCTATGGCCCTATTTGAGTCCAAATAGAGATTTGATGAGCCTAAACATAATTGTGTGTGGACAATCCTTCCAGTTGATCATATAGACCTCTTCTTTCCTATAATCAACAAGGAAATGACTTCTTACTTTCCATTTGATAAATCATCTTTCCACCCAAACTATGTAGCCATAGAAGATATTATTTTCATAGTCTATCTTCCCACTTTAAAAATATTTTATTTGTGCATTAGACCTCCTCAACATATGTAGCACTCATATGCATATAAAGAAGAATGTGTACCACTCAATCTACACCAAAAAATGAAAACTCTTGTTTCTAGGAATCAAAAATCTCATTACAATTCACAAACCATTCTAGGTTCAATGGTACATCAAATGTATGAAAAGGTTCTTTCATCTCAATGACCTCAAAATCTATGTTCTTTATTATCCCAATTAGGTTGGCTTCAATATTCCTCAATGTACTAATGATGCTTATTGTGGTCCCATCATCTAATGTAGTATTATAAAAATTATCAAATAATGTTGGTTTACCTAAATTTTCTCATAATATTTTTGGTGTAATGCTAATATCTATGCATTGATTTGCCAACACATTTTTTAACCAATTTTTATGAACATGGAGTTCAATCATAATCTTCCATTTTCTAGAGGTCTTCACCACCTTTTTTAATTTGTGGCCTTAATTCAATAGTTTTATTTTTGTTCTAATAATTAATGGCTTTTTAAAAAATTTCTAATATATTTTCTTCCTCTGCAAGGTTGTTATCGCTATTACATTTTTTTTTTGGGCCTTCCTTCTTCAAGATCCTAAAATAATTCAAATAGAAGGGCAAGGGGGACCCTAGGTAACATGCACAACTTATATACTGATAAAGAAACTTATATACAACTTTATCATTAGTTTGAACCCAAAATTTGCATTCCATGTCACTTATTTTGATGTAGTAATCAAAAAGGAAATTGAAAATTGAAAAATCCATCATTGCTAGAGGGGAAATTAAACTTTATTCAGAGGATAAAAACCAAAATGATACTATAGAGACTAAGGATGTTAATGTAACAAGGAATCAAAGGATACATGTTGTTTCAACTATAGATACTAAGCATAAAGGGATAAAATTTGGTGAAGTTACCCAAGGAAACCAAATTTAATAGTAGTATACATGTTAATGTAAATATTTGATGATAATTTATGAGTGAAAATGATATGTAATTTATAAAATATTAAAGTGTAAGATTGCAAGAAATAAATAGATATAACATGTTATTGATTATAGATCAACCATTATAAAGTGATTATACATTCAAATTTTAAGTTTCAAGTAGGAAAACATGTACATAGGGAACAAAATAATTTGAATATCATTTTTTATATATAAAAGTGTAGAGTAATTATGTATGTACATATACAAATTTGGCATATATGCCAACTCAAAAAAATATTGAAAATGTGGCATATGCCATCTCAAGGTTTATATACAATGTACATCTCAAATAGCTATGCCATCTCAAGAAAATCCTAAACTTGTGGCAAATCATCAAAATGTAGCCTCTTCATGCCACCTAATGGATGAAAAGTTGGTTGCGCAATAAAAATTTGAAGCAAAAATTAGATTAATTAGTTCAATGGTAAATAAATAAGACTACTAATTAGAAACTTATCTACTATTTTTTATAACTTTCAAAGTAACATCTGATTGAACTATACTAAACTATAATTTCTCGAAAATATCAATTAAATTCAAATTCAATTCTTCATTACCTCAAGCCTTTTCCTTGTTGACAAACATTATGAAAATGATGGTCCCTTAGGACAATTAGGATTTCTAACATATCAAAATGGTAGAGGATCCACATAGGTGGATGGTGGAATACTCTATAACAAGAAAAATAAAATTGAAAAAATTAGTGTATAATTATTGACAAACAAACATAAACTAAACATCTATCTACTTATATATATCTAGTATCTATCTACTTATATATCTAGTAGATATAAAAAAACCATATACCTAAATTGATGATGCTTTTTGATTATTTGGAAAGAACTCATTATGGATGTAGTAACAACAAATTCCTATACATAAAACATGACAAGAATGTAAGACTATAAATGTATGTACATATAATAATAATATATTTAAAAGTGGAATCTAAATCACTACAATAAGTTCTATAAGTTCTCACTAAACTATTACTTCAATTACCTTTACTTTTAGTCGTTCTATGAATGATAGTCCCTTAGGATGATCAGGTGTTTAGTATATGACATTGGAAAAGGTGTCACATCATACACATTTCAAGTAAACTACAAAAGTAAAATAAGATCAAGATACAAATTAATATGTATTTAATTAATTACTATTTAAAATATATGCATATTGTGGATGTAAAATTCCTTGAGCTCCCTTCGGGTTGTTTTTATTTTGCTAATTCTGGCCCGTGCCCCATACATTTGAATATCCTTGGGCCCCTTTTTGAAGAGCTTCACCTACTGCCACCACATGTCCGTCATGCAATCCTCACAAGGATGCTTCCCTTCACTCCTCTTCAATGGCTCACCATGATTCCACGTGTCAGTAGCGTGAGAACTTGATGCCTGCTTACCTTCACTTCTCAACCATGCTCCGCTCGCGTGCCACGTAGCATTGATTTATGTACACTTTTTGGTGGACCCCATAGTCAACTCTAGTGATGAAGACTTCTCCATGTGTCAGATTCCTCATGGGGATTTCATCGAAAGGAAGAAAGGAATTAGCAACAAGCAGTGTCCTAACTAACTTCATGGGTAAGTGTCACATGTCTACATGAGGTTTTGTTGAGACCACCACCATCATTTACACGGGATGCATCTGGCTCGAAGGTGACGGTGTTCTATGGCTCAAATATTTTTCTATTGGAACAACCTTAGGAGATCATTGCTTTGGGCATCATTGCTCATGATGAAGGAATATTTTCTGTTATTGGCTTTTAGGCGATGGGATTGTTTTCTTATATATATATTGCTTCTTCCTTTTGAAAATGAGTTTGGAACATACAGAAAAGATTGTGAAAGACACCAGGCCTTTTGTATTGTTTTTAGATTATTGTATAAGACTCACAGACTGTGCCATTGTTTTTCCTTTCTATTTTCTTAAGCTATTTGAAAAAACATTATACTATTCTATTACTATACTGAGTTGTTTATTTGTAGAACTTTTATGATTTCAATATAAGTTTGTTGATTTAGATCATGCCTTTGACTCTTCTTTCAGTAAATGTGTATGGGAGTTATTTTATGTTATTGGATAAATTATTCAAGTTTTCATCTTTGATTTTTGTTAGTTTGGGACTTAGCAGATTGTCGAACATGCCCTTAAATTTCATCTAAAAGATAGATTTACCATGCCTACATCTACATCTTGGCGCATCACCTTAGTTAGATCTTTATTTTTTATATTTGCTTCATTTTCCCATTCCAAAACCCCAAATAAATAAGAAGTCAACTTCTTTAAAAACCCGAAGATCACTCAATTTAGTGCAATTGGTCCCCCCATTAACCGAGTTTCCCATAAGGCTGTTACCTTGTCAATTTTTGGCATCAAAAATCTCTTTTTTTTGGCATGCCCGATGGGATTGCTTAAATGTACCTAAACCTAAAGTGGGTGTATGAGCCATCAGTCTATTACTAGATCCCAAACAATGAATAAACCTGGTTTGTTAGTGCCGCCACTAGGAATAGTACTAACTGGAACCCATACAATGAATGTTCTGATCCCTCCACCAACCATGTTGCCAATTGCTAACAAAAATTATGTGGCATGGGATGCCATAAGTCCCCTTGTAGCACTAGTAGCACCCGTCATTTGTGCCCCTCTACTAGCCTCTTCTTTAAAAGCTATACCAAAATTCACCAGAGATGGCTCAAAAGACCATCTGAACACCTGCAAGATGTGGCAAACGTGTGTTTGGTGCACGAAGTTACCAACCAAAATATAGCACTAAGGTTGCTCGCAACCTCTTTTAGGGGTAAGGTGCTAGATTAGTATTGCACTCTACAAGCTAACACTATTGGTACCTGGGATTAGCTTGGAGATCCTTTCTATGAAAGATTCTCAAATGATGGAGATAGGTCTTCACTATATCATCAGTTGGAAATCATAAAATAGGCACCATATGAAGCCATGACTGACTTCAAAACCCAGTTCCATACAACTTGGTAGAGGATCTAGGCTGCTATCCGCCTTCCTGCCGAGTTGGCATTCATGTTCTACTTGAAATCCATGAATGCCAACATCTCGATGATGATCCAGTCCCTTGGTGGGACCACTCTATCGGATGCATACAATGTCGTTGTCAAGGTGGAGAACAATCTGATAGACATAAGGAAGTTGCCACCTCATCCCATTATGCCTATATTTTTTGAAATATTAGTTCCTACCTAGGAAATATCATCTACCAATGCATTTTCTCCTCTTCAATCCATGTACACATATCTGAACGTGCTACAGAATGTCGCTTCTGCATCTGGATCTTCAATGGATGAGATGAGTAGAATCAAGGAGATGTTGCAGACTATCACCAATGAAATAAATACCATCAAGAGAACTAGTCTACACCTTTGAAGCCAACCTACCAAAATTATCAAGGCAGAAGATCTTCTTACTAGTAAAACTAGTTCCAAGGAGGCTCGTGCACAAATCTACAGGCTCAAACATCTAATCAAATAGTTCTAGTGCCTACTCCATTGAAATGTGCTTGCCCAAGCTCGAGTAGAGAGTTGATAGCGGGGAAAAACAATCTCGCTGATGAAATCAATCCTTGGTGCTTCCCCTGTGGCAACACACATATGCCTCAAAATTTCCCGCACAACAACCTACAAAAAAAGGTGGCAGAATTGTGCAACTAGGGTGTGGCGTTAGATCCTAGAGGTTATGCATATGCCTCTTTGCAGATGGAAAATGTGGTACTCACTATGCAAATGCAAGGGATGTCTGTGGAGCAAGAAAAAAATATAGCTCTCAACCACATGCTCTTCTCATGGATGGAAGAAGAAGAGGCGATGTTTGCAAATGATGCATCCACATCAAAAGCCTCGCAAGTGTAGTATGATTATAACACTCGCTTAAAGAGGAGATTCACGGGTGAAATAGTCATCTTGTAGCCCAAAAGTGCCTCCAACTAGAAACCTAGTACCTCCGTAATTGCAACAATAATTTCAGCCGTGAAAGGAAATTGTTATAACTAGGGCTAAGGAATAGAAGCCTTCAAATCCACCACCATTTAATGTGGTAGAACAATTGAAAAAATCCTCCGCTAATATGTCCCTTTGGGATATCTTAGCTATTCTGGAGTAGAAATCATTACTGCAAAAGGTTCTCCAGGAAGATCCAATCATTGAGCCAACAGAGTAATCACTCAAGGAAAATGCCATTGATCCATCACCTCTTACCAAAGTTCTCACAAATAGTGTGGAGGAAGCTTCTACTAAAGTTAGAGATAAGTAGAAACCCAAGCCCTTTTTCCTAACTCTTATTATGGGTAAAAAATTATTGCATAATTCCATGATTGACTCTAGTGCTAGCACCACAGTCATGCCCAAGCAGATAGCTAAAGCCTTAGGACTTAGCTGTAAATCCTTAAAAAGGGGGGTTATGTAGTTTGATGGGAACAACGTTGAAACTATAGGTGTCATTAAGAACCTCCTTTTGACTCTATTCTCTTGCCCTAGTATCATAATTCCACAAGATACTGTGATCATAGACGTTCCCCCCATGTTCAGTCTTTGCTTATCCTGAGAATTTGAACTTCAAAGATAGTTGGATACCTTTCTTTGGATTGGTCACACTTTATCCTTAGGACCAAGCATGGAGCTAAAATGAAAATAATATCTGAACCTCTACATTTGGAACATGTAGCTAATGAAGCCATGATCAACTTTGAAGCCACTCATACCTCTTTCACCAAAAATGAAATGTATTGTACTGAGCTACTAGAGGATAAAAAAGTGACTAGAGAATGGATGGATTGTGAAGAGGTCCTCTTGAGTGAGTATATAGACACTGATCCTTTTGACAACTATCATGCCATTGGGTTTAGGGACCTATGTCATCTATGATGAAGATCAAGTCCTTCCGAAGGTTATGAAGGAACCCAAGAGCGTTCAAGCTTTAGAGCTATGGATGTTGCACTTTGATGGAGCAAGATGCAAAGTTGGTGTAGCAATTAGGATATGTTTGACATCCCCATCCAATGAAAAGACACTCCATTCCTTCTGCTTCCAATTTTCTTGTTGGAACAATGAAGCTGAATATGGAGGCCTAGTGCAAGGTCTAAGCCTTGCAGAGCAGATGAGCATTAAGTAAATAATGGCATTCAGAGACTTTGAACTAGTAGTCAATCAAGTTCAAGGGATTTCTGTAGCAAAGAATTTATGCATGAGATCCTATAGACATAGAGCTTGGGACCTAATCAAGGGCTTTGAAGCCTTCAATATCCTGATAGTGGTTAGAGAGAAAAATACAAATGTTGACCGCATGGGAGAAAATTCAATGTCAATTTGATCCTACTTCCGACTTAATTCATAACATATACTTTGTATGAGTGATCATCCGACTGATAATCCCAACTAATGCTCAAAGATGGAAAGTGTTTGAAAGTGATGAATACATCACCTCATTCATCCAACAGTTAGGAGTGTTCGTTGAGCAACTCCAACCGAAAATTTCTAATGCCCATGAAGGGAAAATTATTCACTTAAGGTCCAACAAGCTCCCAAAAGGATTGGTCACTCTTGAAAACCTATTCGATTGTGATGATGCAAGAAATGAAAAAAGGAAGTTTGTAGCAAACAAAAGTGACTATACAAATCTTGAGGTTAGAAACGGAGGGAAGCTCAAGGTTCGAAAAGATGTCCCACATCATGATAAAGAGAGACTCATCTATTTTTGTGAGAAATATGGAGTAGTGGCCTAGTCATATGATGACCTCAAGGGATATGATCCTAAAATCATCCAACATACTATAGAGCTGATGGAAGGGGCACTTCTGTCCACCAAAAGTAGAGGCTAGTGAATCCTAAGATTGAGGCACTAATGGCACAAGAGTTGAAAAAGATAATTCAGTCTCAAATTGTCTTCTCCATCAACCACAACACATGGGTATCCAACCTGGTTCTAGTTTGAAAGAACAAAGACATCCGCCTATGTGTTGACTTCCAGGATCTAAACAAAGCATCTGTGAAGGACCACTACCCCTTGCCTTCCATGGAGTCTATCTTGCAAATAGTGTCAGGATCAGAGATGTTTTCTCTATTGGATGGTTTTTCTAGTTATAACCAGATCTGGGTCAAAGAAGAGGACTGACACAAAACAATGTTCACTACCAAGTGGGGAATGTTTGCATACGCAAAAATGCCTTTCAGCTTCTCAAATGCGGGAGCCACCTTCCAATGGGCAATGGATATTGTTTTTAGAGAATTGATCAAAAATATTATCTTTATCTATTTGGATGATCTGACAGTATTCTCCAAGTATAAGGATGATCATTTTGATCACCTTGAAATGGTTTTTTAAAAAATGTCAGGAGTTCAAGATATTCCTGAACTTGAAAAAATGTGTTTTCAGAGTACCATAGGGAAAACTATTGGGACATGTAGTGTCTAAATATGGAATTGCAATTGATTTGGAGTGCATAAAAGCAATCAGAGAGCTCCCCCTACCAGTCAATAAGAAGGGAGTTCAGTCCTTTCTAGGAAAGGTAAATTTTGTGAGAAAATTCATTTCAGATTTTGTAGGAATAATTAGAGCTATCACCTTGATGCTAAAAAAGGATCAGTTATTCAAGTGGACAAGGGAAGCTAGAGAAGCCTTTGAGAAGGTTAAGGATGTTATTTCTTCAGATCCTGTGTTGGTAAATCTAGACCTATCAAAGGACTTTATAATGTATGTATTTGGTAGAAAATCCAGCATCGCTACTATGCTAACTCAAAAGGCTGATGAAGGCAAGGGAGAACATCCGATAGCATTCCACTCCCAGACCTTAAAAGATTATGAGATGAATTGCAACTTCATTGAAAGGAAAGCATTTTCTATTGTTAAGGGACTTAAGAAGTTTTGACACCTCATATCTTGCAACAAGGTGATTGTATATGTCGTGCATTCTAATGTGTGAGAGTATATCATGGAAATAAAAATCACCAGAAAAAGGGCCAATTGGATCAATAAGATCCTTGAATATGATATTGAGGTCAAACCCACAAAGACCGTCCAAGGAAGAGGACTATGCGAGTATTTGGCACATGATGAAGAGATGGTAGCTAAAGAAGAGCAACCCAAACTTGTTCTAACAAATGAACTCAAGTCCCAATGTTGTTGGCTAGCAGACAAAGTAAGATTCATGCATATCGGGAAATATTCGTCAGGCCTTCCTTCTTAGAAGAGAAGATTCTATAGATTGTAGAACAATGAATATGCTCTTATTGAAGGGGTCCTCTTCAAAAGGAACTTCAATGGCATTCTACTATAGTGTGCCACTAGAGAATAGGCGAAGAAAATTCTTGAAACTTTCCACAATAGTCCCACGGGTAGACATTTCTCTATAAAGACCACTGCTATCAAAATTATGTGCACCGAATATTTCTGGCCCACGCTATTCAATGACTCGCACTCTTTGGTTAAGGCCTACAAGGAATGCCAATTCTTCACACCAAGGAGGAAAAACTCCACAATGCCTCTCAACCTGATAGTGGCCAAGGAACCTTTTACTCAATGGGGTCTTGATTTGTTGGGATGATTAATCTCACCTCCAGTGTTGGACACAAATGGATCCTTACAGCTACAAACTATTTTACCAGGTGGACAGAGGCCATTCCCTTGAAGAATGCAACAAAGGCGAAGATTGTGAAATTCCTCAAGGAACTCGTAATGAGATTCGGCTTGCCAAAGACCATCATCTCTGATAATGCTAAAGCTTTCCTAGGTTCTAAGGTATGTAAATTCACACTCGTGCATGGCATATTCTTAAAAACATCATCAAATTACTACCCCCAGTGGAATGGTCGAGCCGAGTCAACTAATAAAAATTTAGTCTAACTCATTAAAATAAATGGGTTAGAACATCAGAAGGAGTGGCACAAGAACCTTTGGGTAGTACTCTTGGTAGACCGCATAACCCCTAAACAAGTTCTCAAGACTTCTTTGTATGAATTGGTGTACGGGAAAGAAGTGTTACTACCCATCTCCATGGAGATTCCTACACTATAGTTGCTCAAATTTCTAGAGGTTTAAGAAAATAGAGAAATGGAGCTCTGGTTGGCTGAGTTAATGGAAGTACATGAAAAAAGAGAAAAGGCCTTAACAGCCATGTATAAACACCAACAGGTGGTTAAAAGATGTTTTGACAAGAAAACCTTAGACCAAGGCCTCAAATGTGGAGATTTAGTGTTGAAGTTCAATGAGAGGGCCACGAAGCCTAGCCAACACAAAAAATTCAATAGTATGTGGGAAGGCCCTTTTAGAATAATTCAATGCAAGCAACACAATGCATTCAAATTAGAAAATATGGAGAAAGAGGCATTGGGGATTTTGGTTAACGGAATCCACGTCAAATTGTTCAATTAATCTTTATTAATTTTTCAGCTCTTGTAAATATGTAATTATTGTAGATTTTCCTTTGTGTTTTTTTGTTTGGCTGATCTTTCCAAGCAACTCATGAAGCAAAAAATGAACTCATATGCGGAAGATTGAAAATGAACCCATGTGCAAAATTCAAAAGGTACTCAAAGAAATGGAGAAAAGGGAACCCATATCAAGAAGAATTGCAAGAAGTAAAAGAGAAGCAATTTGATAAAATTTGTATATTCATTATATACGAAATTATATACTTTGATAATACACTTGCAAAATTGCTCTAAGGCCATACTTTTAAAGTATATCTATATATTATGTAGTTTTTTCATATGTGTATATACGATGAAAGCCTCTTAAGGCATATATACAAAAAATAGATTGATTCTTAAAACATATGAAAAGTATTGAGTCTTAAGCAACAACAACGGGAGCATCATCATCAGCATTAGGAATAACATCATCATCAATAGGAGCATTAGGAGCAATAAGAGCATCAACGACAACAATGGCGAGTGGTGGGGGATATACCAAGTCCCTGAAGTAAGTATACCACTCTATGTCGTAAAACAACACCACATTATAGAAATGCATATATGAAGTGATAGGCATGAGTGACCCTCTAGTGGTGCTCTTCATGTGTTTGAATGTGGAATCCACTCAGAAATGGTACCCATTACACCACTGCATCTTCTTTGATATGTTGGTGGAGGTCGCTCGCTATGGGGAGTCCAAGGCTATACACTGCATTCATCACCACTTCACTAAGGCCAGCAAGGTAATGCTTAGGAAATATCTCCATTGTTAGACATGAAATCATCTACTTAGGGACCTAAATATCAAGCAAAGAGGCAACAAAATATGAGAAAATGTTGGTATTGACCCTATATTTATCCTTGTACTCAATACAGTCCCTTCCTAGAACCCACTTCATTGCTATTATGGCCAACAAATGCTTGTTATTTGTCATTTGATTCAAGTGCCTATTAGAGATTTCACCTAAGAAATCTCTCTGAGGCTTGTTGCTAACTAGCCTAATTGGATTATTCATGATGCTAGTTCTACCCAACTACCTAATTTTAATTCTTCCCAATTGCTAAGTGTGATTTTGTTGTTGTCTAAGAGCCTATTTATAGAAATATCTAGGATATACAAGGTACCTTTATGCCATAAGCATGATGCTAATTGAGTGATTAACTCAAAAATCCCACCAAGAGTCTACTCGAATTTCCCACCCAGTTGCGTCTACCATGTACGACTTGCTACGTGCAAAGTTAAGTAGAGGTAATTAATTAGCATAAGCCGGTTGCAATCTTTGGTGGTAGTCTACACGACCAAGTGCTGAGGTGTCACGTTGCAAGTGTGTTTTAGTCTCCAAGACATAACACAAATCTTTTCAAGTACTCATTGCACTTTTGTCTTAATCATTATTTTTAGGATATTAATTACCAAGCATGCGAAGGGTTTATATGCCTTCAATCACCAGCTAAATTTCCCATGAAAATCGCGTCATAGGACATCATTACTAAATGTTATTATGAATTCTTGTCTTTTCAAAAGGGCAAGAAATTCATTTTACACAAGCAAAGGAGTTGGTAGTACATGCCGAATTTAATGCAAAAATGCAACTGTCATCTACCACTCTAGGCCAAGAAAAAGCTAAGTGTTGCATGCAAAGGCTAACATTGTAAAAAGATTCTTGAGTATATTATCTAGAGCAAAGAGTTTCAAGTGTATAATTTTTGAGGAACACTGGTAAATTGCAACAAGTTTGAGCATAGCAAAAATCCACAATAGAAGGAAAATGGCCCAAAATCCTCAGATTGAAGTGCAAGGAGAGGCAACACAAAGCTTGTTTGATGCCATTCCCGCGTCACCCATGACCAATATTTTTTATGATACCTCTTACGCTTTGCTTGGGATACCAGAGAAGTTGTAGTGGATTCATATGCGAGCCACAAAAAAGAAAAAAAATCATTGGGACCAGAGCCAAATAAAGGAAGAATGGGATAACATTCATGATCCCATCCTCAAAAAGAGCCCTAAGACTCTTAGGGAGGTGGCCTACAAGAGAATGAAGAAGAATAGTGACCAAGATTCTTTGGTGTACAAGCAATGGTTTAGCGGGCTTCCACAGTATATGGTTCCTTCTGTGCATTACTACCCAGAACTAGTCGACGAGGGCATTAAGCATTTTAACGCAAGTATCAATGCCATTGAATGCTGAAATTTGAGAGTTAATATCAAAGTGGAAGCTATCTGGGATATGCTATGAATCCCTATCAAAAGGGGCTCTAGACCAAAAATGATGGAGTCATTCACTCCAGGAAAAGGAGACAAATATTGGAGAGGCAGAGATCTTGCTCTGGATTTTATAACAAAGAAACCAAAAGACCCAAGGAAGATGTGAAAAAGCCACCACAGATTTTGGTAGCACACAATGGTTTACCTATGGACATGCAAGATGCTTTCTCAATGATGACCTTTGTTTTTGGCCTAGATAATGATAGGTATGTTTAGGAGTTTCAACTGGGTATGGGGTTTCAGTTACATAGGAAACATTCCTTATTTTGCTATGACTTCATAGAAGTCATCCTTGAGGAAATGTTGAGCCAAATAAAGGAATAAAAAACACAACATAAGTCTAGATTTCCTTCTCTCCTTGCCCATATGTTTCTACATCAAAACCCTGACTTCTTCAAAAAATATGTGAGGTTGGCTAGTTTCTATATGGAATCCTCTCCTCTTCACAACTTATGACTATTATGCATTCTCATATTATTTCCTGACTTCAATTTTGCAAGACTTGAGTGAGGATGGTGGTCTTTATCGACTTTCTATCGACTAGATAGGGTATATGCAGAGTTTCACTATGAAATGCAACTGGTTTCTCAGTGAGGATTTCACATTCATTCAGATGTGTGGCTTCATTGAGGAACCATTCCGACTTCTGGCATGTGTCACAGATCGGGTGTTGGCCCTTGAGATGTTCCAACAAGTGTCAATTATCGATTATAATTTTTTGGAGGAAAGGGTAAGAAAGGATTCTTCTTCTACCCTTTGACTTTCAAGTCGGTGGTGATGGCAAAGAAGTAGACATCTAAGTTACTCAAGGTAAAGTTGGCTCATCTAGGGCTAGTATGGATTTACGAAAAATGGCAGTAAAACCTCGACAATGACTCACCAAATGTATTTGTCAAGGTATCTCACAACCCCCGACCTTACTGGGAAAAGTGGCAGAATCCACTGGAAGACTAGGATGATCTATTGGTTAACCTAGCTCACATTCCTATAGAGGATAGGAGGTCGCTATGGCTCAAATTCTACTTTCCTTCAACAAATTTTAATAAGAAGCTTCAAATGGATGCCACCCTATGCAATGATTTGGTTAAGAATTTCAACTGGAGTGAGGAAAAAAATAGGGATTTCTAGATTTACTGACAAGAGATCCAACACCTTGATACCCCTTACCAAGACGTAGACCTGGATGACAAATTTGATACTTTGTGGCACCAATCGTATAGTGATTCCAATGCAAGAAATGATGAGGATGTAGACCCGAAGGAAGCTGAAAAGTATACAAGGAAGGGGAAGGAGAAAGAAAATGAAGTGAAGATGGCCCCAACGCAAAAAAATAAACAAGCAACAACGCAACCTAACACAACTACTCCAAAGTTGCGGGTGAATATATCACATTTAGGATCTTCACAGAAATGCACATGGGTCATGAAGAAACCTAGAGTTGCCTAATAACAACCGTCGAATGTCATAGAGGTGGGAAATTCCCCACCAAAAAAAGGCAGTGCACAGATACAACTTCTAGAGAGAGTTCACAAGAGCCTATAACGAGCCAAGGATCAGAGGCCTCCGCTACCCAGGTATCTTTCGCTCCCTCTTTTCTTGCTTCACAATCTTTGGTTCCTCTTGCTATCTTTGCATCACCCATCACTTCAAGTGTCGACCTTTCCTTCTCTACTTTTTGTATAATGGTCGCAAGAGGTTTCTCCCAATTCTCCCAAGTGGGACTTGATCAACCTTTACTCCTCCACAATCCTTTCCACCATTTTTAAGAGCCCAATATGCAACCGCCATTGATACCGCTCTTGCTACTATTGTATTGACCCCTACTCGATTCACCCAACAAATGGAATCTGCCATGTCTCTGCTACCACCACCTCTTCTCATGAGTCCTCCTGTTGCTTCACAGGCTAGGCCTTGGCATATTCCCCCATTCTCCCCACTAACAGTCTCTCTTCCAAGGAAGAAATCATTTGGAACCACTACCCTATCATTCCCTTTCACTCTTCCTCATGGTGCACCCTTCACAGGTGAGCTCATTAGGTTGCCAACAAAATTTTTGTTACAAGGAAATAAAACAAAACAAGCACGGGCTATCAAGCTCCAAAAGCAAAGGGACAAAGATACTAAAAATCTGACTGAGTGAAAGGTGCAGACCATTTTCAATGAGGCTCAACAATCATTGTATTTTGCAACCATGCATCCAACCATCATCAAACCGTAAGGGGAGATGTGACCTGACGATTACAACATCTATGCTATGGGACTTGATCTAAGCGTAGCCTGATCGCAAGATAAAGTTCAACTCATGGAGGAGACACAGTGAGTGGTGACCACCAACTTCATTAAGTCTGGTCACCAACTGAAGAAGGAGGAAGAGCTAAAAAACTGTCAAGGAGAGAATTGAAGTCCTATTGGCGAAGGACAAGGCAAGGGATGCCAAATTTTCACGTTTCTCACAACAAGCAGAGGCAGAGCAGGCCAAACTGAGAGGAACTTGCAAAGTTCCAAGCCCAATATTCCAACCTAGTCATTGAGCTACAATAGAAAAACCAAGAATTATAGGACCAATTGGCTAGGGTGAAAGAGGAGACGCAACAAAGAAATGAGGAGTTTTAGCATCAACACACTCAATTAGAGAAAAGAATGCAGTAAAAGGACACAGACTTCTAGGAATGAAAGACTCAATTTGAAAAGGAAATCCAGGAGGTGAATATTTCCCTCAAAAGGGAATCAACAAACAAAATCTAGGCTGAAGAAAAATGGCTTGCTGATTTGATAAACCTATAGGAACAACTTTCCACTTTAGACAAGAGGATTGCAGAACTGACGTAGGAAGCCGGGTCGAGGGATGTAGAAATTGGCCTTTTGAAGAATCTTCCCCAACCCCTTGCTACCCATTTTGACCTCCTTCAAGTAGCCTAGTGACTATATATTTCATATTGGGAAAAGGTTAAGGCCTTCTACCTAACTCTTCAATCGACGCTTCAGTTCATGGTGGAAACAAGAAGTTTAAGCAGGGAGATTTGTGAAACTATTGAGAAATTCTCACAATTCATCATGGAGAAGGTTCTTGAGGGAAAAAAGTTGTTAGATAATCTATACACAGTGTTGAATGAGGATTTGGTGCACACGAGAATTAAGGACTAGAAGTCAGCTGCCAAGATAGAAAAAGAGTTCATCCACTGCCACACAACCATCCTCCATGCTAGCGAGCGCTCTGCCACATTGGGAAAAACTATGAAAAACATGCGAATGAAATTCTCCTAGCTAACTCGGATGGGCTTTCCCTCCTCGTTTCTTTCTGATGATTTGATTGCCATAGCAGAGTAGAGAAGTAGCAGGAAATATATGCTTTTCAGATCTTTAGTCAAGCCCCTATTGCAGAGGATATTGAGGGCCTCACTCATTAGATAACATGATTGCTCTTCCAACTTGAGTCTAGGGCCGGTATGTCCATGATGTTTCCATTTAAAGAAGTAATTAATTTGAAAAAAGTGCAAGAGAATTTGTGCCACATATCGATGCCATCTAAGGCCAACTGACTACCTCTACAAACCACTCTCTCAAAGCTCTGATTACATCACCCAATGGATAAGGCTCTCATCCTCGAACCATAATTTTTTGGGTTGCTTGTTCTGTAGGTGAAACACCCTTGGTAGTTGCTAAAAGATATAGACGTAGAATTCCTTGAGCTCCCTTCGGGTTGTTTGTATTTTGATAAGTTTGACCTGCATCCCATACATTTGAATATCCTCGGGCCCCTTTGTGAAGAGCTTCACCCGCTACCACCACATGTCCCCTGTGCACTCCTTGCAAGGATACTTCCCTTCATTCCTCTTCCAAGCCCCACCATGCCTCCACATGTTAGCAGCTTGGGAACTTGATGCCTACTTTCGTTCACTTCTCAACCATGCTTCGCCCACGTGCCACATAGCATCTATCCACGTACACTTTTTGGCAGACCCCAACTCTAGTGACGAAGATTTGTCCATGTGTCTTCCCCATGGGGATTTCATCAAAAGGAAGAAAGGAACGAACGAAAAGCCCTGCTATATTGCCACATGTCCTAATTAACTTTGTGGGTAAGTGACACATGTGTGCATGAGGTTTTACTAGGACCACTACCATTATTTGTAGGGGATGCATCTGACTCGAAGGTGACTACATTCTATGGCTCAAATATTTTTCTGTTGCAAAAACCTTAGGAGATCATTGCTCTGGGCATCATTTCTTGTGATGAAGGAATCTTTTCTGTTACTAGCTTTTACACAGTGGGATTTTTTTCTTATATATATTGCTTCTTCCTTCCAAAAATGAGTTTAGAACATACATAAAAGATTTTGAAAGACACCAGGCCTTTTGTACTTTTTTTAGATTATTGTATAAGACTTACAGACTATGCCATTGTTTGGCCTTCCTATTTTCTTAAGCTATTTACAAAACATTATATTGTGCCATTACTATATTGAGTTGTTTATTTGCAGAACTTCTATGATTTCAATATAAGTTTGTTGATTTAGACCATGTCTTTGACTCTTCTTTTTAGTAAATGTGAATGAGAGTTATTTTATGTTATTAGATAAATTATTCAGGTTTTCATCTTTGATTTTTGTTATTCTGGGACTTAGTAGATTGCTGAATGAGCCCTTAAATCTCATCCAAAAGATAGATTTACCATGCCTACACCTACACCTTAGCGCATCATCTTAGTTAGATCTTTATTTATTATATCTGCTTCCTTTTCCCATTCCAAAACCCCAAATACATAAGAAGATGACTCCTTTAAAAACTGAGAGCTCACTCAATTTTGCACAATTGGTCCCCCCATTAACTGAGTTTCCCATAAGACTGTTACCTTGTCAATTTTTGGCATCAACACATACAATAAAAAAAAGTTAAACATGTATAAAAAATTATACTATGTCTAGGCCAAATTCAATAGCTAAAAAAGTACCATGATGGACTTCTCTAAGTTCATCCTCAGTTATCAGTTATTCATTTCCACTTAAATATACTTTCTAGTAATATTATTTGTTGTATTAATTTTAAATGAAATACACTATGAAATAAATTTAAGTTTTACTTGTACATAAGATTGTTGTTGCTCCTCATCTCTAGCCATGGATGGCTAGAAGTTCCTTCTATTCTTGCCTCACATGTCTTCACGTATGTAGTACATGTTGTTGGTTCATCTCCTCTATGTGTCAAATCATAGACCTCATACTCAGTTGTGTTTAGGGGAGGCTCAGTAGCATCTCTGATAAAACCTAAGCATATATGACTACACATAGTGCAATGATGAGGCACACAAATATGTCTAGATGATGTTGGTCCACCAATATCAATTGAACCACTAGGAGTATCACTATTAGGCGGTTGGCAAAAATGAGAAGATTTTGTAATCAAATGTGCAATCAAAGAGTGTATGGCCATGAGGCTTTTTATTGTTGTTGTAGTGTAGAAAAATGTATCCCTTTACATTTTCACACTTTATTTGGGCCCTCCTAATTAAATTGGACTTAATTGTGCCTTAATAAGATCTATTTTACATCTACAAGCCTAATAAATTACATTTTCTGAAGGGGAAATCTGATAATAATTAATGCCAACACATAATAAACACTTTGAGCAATGTGTGTTCCAGGAATAGGGACTTGGGACCCATTCGCCCATGGGAAAATGAGTCCTCCTTGGGCTTTGGAACCCATTTTTAAAACATGTTTTGGCGTTATTTTTATCATCCCAAATTCAAATATCATCTCGCATTTCCTCATGTGTCCACTCATCAGTCGAGTGTACAACCTCACCCCGGATGGGTAACCGTAGAATGTAGTGTATGTCCTCTAATGTAACAATCATCTCCTTGGTAGGTAGATGAAAGGTGCAAGTATCACCATCCCACCTCTCTACTAGGCTAGTAGCATGGCATCATGATATCTCATCGATGGCATAACATACACCCAAAATAATCTCGTATCATGAAGAATAGTGATCTCATCCTCTGACAATCAGGTGATGAGGTCTTAGAGGAAACAAAATTATTTGCCTCTGAGATGCTGTCAAGCTCAAGGAGGGATCTAAATGTTAAACTAAGAAAAGTGAATCCTAAATATATCCATTAATAATTAAAATAATAAACTAAACTTTCTCTAGGAAACATGTGCCATTTTTGGATAGGGGGTCTTGGACACTTTAGACATTTCTAGACACTTTGTGCCAATAGTGGATGCTTTTGTGACAAAGATGGAAATTTTGCAACTATCTTTTCTAGGGTACTAAAAATACTAAAATACATAAAAAAAGTATTGTAAATGCATGAAAATGAAGATGAAGTAACGAAGAATCCACTAACCGTAGGTTGAATCATGCGTCTTGCCACCTCATCACAAAGAACATCAAGTTTGGGAGGTCTGTAGGTGCATTTGTGTGATATCCTGGATCACTCTACACCAAGATAAATTGCAACTTGAGGTAAATATAAAAATGAGATAAAAATTTCATTTTCATTCATATATACCTAATTTTGGGAGGTCTGTAGGTGCATTTTCTTGACATCCTGGATCACTCTACACTAAGATAAACTACAACTTGAGGTAAATATCAAAATGAGATAAAAATTTCATTTTCATTCATAAATACATAATTTTATTAGCGTGACTACTCTTCCAACTTGAGTCCAGGGCTGGTAAATCCATGATGTTTCCATTTAAAGAAGTAATCGATTTGCAGAAAGCGCAAGAGAATCCGTGCCACATATTGACACCATTTGAGGCCAACTAACTACCTCTGTAGACTACTCTCTCAAAGCTCTGATTACATCGCCCAATGGATAAGGCTCTGGTCCTCGAACCATAATTTTTTGGGTTGCTCATTATGCAGGTGAAATGCCCCTGGTAGTTGCTAACAGTTGTAGATGTAAAATTCCTCGAGTTTCCTTCGGGTTGTTTGTATTTTTCTAAGTTCGACCCGTGCCCCATACATTTGAATATCCTCAGGCCCCTTTGTGAAGAGCTTCACCTGCTACCACCACGTGTCCACTGTGCGCTCCTCGCAAGGATGCTTCCCTTCATTCCTCTTCCAAGCCCCACCATGCTTCCACGTGTTAGAAGCTTGGGGACTTAACACTTGCTTCCCTTTGCTTCTCAACCGTGCTTTGCCCACGTGCCATGTAGCATCTATCCGTGTACACTTTTTGGAGGACCCCAGCTCTAGCAACGAAGACTTCTCCACATGTCTTCCCCATGGGGATTTCATCAAAAGGAAGAAAGGAACGAACAAAAATCCGTGCTATATTGCCACATGTCCTAATTGACTTTGTGGGTAAGTGACACATGTCTGCATGAGGTTTTGCTAGGACCACTGCCATCATTTGTAGGGGATGCATCTGACTTGAAGGTGACTACATTCTATGGCTTGAATCTTTTTCTATTGCAACGACCTTAGGAGATCATTGCTCTGGGAATCATTTCTTGTGATGAAGGAATCTTTTCTGTTACTATTTTTTACACAATGGGATTGTTTTCTTATATATATTGCTTCTTCCTTCCAAAATTGAGTTCATAATATACATAAAATATTTTGAAAGACACCAGGCTTTTTGTACTTTTTTTAGATTATTTTTATAAGACTTACAGACTATGCCATTGTTCGGCCTTCCTATTTTCTTAAGCTATTTGAAAAAACATTATACCGTGCCATTACTATGTTGAGTTGTTTATTTGCAGAACTTATATGATTTCAATATAAGTTTGTTGATTTAGACCATGTCTTTGATTCTTCTTTTTAGTAAATTTGTATGAGAGTTATTTTATGTTACTAGATAAATTATTCAGGTTTTCATCTTTGATTTTTTTTATTTTGGGACTTAGTAGATAGCTAAACGGGCCCTAAAATCTCATCCGAAAGATAGATTCACCATGCCTAGATCTACATCTTAGCACATTGTCTTAGTTAGATCTTTATTTTTTATATTTGCTTCCTTTTCCCATTCCAAAACCCCAAATACAGAAGAAGGAAACTTCTTTAAGAACTGAGAGGTTACTCAGTTTAGCGCAATTGGTCCCCCCATTAACTAAGTTTCCCATAAGGCTGTTACCTTGTCAAATTTTTTTCATCAACACATACAATTAAAAAAAGTTAAACATGTATAAAAAATTATACTATCTCTAGGCCAAATTCAATGGCTAAAAAAGTACCATAATGTAATTCTCTAAGCTCATCCTCGGTTACCAATTATTCATTTCCACTTAAATATACTTTCTAGTAATATTATTTGCTATATTAATTTTAAATGAAATACACTATGAAATAAATGTAAGTTTTACTTGTACATAAGATTGTTGTTGCTCCTCATCTCTAGCCATGGATGGCTAGAAGTTCCTTCTATTCTTGCCTCACATGTCTTCACGTATGTAGTACATGTTGTTGGCTCATCTCCTCTATGTGTCACATCATAGACCTCATACGTAGTTGTGTTTAGGGGAGGCTCAGTAGCATCTCCGATTAGACCTAAGCACATATGACTACACATAGTGCAATGATGAGGCACACAAATATATCTAGATGATGATGGTCCACCAATATCAATTGAACCACTAGGAGTATCACTATCAGGTGGTTGGGAAAAATGAGAAGATTTTGTAATCAAATGTACAGTCAAAGAGTGTATGGCCATGAGGCTTTGTATTGTTGTTGTAGTGTAGAAAAATGTATCCCTTTACATTTTTACACTTTATTTGAGCCCTCCTAATTAAATTGGACTTAATTGTGCCTTAATAAGCTCTATTTTACATCTACAAGCCTAATAAATTACATTTTCTGAAGGGGAAATCTGATAATAATTAATGCCAACACATAATAAACACTTTGAGCAATGTGTGTTCTAGGAAGAGGGACTTGGGACCTATTCGCCCATGGGTGAATGAGTCCTCCTTAGGCTTTGGAACCCATTTTTAAAACATGTTTTGGCGGTATTTTTATCATCCCAAATTCAAATATCATCTCACATTTCCTCATGTGTCCACTCATCAATCAAGTGTACAACCTCTCCCTAGATGGGTAACCATAGAATGTAGTGTATGTCCTCTAATGTAACAGTCATCTCCTTGGTAGGTAGATGAAAGGTGCAAGTATCACCATCCCACCTCTCTACTAAAGCTAGTAGCATGGCATCATGATATCTCATTGATGGCATAACATACACCCAGAATAATCTCATATCCTGAAGAATACTAATCTTGTCCTCTGACAGTCAGGTGATGAGGTCTTAGAGGAAACAAAATTATTTGCCTCTGAGATGCTGTCAAGCTCAAGGAGGGATCTAAATGTTAAACTAAGAAAAGTGAATCCTAAATATATCCATTAATAATTAAAATAATAAACTAATTTTTCTCTAGGAAACATGTGCCATTTTTGGATAGGGGGTCCTGGACACTTTAGACATTTCTAGACACTTTGTGCCAATAGTGGATGCTTTTGTGACAAAGATGGAAATTTTGCAACTATCTTTTCTAGGTTACTAAAAATACTAAAATACATAGAAAAGTACTGTAAATGCATGAAAATGAAGATGAAGCAACGAAGAATCCACTTATCATAGGTCAAATCACACGTCATGCCACCTCATCACAAAGAACATCAAGTTTGGGAGGTTTTTAGGTGTGTTTTCTTGACATCCTGGATCACTCTACACCAAGATAAACTACGACTTGAGGTAAATATTAAAATGAGATGAGAATTTCATTTTATTCATATATACCTAATTTTATTATAAAGATATATATTTTACTTTAGGTATGTTTCATTCAAATCAACATATTGGGGGCTAGAGAACTTTGTTTTCAATGTCGTTTGTTACGTTGGATTTGTAATTTCGCTCTCAATCTCATCAACTATATATCACTATGTGTTATGATACTTGGAAATATGCTATGATAAGACTTAAGTAACTTGATGTGGTTTTGTGGCTACCCTGATTCCACCCCATAAAGCAAGTGGAATCAGTGGGACATACATCTACCCTTGAATTTTATTCTCCATAGAAGTTTGAAAAGAAATTTTTTGAGTGACTAATGAATTTGTGTTGCAAGATGCGGTTCTTAACATTGCGGTTTTGCATATGACTATAATGGAGGCTTCATTCTCCCTAATGAATCCATATGAGTATCCTTTTTATAAATTTTATTGATTCAAATTCCTTTAGCTTGAATAAGAATTTTATGATGCCTTGCAAAAGTGTTATGAAGTGTTGTAACACACCTTCACACTTTTCTAGGACCTTATTAATATATTTCACCCAAATAACCTCTTTTTATCATTTACCAAGCCTTATTTTAAAGTGTTGTAACAAAATTTCATGCTTTTCTATGCTTTCCATCAATAATTTGACCCTTTCTTATGCTTTAATTGGCCCCATTTTACACTTACAGGAATTACTTAAGTGTATTTTTGAAAATAATCCCAATAAACATAAATTAATACATTTAATTTCTAACACCCACTTAAAATATCTAAGTGGGACCCATTCGCCACTAGGGGCGAATGAGTCCCCCTTGGCTCAAAAATCAAAATAATTTCATATTTCTGGCAAGTTATTATTTTCTAAGACCTAAGGTTAGCCTATGATGTGGTATTTTTGGGAATTATTGCATAATTGCGTATAAATATAGGGTTTTTTCCTCTCATTTCATCATCCTCAATTTTCCTAATTATTCAAGCAATTATCAATCATTTACTTAAGCATTCTAGGCATTTCAAGCATTCTCAAGTCTGCATCCATTGGAGCTTCTACTTGCATCTCTTCAAATTTCTACTTCAAGGGTTTGGTGAGTTGTAGCATTGCTTAAATGTTCATTCATCATTCTCTTTTCATATTTCATTTCATTTTCAAGGGTTTAATTACCAAGCTGAGGTTTGACCAAGGCAAACCCCTATTCACTAATCCTCAACAATTTTTCCCTCTCTTTGCATGTGTTTTATAGGTCCAAGTTTGTAGATTTGTTAAAGAGAAAGATTCAAAAATTTGTCAAAATTTTTTAAAAGTCATCTAAAGTTTCCAAAGCCCTAAAAGAAGCTTGGAAAACACCTAGAGGTCAAATTCTACAGTTTTGGATTCAAAAACCTATCAAGAGCATAAGTGCAATCCGGGAGCTACAGATTCCACTTTTGAATTTCTAGAAATCTTGAAGTGGATTGATACACCATTAGTGGTGTATGAGTCCCACTTCCAGGCCTAAACAAAGGTTTTTGTAGTTCTGAGTACCCATTTGTCCAAAACCTGTTTTGGCATAACCTTCCCGAAATAGGACTAAGTCACCCAACTTGGCGTATGAGTCCCAGTTGGCTTCAATAGTGAATTATATAGGATTCCAGAGCTCCATTCCATCTCCTTCCAATATCCAAGTGCACACTTTTAATTTCCTTAGTTTTTGTTACAATTTGTTTGCATTTCTAGGTCATTTTGCATATCACAATGTGTTTTCAAACATTTTGCATTTTCTAAGTTTTGCATTAGTAGTTAATCTCTTTTATCAACTTCCAACATCTAGGACATTCCCATTTGACAAATTTCAATCTCATTTGCATTGGAATCTCAAGGGCTTATTCTTGAGTGAGCGATTAAGGTTTTTGGTACCTCTCTCTTTTTACCTAGGTGAAAAACCCTAGAAGTGTAAGAGACCCCCACACACCCAAAAATCTTTGGTTCACTGGTGATGAAACATTAAGACAAAATACATCATTTCCCATCACTAATATGAAAAGGATAAGCGAGCAACTATCCACGATGAGTGATGGAAAAGTAAATGTAAAGGCCATAGTGTTATTGTGTATCACTAATGTAAAACTCAAAGAACTTGGGCTATCAGCAATACGAAGGAAGTTAGTGATACAAAGGAACTGCTCACATCATGCATCACTAGAATGAAACTCAAGGTTTAAAACTTATCTATGACATGAGTGATACAAAGGGAAAATTTCATCGTGCATCATTGATTTAAGATGAGAGGACAAAACAATCCATGATGAGTGATATGCAAAGCGATGAACGAGAACCTAAGTGAAGGAATTTTGCATGTGCTCACATGTTGTTTTAAAGAGTAGGCCAACTAGGAGCAATGTAAGACAAGGCCTTAAAAATACTTAAGAACATTTTATGCAAAGGATGTAAAGGCCAAATATTTTAGATTTTCAACTTTATAAAACATTAAGTCACCGAACCAAAATAACAAGGGAAATACTAGGTGACGAGTAAACGGGGAACCCTAACCATAAGGGTTTGGTCAACTAAATGAACTCAAATACAGGTAAGTGCACCAAGATGGTTCCCAAAAAAGGGCTTAAGTGGCCACTTTTTTTCTGAAATCAGGAAATACTGACCTTGGACGTGAAATTGAGGATAGCTACACTCAAAATTTTTGATGGAAAAAAAACAAGGACCGCAGTGCTCCGAAGTCTACTTTCTAAACTACTAATTTATTTTGAAAATGGTTGAGATTAAGGGGTTCAAAAGAGGGACACACACAAATTGCTGTTGTTTCTGTCAGAAAAACATAACATAGCAACTCTTGTGTGACCTGAGCACGGTGGACTTTTTTTTAGTATTTTTAAAATCGCTCTGGTCAGAAGTTAGATAATAGTATGTAGTAAGGACTGGATATTTTCTGATAATTTTTTAATGAATATTTGATTTTTTATTAATTTTCTAAGTGGGCACTTCCTAAAAAGCAGAATTTTGGCCGTGCTCCCCTCAAATTTTTTGAAACTAATAGATTTTTTTTAATTTTATTTTTTTAAAATTGTAGAATGGAGTCTAGTTCTAAATATAATTTATTTCAAATTTAAATTAGACGGTTAATTTATAGCGAAAAATACCAAACATTGCTTTTTGAAGAAAAACGGACATACAATCAAAAGAAATTATGGATGAAAGGTTTAACATTGTTAGAAAGTGAAAAAAATTACATCGTTGGAAAGCTAATAAAGAACCTAACATTACCCATGTCTTCAATTTTCTTGATATTGAAACAAATGCAATCTTGATGGTGAGCACGAAGTCGATTATGTGAAAATTTGTTGAATTTGGAAAAAACACGTCTCTGGTCTTTGGGAATGCCCTCCAAGCCTTTGGGTAGGTATTCCAAGGAAAATACCAAAGCTAAGGCTTGGGGATTTTCAATGCAAAATA
>VDFB02105785.1:328938006-328952135 GCA_007258455.2 Sequoia sempervirens
CTCTCCCACCCTCTCTCCCACTCTCTCCCACTCTCCCACACTCTTTCCCACTCTCTACCACTCCCACCCTCTCTCACCCTCTCTCCCACAAGCATACATACATACATATAGGCATACATACAAGCATGCATGCATACATACATACATACATGACACACCAAGATACATATACATACAAACATATCAACAAACATTCAATAAAGTGGAATTTAACTAAAGGAAGACATAACACGAGCATGATATGTGTTGCTAGACATGTTCCTCAGAGAAACAAAAAATGTCAAAACTAGCACATAACGTGAGTGCATTATAACGTGCTCACGTTATATTTTTCTTTGGAAATCCCCAAGCCTTAGCTTTGGTATTTTCCTTGGAATACCAACCCAAAGGCTTGGAGGGCATTTCCAACAACTAGAGACGTGTTTTTACAAATTCTACAATTTTTTACATAATCGGGTTCGTGGTCACCATCAAGATTTCATCTAGTTCAATATCGACAAAATTGAACACATGGGTAATGTTAGGTTCTCTCTTAGCTTTCCAACGATGTAATTTTTTTCACTTTCTGACAATGTTAAGCCTTGCATTCATAATTTCTTTTGTTTGTATGTTTATTTTTTGTCAAAAAGCAGTGTTTGGTGTTTTTTTCGTTATAAATTAACCGTTCATCAAAATTTCAAATAAATTACATTTTTAGAAACTAGACTCCATTCTAAAAAAATTAAAAATTAAAAATTAAAAAAAATCTATTACTTTCCAAAATTTGTAGGGGGGCATGGCCAAAATTATGCTTTTTAGGAAGTTCCCGCTTAGAAAATTAGTAAAAAATCAATTATTCATTAAAAAATTATCAAAAAAATCATGCATCAACTAAATACTATTAGCTAACTTCTCACCATATCAATTTTAAAAATACTACAAAAAATTTCACCATGCTAGGGTCGTACAAGAGTTGCTATGTTATGTTTTTCTAACAAAAACAACAATTTGTGTACATCCCTCTTTTGAACCCCTTAATCTCAACCATTTTCAAAATAAATTAGTAGTTTAGAAAGTAGAGTCAGAGCACTTTGATCCTTGTTTTTGTTTCATCTCAAAATTTTGAGTGTACCTATCCTCAATTTCACATCGAAGGTTAGTATTTCCTGATTTCAGAAAAAAAGTGGCCACTTAAGCCCCCTTTTTGGGAACCATCTTGGTGCACTTACCCTATACAATAGATATTTGGAATCAAGATATTGTTGATTATGTATGAAGACATTCAAATCTCATTGGATTAAATTTTTGTCATCAACCTTATCTCCACACCTAACAATCATTAATAAATCCACTTAATAGTGTAATTAAATTAATTAAATATTTTTTATTATTTAATTAATTTAAATATTTCATCATGTATAAACCCTCAAAATTAATAAATTAAATTTGAAATAATCACTTTATAATTATAATAAATTAATGATAAAATCAGGGCAGAGTGCCTATGTCGATTGGCTAAAGCATCATGTTGTAGGAAAGAGGTCACGAGGTCTAGTCTCCCCTCTATCCTCGTGGTACTAGAGGGTGTGTCGTGCCAACATCATCGGTCACATGAAAAAAATTTACCAAGCGCACAGGGGTCTACTCAATTCCTACAATCTAAAAAAAAAAAATCTTGATAAAATCAAACAAAATCCAATAATCAATTAACTAATTGTTCAATATGATTAATAAATCATCAGAAAAGGAAACTCATAAAATAAAGTAGTTAATTGTTTGAGAAAATAAAATAAATTCAATAAATTAGTTCATTGACTACTAATAACGAGCTTATCCTTATCCACATTGTTGATCCTTACCCACATCCTCCCACATGCTTGAAAAAGCTATAAATTGAGATCAATCCTTCATCTTTCACTAGCAATTCCAGTTTAAATGTATAACTTATCAAGAATTCTCTATTTAAGGTTTTTGTATGGTGTTAAAGTAAATAGTTTTTAATTTTATTAGAATTCCTATTTTATATTGTTTTAGCATTGCATGCTTACATTTGGCATGCTCAATGGGAGTCTATCTCAAGGATACCTTTCACTTGCAAGATCGATTTGTTGATTTTTTTTATACAAGTTTGAGGGTCACCCACTCAAATGGTATGAATGCTTAAATAGTGATGGTCTATGATTCATTGTCCATAGATTTTAAAGGACTATTTGGTCTCTTGATTTTTGTTTCATCTTTTATTTTGCATCTTAATTCTAATTGTTCAATTTTAAGCTTATTTATTTGAATAGAAAGATAAAGAAGCAAGTCACCTTTTACTTGTCATTATCATGATTTTTGTGTTCTAAATTTTTATCTCCATGGACAATTACAAACAACAACAATGCAAACATTCTATTGAACTAATCACATTATTTATTGTTTTCAAATTCCTTTAAGGCATTTTAATCAAACATTCACTATATTTTGTTTGTTTTGGTATTTCCCATAGGTGGTTGGATGAAATTACTGCATATTTTTTCCTAAAACGTCATTCTTTCGTTATGTTATAATGAATATTTTATGTGTCATGCTCATTTCACAATTTTTTGAGGTATTTTGGCTAATATTTGCATGTTTTGTTGATTCTATAGCTTTCCTTGAGGTGTTTTAATCAATAGTTTATATGATTTTACCATTCAAATGTTCATACATGAGCTAAAGCTTTCATCTTAGCATAGGTGCTAAGACATGAATATTTTTCTTGGCTCATGTAATGCATCTTATATAATATGATTTGACTCAAAATTGAAATGCCTCCCAAATTATCAATATCTATGTAAGTGTCATTGTTTTACTCATCTATGAATGCTAACCTATTGAAGTAGGTTATTCTCTCTGTCATCTTTCTTTCACAAGCAATTGGAAAAAATTGGTGTGGGCATATTTTTAAGTACATAGTTCATTATTTTTCACAAATCAAATCACATTAAATTTGAATGCCACAAATGGGACTACCATTATCCATTCTTTGAAATGCCTAACTACAAAAAAAAATGTTTTTATTCTCTCCCATGTAGGATGTTATTTTTTGGTCTTTAGCATACAAAAAATGGAGATTCTATAATGCATTGTCGTAGAAGATCTTTTCTAAGTTGGTAGCAATTAAAGAAAAGAGTTATCTCATCTTGGAGTAGAAAAATTATATAGAGGTTGACTTCAAAGAAAATATATCCATTTACCATGCTTTTATGCATACTGCAATCCCTTATCGCACAAACATCTTATTGAGATAAATGCATAGTTGGAAGAAACTTCTTAATTGAATCTATGGTAAACAATCTTGAAAATTAGGGATTTATGGCAAACTTCTTTGAATTTTATTTTTCTATGAAGAAGTGTGGCACTATCATAGTTTGAATTAGGTTGTTGTTATTACTTCATACATATATTTTTTTCATGGATTATTATTTTGAAAATAAAAATTTAAAAATTTAAAATAATTTTTTTTTTGCCTCACTTTTATTTATTGTTGTGTGAACTAATCACATTTTCTATAGGTTTGTTTGTCCTTTTTTCCCTTTTTGTAGGTCAAAGTGTGAAGAATCATATTTTAAAACAATTAACAATGTTGTCTTGTAATCATAACCATCTAAGTCTCACCATTAAACATTTAAACAATTTTCTACCACCATCAAAGGCTAATCTTCAAATGTTTAAGAAGTTGTTATAACACAATTTAATTTAAATGAACTTAGTTTTCATTTTAGTTGTTTTTCGTGTATGCCCGGGACTTGGAATTTCATGTATGCTCTCCTCTCGCACCACTTGGGAATCTTGAGGATCAAAAGTAGTTCCAAGTTTTGTTATTCTTTTTAGCATGCTTGTGAAATCCCAAAGAAGTGGGGTTTGTAGGCTCTTCTCTCATGCTTACATAATCTTGAAAATTAGAAACAAACACTTCTTCCTTTTCTTTTTAGGGGGGCTACCTTGGATTTTATCATGAAGGGAATGACCTTAAACCTAGTGTTCTAGTGGGGTATAAATAGTAGGGGTGAATCAAAATGCACGCCTCTTGGAAGTGGAAATATATCATTTTGGGCTTAGCCCCCAAGAACTTTATACCTTGTGGATGTGTAAAAGAAGAGTGGATTACCCTCTCCTCTAAGTCTTTTGAACTTTTTTTTCATTTTCACATAATCAAGCCTCACATACCCTTGTAGTAGATTGAGGATACCCCCTAGTTAAGCATGTAAATCCTCATTTAAGATCCTTTGACCATCTTCTCTTGTAGTACACTAGATGTAGATCACCCTAGGAAGTGATTGTAGCAAGTCGTGAACATGCATTTGTAGTCCTTCCATGTGCCAAGTTATGGGCGAGGCATTTTCCCTTGCACCTTGAGGTCTTGATTAAAGGTTGAGTCTACCCACTCCTCAAAGGTGGTATTTTTATGAGCCTACAAGGATTGATATACCCACTTGACTAATTTAGTCTTATTCATGTGTTATATATTTATCAATATTTAGATATCAACCCTCCTCACTTTAATCCAAAAAGGTGAAATGTATCCATTTTGAGCCTTAGAAATTTTCTTTGTTTGAGTCACAACTTGGTTTACAATAAGAAAATTTTATCCAAAGTCAAAAACCATTGTCATAAACTTGGTCTAAAATTAGAGTCTAACTTCTTCAAATATAACAATGATGAGGATAACCTTGTCGATTAAAATAAATATATTGATAAACCCTTTGAAAAAATTATATCAAGCAAGCTAGCCATCTTAAGTAGAAAAGAAAGCATTCATGGTTAGGTACCTTATAGGCATAGAATCAAATTATTCACCAAAGTATATCCTTAAACATCTAGCTAGGGGAAACCTTTCAAATCCTAAACCATTAAATCCTTCACCAAAACTTATGAACCCTCATCCTTCAAGGCCCCCATCAAACCCAAAAATCCCAAACCATTGAGTCCACCCAAATGTATAATCATCCATCCATCTACCCCTACCAACCCAGTAAACCCTCCACCTAAACTTAGAATTCCTCATCCATTAAGCCCCCTATTTAACAACCAAAACCCAAACCATTAAACCCTCCATCCATCCATATCAATTCTAATTCTAATTCATCCATCCCTAAAAGTCATAATCACTTGACCAACGAGCCTCCTAGCCCAAATATCCCTTGTGCCAACACCCACTAAGATGAATATGTTAACTAATAATACACTTTTATATGTGTGCTTATACCCACCAACTTTGTCATGGTAATTTGTTTCATGTCAACACTTTCTCTCATGTCAAGAAAACAACAATCAATCTTGGGAAAGCATTAGTTGGTGAAAATGCTCTCTCAAATGCCTTCTTAACCCTCTTGAATGAATTTACACTTTATATATTTGCAAATTCTTTAGAATGAATCTATACCTTACATGTCTATTAGTTTGAGTTTATAGTATTAGGTGGAGATTATTTTTTGCTAAAAAAATCAAGTTGTAGCAATCAAAATCTTATAGACCTATTAGAAAATGAAAGTAGATTTAGATATTCAAGCCTCTCTTTGATTTCATCATTGCTACCTAAATGTCATTTATTCAAAGAATAGTGTGGAGCCATTGGTTTTTGCTATGAAAGCCCTAGTTAGGGCTTATGTTATAAATTAACTAAGTTAATTTATAAAGTAGATTCCTTGTGCGTATTTGATTCCAAGGTATGCTTACGAGGAAACTAACTTGCATATACTCTTGCAAAAGATTAATTAGGACTATATTATTAGGGTTTTGACATACATTGTCTTCCACAAGTATGTCTTCTTCATCTCCCTTTACTTGTAGTGCTACACAATATCACAAAAGGATTTTTTTTTTCATTGATGAGAATAGTTCTCTCCTTTTATTTCATTTAGGTATGCCATCTTGAATTGTTAACTCATGGTGAATTTTCCTTTTTGAGCCCTTAGTCAAACTCCATACTTTGAATCTCCAAAGACAAATAATACTCATGTAATCTTGATTGACTCCAAATAGATTGGTTTCTTTCCATTACAATCCCCTTAAGAAGTAGGGGGAAATTGGTTGTGCACTGACATGTTCAATTCTTATTTTTATTATTTGTCTATAAGTTAGTTGTGCTTGGGTGCTAACCAAGACAAACTCTTTTTCTATGGTCACTTCAATTCTCTTATCTTACTCAAAAGGCATGAAAGTAACATATTTTTTGTTCAAAGGCTTTTCAATTTCCCCTCGATCTTTGAAACACTTTACACTCTCTTGCTTTGAAGTAGTTGACCTCTCTATCATTGCACTATCACCTCAATAAGCCCAAATTCTAAATAAGAATTCTTAATCAAAAAAGAAAAAAATCTTGCATCAACTTCATAATTATTCTCTAAATTTCTATCATAATTTAATACCTTATTTAATATTTTTCTTTATTTACATCATTCTATATAAATAAAATGATAAATGAAATATATTTTTCTTAATTTTTTCTATTTATATTTCTAACATATAATTTATTATTACCATAATAATTATACCTCCTTAAAATATTAGCACTAATACATTTAATTTAATTTACTAAAAACATGGGGTTGGGGCCCTAGCTCGGTTGGCTAAATCTTTCCTGTTGCAGGAGGTTGGTCACGAGGTCTAGTCTCCCCCACCCCCGTGGTACCGGAGGGCGTGTCCGCCGGTCACGTTAAAAAGTTTACCAATGCACTGTAGTTTATATGGGGTCGTGCTACCCGATTCCTGCAGTCTAAAAACAAAAAAAAAATTACTAAAAACATGAATAAAAGTCACTTTTTTAACCACCGAAAAGAATTGATAGCTCGCTTTACTTTATCACAAAAGAATATCACTTCATTTTTAATTTGTAATTTCTAACCAACCAGAAGGCTGAAATAATTAGTTTATTAATTATCCTATTGTGGACAAACTACTTTTTAATCTACTATTATTTGCACCAAGTAGCTGTCAATAATTGGCGCAACATTTCTGCCTATTTTATTATGGCGCTCCTTTTTTGCCTGAAAATCGACAATTGTCTTGCCCCAATATCAGTACCCCTTACCTAGATGCCACGTCAGTAATGGAGGTTTCATTTACAGAAGAAACCCCCGATAATGTGGGTATGCCCTTTGCACACTCTTCTAGTCTACTCCTTCGCTTGAATCTGAGGCGATCACAAATAAAAGAATGCAGTTAAAATTCCAAAAGAAAACTGTTCACTAGACCAACAACCACCTGAAACAACAATTTATATAACAACTTGATTACAAAATATAACAACTTGATTACAAAATGCTGAATGCAAAAATTGATTAAAAAACAATCTGCAGCTTGATAACAAAATGTTGATTGTAAGGCTGACCATAATAGTCTACAATAACAGCCTGTTCCATTAGGACAGCAACAGTACAGCAAGATCAAAAATACAAAATGTTTGAAACATCAACAAGTAATCAGCTGGTTTTGTTGGAATTGGCAATGTCTTCTAATTGATCACAAGAATAACATTTGACATAGTTGAATGATAACTAGGAGGTATTTTCCACGTGTCAAATTGTGAAATTGCTATCAGGATTCAACCATGTAGCTTTTTGAGTCAAACTCATTGATCCATGTTTCATGAATAGCGGTTAACAAGAACCCATCTCTCATAATAGCTGAATGAGCTGTTGCATCAGCTTGTAAGCACAAAAGCCCAAATTAATGCTTTATACCATAATTATCACATCTCTCTCACTTTTGACTCAAGCATAGTTATCACATCTCTGTACAGTCTCCATGCCTGCATTCCACCTCGTAAAGCACACATCATCAATTCATTTTAAGTTACTAATGTGATGATGAGTTCACATGCCTGCCTTTGAAAACCATTATTAAATGCAAACGCATACTGATAAATTCAATTTGTTATCCATTCCAACAGATTCCACATTTTATGGAGAAGATTGAGATCTTTCTTTTTCCTTCTGCTCACAATCTCAAGCAGTAGCATGCCAAAACTATAAACATTAACTTTAACTGATAGTTGTCCTCACATTGCTTACTCTGGAGCCATGTAACCACTGAACCACATCAACAGAATCCCATTCAGAAAAAAATAATCTTCAGGGAAGTCTGGATAAACCAAAGTCTGTTATTTTGGAATTAAATTTGTCATCAGAGTAAAATGATTATCCTCTTTCTAATGATGAACCACTGAGTGTGGTTGAAATTTAGCATACACAGTTGAATCCAAAAACTTTCATAACTAATTTTCATGGACTGTAAGAAAACTATACCTAACAAAATGTTATTTGCTTTAATATTTCTGTGAATGATTCTCAACTGTGAACCTTCATGAAAATAGAGAAGGTATTGGATAACACCAATAATGATGATATAGCATTTTTGCCAATCTAACTGTCTATGCGTTTCTGGATCTGTAAAGCCAAGTCTTCACTCCTGTAATTTCTTTCAACTCTGCAATAATAATAACAATGAATCAAAATAGATATATAATTTACCAAAGAGAGAAGTGTCCAATCTCTTGTCGGGGAAACATTGATGAACAAGCAATCTTTCATCAACCTCCGCACAATATCCTAACGGCTTCATAAGGTTTCGTTGCTGAAAATTGCCCGTTAGCTTCACTTCATTCATAAATTCTTTTCTGCCCTGGGTAGATCTTGCAGATAGCTTTTTAGCTGCTACTTCCATCCTGTCTCTAGTCGTTTCCTGAAAGATCAAAGCAAAATTAGAGATTAGCGACTATTTAAGAAATTCCCACAAAAAAGCCTAACTGATCTGTCTCCAGTGTTATTTCAGTTCAAGGATACAAAATAATCCCACCTTGTATACTGGTCCAAAGCCCCCCTCTCCAAGCTTGTTATTTTCATGAAAATTTTGTGGGGCTTCTGCCGATGCCTCTAAGCTCATGATAAAATGTTGCTGTTCGTGTATGAGTAAGCCCAATTCGGAGGAATATCCATGATAAAATGTGACGATGAGTTCACATGCCTGCCTTTGAAAACCATATTAAATGCAAACGCATACTGATAAATTCAATTTGTTATCCATTCCAACAGATTCCGCATTTTATGGGGAAGATTGAGATCTTCATTTTTCCTTCCGCTCACAATCTCAAGCAGTAGCACGCCAAAGCTATAAACATCGACTTTAACTGACAGTTGTCCTCGCATTGCTTACTCTGGAGCCATGTAACCACTGAACCACACCAACAGAATCCCATTCAGAAAAAAAAATCTTCAGGGAACTCTGGATAAACCAAAGTCTGTTATTTTAGAATTAAATTTGTCATCAGAATAAAATGATTATCCTCTTTTTAATGATGAAAATTAGCATACACAGTTGAATCCAAAAGCTTTCATAACTAATTTTCATGAACTGTGGATTAGCAAAATGTTATTTGCTTTAATATTTCTGTGAATGATTCTCAACTGTGAGCCTTCAAGAAAATAGAGAATGTATTAGATAATACCAATAATGATGTTACAGGGTTTTTGCCAATCTAACTGTCTATGCGTTTCTGGATCTGTAAAGCCAAGTCTTCACTCCTGTAATTTCTTTCAAACTCTGCAATAATAATAACAATGAATCAAAGTAGAAATATCATTTACCAAAGAGAGAAGTGTCCAATCTCTTGTTGGGGAAACATTGATGAACAAGCAATCTTTCACCACCCTCCGCACAATATCCTAACGGCTTCATAAGGTTTCGTTGCTGAAAATTGCCCGTCAGCTTTACTTCATTCATAAATTCTTTTCTACCCTGGGTAGATCTTGCAGATAGCTTTTTAGTTGCTACTTCCATCCCGTCTCTAGTCGTTCCCTGAAAGATCAAAGCAAAATTATAGATTAGCAATTACTTAAGAAATTCCCACAAAAAAGCCTAACTGATCTGTCTCCAGTGTTATTTCAGTTCAAGGATACAAAATAATCCCACCTTGTATACTGGTCCAAAGCCCCCCTCTCCAAGCTTTTATTTTCATGAAAATTTTGTGGGGCTTCTGCCGATGCTTCTAAGCTCATGATAAAATGTTGCTGTTCGTGTATGAGTAAGCCCAATTCGGAGGAATATCCATGCCTTTCTGTAGATGAATGAAAACTGGGAAAGATTACAAAATTTGTTGCTAAACTAAAACTAACAGAAATGAAAATTAAATAGAGATAGAAAATTGGAAGCAGCACCATCGATGTGGGTAACTATAGTAACTGGCCTCCCAAAAATGACAGATCTCACTCTTTTTCTCATTGCAATTAGACAAATAACTAACAGCGGAATCAAGCCTCCCACAGCTCCCAAAATAATGGGTGCCTTTGAGTGCTCTGCACTGTAGACTCTTTTAAATATAAGCATATCCAAGACATAACCCAACAAAAATTAAAAGAAATGCCTGTGCTTACTCTTTGATTGGGTTCGGCCTTTTGTGCTAGGTGAGTAAGTTGTTGGAGTCCGTGGAAAAGCTTCTGGTGAAGATAGCCTTGTAGTGTCCAAGATGGGTATGACTCAAATCTGACCACACAGCTTCCTAACAGAGCACTACCTCCTGGATCTACCGAACAACAATCCTCCACAGCGTTCCCTGCTTTAAACAAGCATGTTCTGCAATCCTCGATTGATAAATATCTCCAACATTGAGCGAGCCCGTAGAAATTTTGGGATGGGGAGTAGTAAGCCGATCTCACAGCGAATCGCCCATTTGCAGGGTCGTGAGCTAGATTAGACAGATTGGAGAGAAGATTCGAAGTTGTAGTCTGGAAATCATCCATGTTGCCTGAGACGTCACTGGGGTTCCACAGGACAGCATATAGAAGACCATAGACTTGTTGAGAGTTTGACCAATGGAAGAAGTGTTAACACTTAACCCTGAACTTAAAGATGTATTTGTAAACAGATCAGTCATAATTCAGATTAGTGGAATAGTACTGCCATCGGTGAAAGTCGAATCATTATTGCATTTAGACCATCTTGCTTTGCTTGTAACTCAGATCAGGACTCTGCTCTACAATCAAATTAGATAACCACATTTTAAAGGCAATATAACTACAGTTCGGCGGAGTGGATTTAAAAAAAACCAGTCGGACCTAACCCTAATACTAATTTCAGCCCTAACCCTAATACTAAGTTCAGCCCTAATTCACCAAAGGAAACCAAAAAGTGGATTTAAAAAAACACACTCGGACCTTTTGCACGCCTAACCCTCTAATCAATATTTGATGCGTCTTGCACACCTAACCCTTAATCAACACTTCGCTGCACATCTAATTTTTCAATCAATTTTTTTTTAATAATCAATACATGAAAATTAAAAGTTTAGTAAAATATTTCATATGTATCAATAGCCGCTCATTTGTGCATGTGTATTTAACCACTAAATATTAATTAGAAGAGTTGTGGAACTTGTTTGATGGTCATAGTATATGATTACTATTATTGGGGTATATGTGCATAGGTATTGGTCAAAACATTTTTTAGAAGAATATGTAATATATATATATTATTTATTAATAATATATCTAAAAATGTCGAGAGTTATCCTTCTCGAGGCGTCTATTTTATAGTCAAATAAAAGTGTAATAGACGCCTCGAGAAAGATAAATCTTGGTGTTTTTATATATATATATATATGTATGCTAGTAGCATTTGAAGTGAAACATGGAAAACAAAATTATTATGGTTAGGGTTAGGATTGGGGCTATCATTATGAATAGGGTTATGGTTATGGTTAGGGTTGGATTAGCATTAGTAGTAATATCATGGTTGGTTTGTAGGGTTAGGGTTATGATTTTGATTAGAGGTAGAATTACAATTTGGTTCGGGCTTATCATCACAATTAGGGTTAGGATTAGACATAGAATTAGGATGAAGGGTATGGTTAAGGTCAGGTTTAGAGTTAGAGATAGAATTAGGGTTAAGATTGGGGTTAACATTAATATTCAGATTATGGTTAGGCTTAGAGATTAGGGTCAAGGTTAACATTAGTTTTAGGATTATCATTAGGGTTAGATTAAGGGTTATGGTTGAGGGTTAGAGTTAGGGTTAGGGTTAAGGTTAGAGAAAAAAAATAGGGCTAAGATTGTAAATAATTTAATTATTGGAAATAGGTTAGGGTTAGGGTTAGATAAAATTGGTATTAGGGTTGAACTTAGTATTAGGGTTAGGTTTGGGATTGTGCTTCAAGTTAAAGTTACAATTACAATTAGAGATATAATTAGAATTTGGGTTGGAGTTATAATCGCAATTAGGGTCAGGGTTAGGACTAGAGATAAATTAAATTAGGATCAAGGGTAGGGTTAAGGTTAGGGTCAGGGTTAGAGATAGTAATAGGGTTAAGGTTGGGGTAAACTTTAGTATTGGGTTTAGGGTTAGGGTTAGAGATTATGTTTAGGGTTAGCATTAGTATTGTGATTATCGTTACAATAAGGTTTACGGTTATAGATGATGGGTAGGGTTAGGGTTGGGGTTAGCATATATAAAATGGGCTAGGTTTAGAAATAGGGTGAGGGTAAGGATTGGGGTTAGATTTAGGGTTAGAGATTAGGGGTGAAGTTAAAATTAGGGATAGGATTAGGGTCATGGCTTGGATTAGAGATTAAATTATGATAAGGGTTAGGATTTGAGATGAAATTAGGATTAGGATTAGATTTAGGGTTAATGATATGATTAGGGTTATATGATAAAGCTTGGGGTTACATAAAAGTGTAATATGCACTTCAAGAAGGATTAGACATAGAATTAGGGTTAGGGTTAAGGTTTGAGTTAGGATTAGAGATAGAAGTAAGGTTACAATTAGTTTTAGGGTTAGGATTAGGGGAAGTGTTACTGTCAAAAGTAGAATTTAGGGTTAGGGTGAGGGTGAGGGTTTGGGTTACAATTGGAGATATAATTAGGATTAATATTAGGGTTAGAGTTAGCATTAGGGCTACAATTAGAGATAGAATTAGAGATAGGGTTATGATTAAGAATAGGATTAGGGTTATGGGTAGTTTTAGGTCTATAGTTAAGATTAGAGAGAGAATTAGGTTTAGGGTTAAGGTTAAGAAGAGGACTAGGGTTAGGGTAAGGGTTACAATTAGAGATAGAATTAGGGTTGAGGTTAGGGTTATAGGGTTAGGGTTTGAGTTTAGGTTTGTGTTAGAGATATAATTAAGGTTACAATTAATGTTAAGGTTAAGATTAGGATTAGGGTTTGGGTTTGAGTTATGATAAAAGATATAATTAGGGTTAGGTTTATTGTTAAAATTATAATTAGGATTAATATTGAGGTTAGAATTAGGTTGATGGTTAGGGTTAAGGTTATGATTAAAGATGGAATTAAGTTTAGGATTAGATTTAGGGTTTGGGTTAGGGTTACAATTAGAATTAGAATTAGTCTTAGAATTAGGTTTAATGTTAGGTTAGATATAGAATTATAATCATAAGTTTAACCTTAGAGCTAACATTAATGAAAATTTACTAATTCTAACCCAAAATGTAACCTTCATCCTAACTCTAACCCTAATCATAATTATAAGCCTAAGATTTATCCTAGAACCCTAATTATAATATGGCATTAATAACCCTAATTGTAACCCTAAGCTTTATCCTAGAAGCCTAAACATAACCATAATTTAGCCCTAACTTAAGTATAACCCTAGTTGAGGCATAATCCTAAGCCTAATAATAACCATAATTAAACCCTATATGTAACCATATATATGCATCCTAACACTAACCTAATAGTAACCCTAATTGAGCCCTATATGTAATCATAATTTAATATTTATCCTAGAAACCTAACTATAACCCGAACCCTAATTGAACCCTAACCCTAACTGAACCCTAACCCCAACCCTAATTAAATACAAACCTTATTTAAAATATAACCCTTATCTAATCAATCCCTCACCCTAATTGAACCCTAACCCTAACCATAGTTTAAAGCTAAACCTAATTAAATCCTAATTATAACCCTAATTGAATCATAACCTTAATTATTCTCTAACCCTAATTTTAACCCTAACACTAATAGAATATTTTTTGTAGTGGAACCCTAACCCTAACTCTAACCATAAGCCTAAGCTTTATCTTTGAACTATAATTGTGACCCTAACCTTGTTTGAATCATAACCCTAACCCTAATTGCATCCTAACTCTTACCTTGAACCCTAATTAAA
>VDFB02105785.1:328952277-329138845 GCA_007258455.2 Sequoia sempervirens
ATATATATATATATATATATATATATATAATTTAAAGAATATTTTATAGGTTTAGGTTAGGATGACATTTAGGGTTAAGGATAAGGTTAGAATTAGAGTTTGGGTTAGGGTTATAATTAGTGTTATTCTTAGAATTAGGGTTAAGGTAAGAGTTAGATATAGAATTATAAGATCATAATTGTAACCTCAAAGCTAACCCTAATGCAAATGTTTATTCTAACCCAAATATAACATTCATTCTAACTCTAACCCTAATCATAATTGTAACCTCAAAGCTAACCCTAATGCAGATGTTTATTCTAACCCAAAATATAACATTCATTCTAGCCTAACCCTAATCATAAATGTAACTGCAAGCTTTATCATATAACCCTAATTATAATAAGATATTAATAAACCTAACCCTAATTGTAACTCCAAGCTTTATCCTAGATGCCTAAATCTAACTATAATTAAACCATAACTTAATTATAATCCTAATTGATCTTTGTAACACTAACCATTACAATAACCATAATTGAACCCTATACATAACCCTAAATGAATCTCAACCCAAACCTAATAATAACCTTATTTAAACTCTATATATAACCCTAATTTAATCTTAACCCTGTTTGAACCCTAACCCTCATTGTAACCCTAATTGCACCTTATCCATAATTGAACCCTATTTGTTATTGAACCAATACCCTAACCATAACCCTAATTAAACACTAACATAATTAAACTATAACCCTAACCCTAATTTAATACTTAACACTAACACTAACCCTAATACTAAGTGAACCCTAACCCTAACCCTAATTGGACCACAACCATAACCTAATTGTAATATTAACCCTAACACTAACTCTAACCCTAATCCTAATTGATCCCTAGTCCTAACACTAACCCCAAAAGTAACCCTAATTGATCAATAACCTTAATTGAACCCTAACCCTAACTAACCCTAACTTTAATTAAATATTAATGCTTATTAAATTGGTGCATTGTTAGGGTTACATTAGGGTTAGATTTAAGGTTCAATTAGGGTTATAGGATAAAGTTTGTGTGGGTTAGAATTATGAATATCTTAGAATTAATGTATAAATTTGACATTAATAAAATATATAAAAATAAATAAATATTTGAGTCTAGATTTATGTTTCTATTTGAAGTAATGTATTATTAGGGTTAGAGTTATTAATGTCTTAATATTATTAATATTAGTTCTTGCCAGGGAACTATAGGCACTACCAGAATTTAACTAGTTATTAATAACTCTCATTTTAACCAATGAGAACTTGAGTAATTTTTCTATTTGAATTTTTTCAATCTATTATCAATGCATAGATGTGAATTATATAACAAAATATATTTCAAAAATAAATTCTCTTGAATTTAATTGGTACACAATTTTAACCCGATATAAGTACACAATTTTAACCCGATATAAGTGATTTTGGCCCTTCCATTACTTCCATTAACGATTTATTTACTTGTTACATATAACAAATCATACTTAGTATTTATCTATTAATCTTATCACTTGTATAATCCTGCATTGTAACAAGTCATACTTAGTATTCATCTATTAATCTTATATATATTGTAACAAATCATACTTCATATTAATTTAAAAAAAAATTAAGTTAAAATAGTTAAATTATATTGATATTAATATTTTTAATTTTTAAGAAGATTATAGTTTAATCAACAAATTTATATTTAAATTTTAGTCCTTTTTTAATAACTTCCTTAATTTTTAGATGGTATGGCTAATCTTATCATTCAACCTATTCATTAAATTTATATTTATATTTTATATTTTGAAATATTTATTTTATATATAATTTAGATATTTTGTTTACATTCTTTCAGATTAATGTTATAAATTGACTAATTATATTTTGATATTTTTAAATTAATTAGAATTTGTGCTATTATGCTATACTATAATATTTATTTATTTAATAGGAATTTTAATAGTCACTATTTAATAAGTGAAAAAAATGTGTTGCTATAAGTAGGATGTTTTCCAATTTTTTAAGTGCAAATAATTCATTTTATCTCTTAGTTTTTGTTTTCCCTACCTATGATTTGACTAGCAATATAAGTGCTTTAACTTAGGGTACGCATCATTTTATTGAAATATATTTTATTAAAATTTTATGTTGGTTTCATTCTTAGTTTTGATATTTCCAAAAGAATAATTGTTTAAGACATCCACTCTAATAATTAAGTTTAAAATTTTGATCTCACCCCTTTACTTTTTTATTATCTTATATTTTAATTATTAATATAAATAATTTTAATTTTAATAATTTTCTTCTTGAATCAATCTTTTATTATAATTTTTAATTTATTCAATCTTTAATACTTACCTATTTTTATTAATCAAAATAAAAAAATATTATCTATCCTATATTTTTCTTTTATCAATGAATTATGGTTAATGTAAGCATGCAATATCAAAATAATAAAAATAGGGAAAAATAGAAATCTAAGTCTAAACTCTAAAAAACAAATTACCACATTTTAATTAGATTTTTATATTTTAAAATAAGTTAAAATTTATGTTATATATTTTAATATTTATGTTTCTATTTGAAATTCAAATAGTAACTTCATGAAAAAATAGTGTTATAAGTAGCATATTTTTCAATTTTTTATAATTTTGAATAACATATTTTCTCTTAATTTTTGTCTCTCTTCAAAGGAAATAAAAAAGGTGTTTAATAATTAATATTTTTAAACTTTATAAAGTAAGAAATTTTATCTCCTATGTTACCAATATAAATGATTTAACTTAGCTTATCTATTTTTATATTTTCTCTTGTTTAAAATTATGTTTTAATTTCTCACTTTGAGAACCATTTTTATTTATTCATTTAAATTATGTTAACAATAATTAATTAAACAAAACTAATTATAATAATATATTTATAAAAATAAATATTATCAAATATTTTATTTTATGAATTATTCTAATTGATTTTAAAATAACAAAAAAAATATTTTTATAAATATCATTATTAAATTTAACTACTTAATTATTTAATGCTCAAAATAAATATACACTTAAATCCAAGAACATTATAATAAATTGTGATTCTCTTATCAAAACTAATTTTTATAGAAATACATGTAGAGATCAATTCACAAAATTTCATTAATTCATCAATTTAGATTAAAATGAAACAATCATACCATTACCATGATACCAAATTCAGAAGCATGCAAGAATAGGCATAATCCTTTGATTAATCAACAATTTTATATCTTCACAAAGTCAGTAGGAAAATTCATGCTAACCTCATGTCCCCATGCGGCTGCTTAGCTTATTTTGGCTAGCAGCCACTACTCAACTTATTTAGGAGTTATTTGTGGAGCTGATGGCCCCATGAATTCTTAATTTTTGTGCTTATTTTTAAGTAGCTAGCTTAAATTTGTATTAATAGTATTAATAATACTTTGTACAATAAAAAATTAGAAAAATAAAAATGAAATCAAATATTAAAGAAGAGGGAAAGAAATTTGTGGAGCCACGTGGATTTTTAGCAATATGCAGTTGCTCCTTATTTCCAACCCCCGCTCTTTTTTCATAGCTTATTTTCAATTCCTAAATAGTAGCTGCTCCATTAAAATAGGAAAATATTCCAAATTATCCTTTCCCAATAATAAAATTTATGCATGGGGACACCCCTGCTGCTTATGTTCAAATCATTCCAGACAATTACATCTTAAAATTCTACATTCATACAAATGTTCTCTCATTGGCCTCTTCAAAAGCACTAAGATATTTTATTTAGCCTCATGCACTCTAAAAGCCTTTACAGAAAATTAAATTGAAAAGTAATAAAATGGGAGAAAAAAACACTCTAGCATTTTACTCACTATAATTTTTGAATGAACTAACGTGGTGAACTGATATCACTAGATGGTATTTTTGCAAACATGGCTGATATCTTTTAACATGACCCGCTAAATCATCTGATATTTCTTAGACCCTATCCTTAGTCAAGTTCAAATCATTCAAGAAAGTTACATCTTAAAATTCTTTGTCCAAACAAGTGTTTTATCTTTGGCCCCGCTAAAAGGATTTGTTGCTCAAATTTGCTCTCCACTTCTAAAAAAGAGGTATTTTACCCACGTTGAAAATTTTGGCTCTAAGATTTTGTATTTAACCACATTTAGTCTAACAGCTTCTACAGATAATTACACAGCAAACACTGAAAGTACTAAAAAGGGAGAAAAATAGCACTATAGTATAAGTATCAACTTCAAAAGAAAAAATAATTGAGCCAAATTTATTTCTTTCCACAAAATGCAACTTTTCAAGCATTCCTTCTCAAACTAACAAGGCATTAGTTTAAAAGCAAACATTATTTACTCAGAAATGGAGTATTTTTTAGACTTAGAATTTTTTACTCAAAATTTCAAAAAGCATTAGCGTTTACACAGCTTGACATCCTTTAACATATTTGGGGGATTTTTAATGAAACTCGGCACTCTTTTACTTGAAATGACAATTATTCCTTCCCTGAGCAAAGTAAAAACATAAAAGGTATTTTTTTGTAGAGAAATTAATGTTGAAACTTCTTTGAAAAAAATTAAACCAAAAAAAGTCAGATTTGTTTGTAGCTCAACATACTTTACCATATGATTGTATTTAGTTCAAATACAACTATCTTACCCTAACTAGAATGGAAGGAAAAAAAAATCATTTACCACACACTATGAAAAAATAATTGCTGAAACTTCTTTAGCAAAAAAGTCAGTTTTTTCTTAGGGATTAATGTGCTTGACCTGTTCTATAGTGTTATGTTTGAACTCAACATTATTTTACTCAGAATTATGCCAAACTTTTTCTTTTTTTTTAAGAAAAAGAGAACAACCGAAGGAACAAAACACAAATTTTCAAACAAATGATTTTTGTTCAAAAAAAAATCAAAAAAAGGAAGCCCATATCTCTTGAAATGAGTATTTTGCCACAATGACACAGTATAATTGGAGCTAAACTGAACAGCAGCACCATATCAAATACATGCAATTTTGTAGTTTGCTTTAAAATCAATAAGAAAGCAATCTCTCTTGCAATCATATGATATGCTTAATTATGATGAATTTATCAAAGATTAGTGTATATACTCCATCTGTGTCAGCCAAAAAAAGATACAGATACAAGAATATTTTGCCACAATGACCAGAAGATAATTGGAGCTAAAACTAAAGATTAAGTCAAAACCACATAATAAGATGGAAAAAATGTAAACCCTCAACAAATCCATTAGCCTAAACCAAAATGTACAATCACAAAGTAACAGAATGGATCAACCCTAGGTTTTAATAAACATCAATTTTAGAAACACTATCAAGAGTTTGGATTCCATGAGGCCAATTATTTCCCCAAAAGGAGGGTTGTGTGTAGTAAGCAGAATGCTTACAACCTTCTTCAACCGAAGCTCTCTACAGAGTGCTCTGACATAGACAAACATAACAAGGTATTTTCTCAGTGGCCACTCATATTGTCCTGTCATCCTAATGTGGGTTTGTTGGGCATATAACCCACACTCAAAATTGTTACCAGAAAATCCTAACAGTTTCGTCCTAGTAATTATAGGGTTGTTTATGTGGTTGATTTGGGTAAGGGCATCCATCAAAGCATAAAGAACAAAGGGATTCTATTAGACGGTGTTGTTGGAGCTGCCTTGGTGTGCAAAAAATTGTGCATGAAAGGGAGCGATGAATTACCTGTTCAACTGCAGAGATCAATGGTGCCTTCATCTGTAAACAAGCTGGGGCATTTATGGAAGTTGAGGGCGGTGGGCACAAATGTAGCCAATCCAATGCAAAGTTTCCTGACCTGTGTTGTCCTTGGTGCAACAACACGAGAGGCATGCACAACTGTGCCCTTCGATTGATAGCTGCCAAATTCCTCACGTCGGCAAAGGTTTGAGCGCCGCATCCAAATGCAATAGCAGTCATATTTTTAGCCGATGAGCCAAAGAATATTTGACGGGTCTGAAAACTGCTAAGAAGGGTATTTCTGAAAACTGTTTAACGACAACGGCAACTGCGAAGGGGATTTCGGTAGCGTGAGATAGGTTTGCAGGCGGAGTGTGTACTGGTGATCCCAGAAGTAGAGCCTATCGGCTAATTACATGCCATTACACCTCCCACAATGAAATGAATAACTTCAATGGTGGTAATGTCTAAAATACCTTGCAAATATCATTCACAAGAGAAAAAAATTATTCATCGAATGTCATTATAATTGTTTCTAATTTCTCAAAAGTAATTTGTATGAAAATTCCACCCATATTTTGAAGTTCCAACTCACCATAGTGTAATCCACAAATAAGACTTGTATCTCCTATCCATTAGATTTTTTTTGTGGTTAAATAAACTGATGTACACATAATCTAAAGCATCATTCTCACTTTTGAGAAATAGATGATAGAGGTATAAAAGGAAATGTATGGTTGTACAAGTTTTTGTGTAAAATATAAAATATCTATAAAATAGTGTATAGTTTAAAACAATGGAGTGTTGATTAGAGACCAAAACGCTGTATTATGACTTAAACAAATGTTTTCCTTCAGGTGGACTTGACACCATATGTAGATGAACATTCTACAAATGATGATGTGACCTAATATACCCATGCTATTGTTCTCATTTAGAGTAAAATCATTATATCATGCTTATAAGTATCCTTGATTAGATCTATCAATAGATTGTCTAACACATTATTCCAACAATTTGTTTATGATATTAGATGTCATCATCTAACAAATTTCAAGATTATTATTAAGTTGTTATAATATCAACAATGTTGCTAAAACATAATAGAAACAACAAATAAAAACATGACTATTCTTACACATTTTGGCAAGAACTTCGCTCTCTCCAGCTCTTGTTTTTTAGAGTCACCTTTAATACTAAAATAATTTAAATAAAAATAAGTATTTTAATCTAAAATTTTAATATTAGTTTTTATATTTGACATTAGAAACAAAATTAAGAATTTTAATTTATAATTTTTTCCATGTGAAATTAAGTATTATTAGGGTTGGAATTATTAATCATATAGAAAATTATTAATCAAATCATCACAATATTTTTAAAGGTTAGTCTTAATTATAAAATTAAACTAAGTTCTAATTTTTAAAATTCATAAAATATTTATTATCTAATTTTCAACATAATCAATTAAATTGTATTAATTATCTAATACAAATAAATAAAATAAAATATTGATTTAAAAATATTTCAATAATTACTAATTATAATTTTAGAATAAATTATGAACTAAAACTTATATATAAAATTATCTTTTCTATTTTTTTTATTTGCATCCAAACAATTTCATTTTATAAAATTATACTAAATTTTAGCTTTAAAAAAATCATAAAATATTTTACATAGGGAAGTTTTTGATTTAATATTTTTGTAAGAGAAATACATCCCTACTTTTGTATTTTTTGGGTCAATTAGATTGTATTGTTCTTTAAATTTGAACAGTAAATACATAAAAAAATCACTAAAATATCTTGAAAACTCAAATTTCATTCTAAAATTAATTAAATTGTAATTTACTAAAATTCATAAAATTATTATTATTATCTAGTTGTTAAATAATTAATTAAATTGTAGTGATTATCTAATACAAATGAATTAAATAAAATTACATATTCATTTTGAACTAATTTAGCAATTACTAATTGTAGTTTTCTAAAATTTAGATAAAAAAAACCTTTCTACTTTATTTTTTTCTCTTTTTGCATGCAAATCATTTATCATTCTAAAAGTAAACTAAATTCTAATTTCAAAAAGAGCATAAAATATTTTTAAGTATAAAAATTTTGATTTCTATTTTATTTTTTTCTCTTTTTGCATGCAAATCTTTAACATTCTACAAGTAAACTAAATTCTAATTTCAAAAAAGGCATAAAATATTTTAACTACAAAAACTTTTGATTTATATCTTTTTAATAGCTTGTTATGGGAAATAAACTTCTACTTATAGATCTTTTTTCTCAATTGAATTGTATTAATCTTTAAATTTGAATGATTATTATTTAATACTATTTAATAAAATATATTAAAAATTTATTATTTAATATTTCTCATTATCATTAATTATTGGCACTTTCCCTAAGCTTTGGGTGTAAATGTTGGAAGCAGCTATCTAGCCCCTAGAATGCACTTATGACATGATGCCCATCTATACATCATAACTGAAGTTCATTGTCTCTCTGTGATTTAACTTACTGTTTTTGGATGTAGACTCCAGTGAACTGTGATTTAATAGGAAGCAGTTATCTAGCCCCTTGAATGCACTTATGATGTATAGACGGGCATCATACCATAAGTCCATTTTAGGGGCTAGATAGCCACTTCCGTAAATGTTCAATATTGTATGATGGCATAGTTTTGAAGTGTTCCCAAATACTGAAAGGCATTACTTATAGTATTATATGAGTGATCACTCTTAGCTATATTTTAGAGTAATCAGTCTTAGCTATTTTTATCAATATTTAGCTATAAATTTGATAGTCAACACTGAAGACATTAATTTTTTTTAAGGCTATTTTAGAGGAAACATATAATCCTCTACAAATTTTCAGTCTAGCCAAAATCTATAATTCAAAAATTTTGATTAAATTTTGGGGTAAAAAAGATTGCAAACTATTATCATTGAGCCATCAAATTTAGCCCTGATTTGGTCCATTGTTATGAAGGAAACAAAAATGAAGGGTTAACAAAAGAGCATATTGAATCTCATAAGTAATACAAAGTAGTTCCTTGCAAACTGATAAAAAATAAAAGATATTAGAAATCAAGGAGGTAGGGTCAATTTTTGAAAAAATAAGGAAGCCAAGTATCCATCATGCTTCTCAAAAGTAGAGAATTGTACTATATTTTCACAATATTTACAAAAAATGTGTTGACAAGTTAGACAAAATTGAGTTATGAGTGCAAAGATGCCAAACCCCTAAAGTGGGTGATGCTTCACATAGTTCTGATGTCGTTGGCCTCCTTGAGCTGCTCTAGCTCATTCAAGCTAGGCAGAGTTAGGGCCTACATGACCATCATTCTCATATTCCAAAACCATAGGTGGAAACACAAAAAATAATAGATAATAGTAGCTCTCTTACCCATTTAAAACAAACTTAAAAATAATTTTAAAAATTAGAAAAAAAATCTAACATAATTAAATAATCTTCCTACAAAAGACATTCTATATTCATCATAATGAAAACAATTTTAATAATGTTACATTCTCACCTAAAAAAAATACTTTCTACTAATCCATACTAGAAAGGACAATTTCTAAAGAAATACGTAAAAATCATGATTAAAGAAAAAAATTGACAGATGTGATTAAAAAATATGTAAAAATAATTTCTACAAAATTTAAAAAAACTAAAAAACTAATAGTCGAATGAATTTAATTAAAATGAAAAATATGGTGAAAATTTAATGGCCGATCAAGCTGTTTTTTCAAAAATGACGAAGCCCTTCAAAGAAGAGACAAAGCTATTACAGAAAAAATGCTAGAAAACCTGCATCAATGATGCAAGTAGAAATAAGCCCTAGGAAGCTATAGAAATCCCCCTTCAAAACAAAACAAAAAAACGTTTAGAAATACATGGTGTTTCTGGTAACATAAAATAGGAAAACTGCACATTTAACCCTAGAAAAAACATTAAAAAAAGGAAAAAATACCTACATCAAAAAGGGCTAAAAAAAACAATAAACAATAAAAATTGATTTACCATTTACACGAAGGGATCAAATCTCCCTCCACTCCCTAACTGACGAAACCTATGATTTTTCAACATCCTGTAAAACACACAAATGGGAGAACACCCTAAGAAAATAGTACAAAAGACACAAACTTTTACTTCAATATACTCACTTACATCCGTAGCACCTTGCAGTGTCTCGATTGTCCTTGCTATGAGATGGTGTTGGTGGCAAGGAAAGTTTGTAGTGTGTGAAAATGAGCTGAAGGCCCTAAATCTTAGACCATACTTACACCTACCTCTGGTGTAAATAAGGATAGGATCATATCCCATTTATGCAAACCATTTGCATGCCAATGCCACTCTCCACTACCTTGTCATAACTAGTAGCATTAATTTCATCATAACGGTTAGCATGCCAACACTCACATCAAGGCAAGAGAATGTTAAATTAAACACATTCAAAAAATGTACACACATCGTTTGCTTTCACTATAGAATACCTCTTAGCATAATTAAAGGAGTTGTACAACTTTTTTGGTGGTTGTAGCACACAGTTACTTGGCCATCTATGAATAGGCATCGGTTAACACCTTCAAATGACTACTTTTGGACCTTTTTGCATATAACAACTCGTGTCAAAGTCATCGTAACTACCCATAAGTTAAAACAATAGCTTTAAGCTCTTAAGTCACGTATAAAGAAACCCAACAAATTTTGTAAAAATTTGATGTATCATTTAAGAGCTTAGGATGTGCAAAGTTAGGGTGGGTGACTACTAGACCCTCTTCCCTAGTCTAGACAATGGGTAACTCTAAGTAGAACAAATTTATCATTTTAACATGTGTCAATTATTAGCTAACATATAGTACAAAGTCATAAATCACAAGATGTAGAAAATTTGAGTTGTTCTAGCTTGAAGGTTACAACTATTTGTTATGGTTAAAGATAAATTTTAGTTAATAAGATAATTTTTTATAAAATTTAATCATATTAGAATTGAAAGAAATACTAAACAAGTGTTACAAAAATATAGATTATTGAAAATATTTGTAGACATATATTTTCTTTTATAGTTTAAAATTTCATTAGTTATGTTGTGACTATTTAAAAGGCCACCAATTTTATAGAATAGAAATGGTGCTCTACTTAAGACTATCAAAGTTGTTGCCTATTATGTGAGAAGTGAAACCAAATAGAGTAAAATGGAGAATAAAACAATTTAAGAATGAAACTTCAAATTAAATAAAAAACTCTCACTTTTCAATTGAGTGTAATAAACAATTTACATCAACATAAAATGAATAAAATCACAAACACTAAATCAATGCAAATTGTCATTGTGGATAAAACTTGGACATGCTCAAAGTAGTTGGGATGCTTGTTGTTCAATGTTGTAGTATCTACTTGCTCAATTTGAAATGGTGGAAGGGAGAATTAAGGTCCAATTTATAGAAAATTTGAGAGGAAATTAAATAGCGGAGATTTAAATTTGGATCATGAGTTGAATCCATGAATGATGGATGTGATAAGGAGAGATAACAATCAATTTTCCAAATGGATAGAGATGACTAGGTAGTCAACTCATTTGATTGTTGAGTTAACTAGTTTTATTATTTAGCTAACTATTTTTTATCGAATATTTAATTCATGAGATGTAATTTATGATATAAACTTATTTAATTATAAATATTTATATTTAAATTCAAATATATAAACATTTAGTAGGAAATGATTTATTTTAAATTAATTAATAGTAAATACTATGTAATGAATTTAATTGTGATATAGTAATGGAATTAGGGTAGGATTAATAATTTTAATTGTTAGAAATCTAAAATAGGTTGATAACCCAAGGAAATTTAGAGAAATTCAAAGCTACATAAACTAGAAAAACATATACAATATAAACCAACAACTCCAAAAGGTATGCAATGTCAGAATGACAAAATTGCATTAAGAACTTTGAAGATGAAAAATACAAGCTAGGTAGTGAGTTTATATAGAACTAAGGAGAGGATGGAGTTGACAAATCAACCAATAAGAATTGACCACCAATAACCACCAATATTAAATAAAGTGATGAAAAACGTAAATGCTCCACCCTTTAAGGGTGGGGACACCTCATCACCTTATCTCCTAGTTATTAAATAATAGTCACTTTATTATCCTAAGAAAGCTTAATAAATTTGTAGGAAAAACCTATAACTAAGGGAAAATAAATTAACCCATTGGAAAAATAAAAACCTACACCAATGCCTCCTCTTAAGTGTAGCTTAGCAGGATGTAAAAGATGATGGATCCCAAAAAAATGAGGCCATCTTAAGTACCCATGTACATATAAAGTCTCCCCCAAAGAAGAAGAATCCCCCTCACAAGTAGAGACAACACCCCCTAGAATAAAGAGAGAAGAAGAGGATTGAGTAGCCCCCCAAAGAGGACAAACCCCAAGCAAAGCTCATAAATGAACTTTCTCTCAATTAAGGGTTTGGTAAAAATATTAGTAGTCTGATATGATGTTAGACAATACTTGAGATCAATGATCTTCTCATGAATCAACTCTCAAATGTAGTACATCTAGATCTTAATGTGTTTGGTTTGCTAATGATGGACTAGATTGTGAGAGATCTTAATCGCACTCTGGTTGTCACAAAAGATGATTGCGGGCTTCCAGAAGGGAATGCCAAAATTAATGAGAATGCTTTGAAGTTACATGGCCTCAGCAGTAGCATTAACTACTCCTTGATACTCACCCTTTTTAGATAAAAAACCAATAGCAAAACTGCTTCTTTCTCAACCAAAAAATCAAATCACAACCAATGGAGAAGCAATACCCTAAAGTAGACTTGTAATCTTGATAATTGCTTGCCCAATATGACTTAATGTGCCCCACCAAGTTAAAATAGTGAATCCCATAACTGTGAGTACCCTTGATGTAGTGAAGAATCTGCTTAGCTTCTTTCTAGCGTAGCTCATGTGGCTCCTACATGAATCAAGAGGCCATGCCTTCAACATATGAAATGTTGGGTCTTGTGTGAGTTAGATAGATGAGAATATCGACAAGTTATCAATATGCAATGACATCCACCAAAGGTGAAGACAACTTAGCCTCAAGTTTGACCTTTGATAGAAATAGAGTCAATGCAGGCTTACAGTCAGCCATGTGAAACCTATGGAGCATATCAAGTGTATACTTAGGTTGTGAAAGAGAGATACTTGAAGAGATTGGGTGACCTCAATCCCCAAGAAGTAGTGTAATAAGCCCAAGTTTGACATAAAAAATTGATCATGTTCAAGGTATTTTTCACTATCTGAATGGTGGATGAGTGACTTCTTGTGATTAACAAGTCATCAAAATAAAGAGCCAAGAAGGTGTGAGTATCATCCTATTGTAAAATGTAGACATTAGGATCATTATGGCATCAAGTGAACCCAAATTTTAAAAGGAAGGAGTTCATCTTGGCATGCTAAGCCCAAGGGGCCTATTTGAGGCCATAGAGAGACTTCTGAAGACAAAAAACAAGTGAAAGATCTTGTACTAGCCACTATGACTACTCCATGTATATCTCCTCTTGAAGGTCATTATGAAGAAAAGCACTCTTCACATCCATCTAATGAACTCCCCATATATGAGCTATAATGATAGCAAGGATAAGTCAGATGGGATTTATTTTGGCAACAGGTGCAAAAGTCTTAGAGTAGTCAATATTGGAAACTTGGTAGAATCCTTGGCAACCAAGCAAGTCTTATTCTTATCAATCAACCCATCTATTACAATTTTTTTTTGATAGATTCACTTGCATCGAACAATTTTGCTTCCCTTAGGTAGTGGGACAATATCCCAAGTGTGGTTCCTCTCCAAAAAAAACTAAACTCTTCCTACATAGCTACATCCCACGTAGGGACACCAAAAGCTTCTTGAAAGGACTGTGGATCAAAAGTTGTAGCAAGGAAGAGATGTAGAGCCTCTTGAAATTATGATCTTATTCTTCTGTGATCTGAAGGATCCCATACCCAATCCATTGTTGACTATAATGTTTGATGAGCCCAAATAGGCCATGCGATTAGAGGAGAGTATAGAGGAGAATCATCAACCTCTAAAGGTGGGCCATGTACACCTTCATTATCACTATCATCATTTGAAATAGAGGAAGAAGACTCCTCATCAAGATCAGAAGGATTATGATCCTTTGAATAACTATCATCATGATGTAATGACTCTAATATGATGGCGGTTGGAGAAGTGGAAAGAGAAGTGGAAGGGATATAATGACACTCCATAGCTAGATCTTCATGTGTACTACCCTAAGAAACATAAATCTAAGGATATATTATAATAAAAGGATATAGTCCTACCTTCATAGGTGTGGGAATTGACTTACAGTTCATCACTTGAAACTACTTGAGAAAAATCATAGCATATTTTATCTAAAACACAAATATGTGATACATCTTATATATAATATCTTCATACCAAGACAATAGTGTAAGACTCCCAGATTAATCCTACCAATAATTTACTAAGGTTGTTATTGCACTGTAGAAAAATGGCCCTTGTCATTTTCATGGTATTTTAGGCCCTTTCTTCATGATGCTTGGTCCATTTTGCTCTGATTTAATGTTGCAATGTGGCTTGAACATTCACATTAGGTCCTTAAAATGTAAATTATGTCTTCTTGTGAAGGTGTTGAGAAGTGTTGTAAGACATTTCTACACTTTTCTAGACTCTATTCATAACAATTCACTTAAAAATCACCTTTTCACTACTTGCCAAGTCCTATTTTGAAGTTTTGTAAAGTCTTGTAACAAGATTTCACACTTTTCTAGGCATAATTTCACTATTTACACCTTTCTTATGCTTTATTTGACCCCTTTATGCCCTTATAAGGCTTAATTAAGTGTATTTTTGAATGTAAACCTGATAAACAACATTAAATGTGACTTAATTCCTAACACCCACTTTCAAGTCCAAGGTGAGAGCCATTTGCCATGGGTGGAAAATGAGTTCCTCTTGGCTCCAAATTCAAAATATTTCAAAATTTCTTTCGAGTTTTAATTCAAAATTACTTGATGTTAGTCTGTGATGAGGTATCATTGGGTTACTAAGGCACAAGTGTGTATAAATAAGTGTTTTTATCCTCATTTTACATCTCTCCTAACTCATTCAAGCAATATTTTCATTCACTAAGCATTTAATTAGGATTTGAGCACTTTACACCATTCAATCAAGCATCAATTAAGCATTTTGGAATGACCATTGACATAACTTCAAACTTTCTTCAACAAGGGTTTTTTAAGTTGATAGCATTTACATGTTATTTGATTGTCATTCTCTCACATTTCATCATTTCATTAAGGGTTTGATTACCAAATTGGGGTTTGACCAAGGAAAACCCCTATTCTCTAACCCTCAACCATTCTTCCCCTCTTGCTTTGCAGACTTGTGTATGCAAATTTGACAAGCAATTAGGTGTTGAAAGGTGGTCAACAAGTCAACAAAGTGCTTCAAGTCAATCAACTCTATTTCAAGCTTGGAGAAGACATTCTGTCTATTTTCTGTAGAATTAACTTCATCAACCCAACAAACATTCAACCTCAGATCTAGTGCTACAAGATTGGTCCTTGATTTATTAGAATTTTGGGAGTGGAATGATTCACCATTAGTGGTGAATGAGTCCCACCTTAAGGCTGGAAATCCAAATTTTGTCAAATTCTGGATCCCAACACTTAGAAACCTGTTCTCAGAAGTTTTCATCAAAGCAGGATTGATTCACCATCAATGGAAAATGAGTCCCATTGGTGATTTTTAGTGATCTTTGTCAACATTCAAAATACTCCATATTCTCCATTCTCTACTCATGTGCACTCCGATTTAGCTTTTTTCTTTTATGTTTTGCATTTTGTTAATACTTAGCTCATAATTGCATATCAGATTGTATTTTCCAACATTGCATAAATCTTAGGTTTTACATTCATAATCATTCAATTTCACTTAGATCATTTCATTTAGACTAAATAACATTAAACATATCTTAATTTGAGTGAACCTAGCTAGATCCTTCGAGTGGGGTTTATCTCTCTCCTTTTAGGTGAAACATCCTAAGAGTGCAAGAGTAGCCTATAAACCCTACCCAAAAATCTACAGTTCAATTCTTAATTGTAAAAATTAACATCTTTGAACTAAATATAATGACTATATTATTGGCATGTACAATAAAAATTACTACCACATGAACTTGATCTTTGTGGTAAAGGTGTTCATATAATTTTATAAAGCCCACTCTATGGCCCTATTTGAGTCCAAATAGAAATTTGATGAGTCTAAACATAATTGTGTGTGGACAATCCTTCCAACTTATCATATAGACCTCTTCATTCCTATAATCAACAAGGAGATGACTTCTTACTTTCCATTTGATAAAACATCTTTCCACCCAAACTATGTGGCCATAGAAGATATTATTTTCATATTCTTTATCTTCCCACTTTAAAAATATTTTCTTTGTGCATTAGACCTCCTCAACATATGTAGCACTCATATGTATATAAAGAAGAATGTGTACCACTCAATCTACACCAAAAAATGAAAACTCTTGTTTCTAGGAATCGAAAATCTCATTACAATTCACAAACCATTCTAGGTTCAATAGTACATCAAATGTATGAAAAGGTTCTTTCATCTCATTGACCTCAAAATCTATGTTCTTTATTATCCCAATTAGGTTGGCTTCAATATTCCTCAATGTACCAATGATGCTTATTGTGGTCCCATCAACTAATGTAGTATTATAAAAATTATCAAATAATGTTGGTTTACCTAAATTTTCTCATAATATTTTTGGTCTAATGCTAATATCTATGCATAGATCTGCCAACACATCTTTGAACCAATTTTTATGAACATGGAGTTCAATCATACTCTTCCATTTTCTAGAGGTCTTCACCACTTTTTTGTTAATTGTGGCCTTAAGTCAATAGTTTTATTTTTGTTCTAATAATTAATGGCTTTTTAAAAAATTTCTAATATATTTTCTTCCTTTGCAAGGTTGTTATGGCTATTACATTTTTTTTTTGGGCCTTCCTTCTTCAAGATCCTAAAATAATTCAAATAGAAGGGCAAGGGGGACCCTAGGTAACATGCACAACTTATATACTGATAAAGAAACTTATATACAACTTTATCATTAATTTGAACCCAAAATTTGCATTCCATGTCACTTATTTTGATGCAGTAATCAAAAAGGAAATTTCAAACTGAAAAATCCATCATTGCTAGAGGGGAAATTAAACTTTATTCAGAGGATAAAAACCAAAATGATACTATAGAGACTAAGGATGTTAATGGATCAAGGAATCAAAGGATAAATTTTGTTTCAACTATAGATACTAAGCATAAAGGGATAAAGCTTGGTGAAGTTACCCAAGGCAACCAAATTTACTAGTAGTATACATGTTAATGTAAATGTTTGATGATAATTTATGAGTGAAAATGATATGTAATTTATAAAATTATATTAAAGTGAAAGATTGCAAGAAATAAATAGATATAACATGTTATTGATTATAGATCAACCATTATAAAGTGATTATACATTCAAATTTTAAGTTTCAAGTAGGAAAACATCATGTACATAAGGAACAAAATATTTTGAATATCATTTTTTATATATAAAAGTGTAGAGTAATTATGTATGTACATATACAAATTTGGCATTTATGCCAACTCAAAAAAATATTGAAAATATGGCATATGCCATCTCAAGGTTTATATACAATGTACATCTCAAATAGCTATGCCATCTCAAGAAAATCCTAAACTTGTGGAAAATCATCAAAAATGAAACCTCTTCATGCCACCTGATGGATGAAAAGTTGGTTGCACAATAAAAATTTGAAGCACAAATTAGATTAATTAGCTCAATGGTAAATAAATAAGACTACTAATTAGAAACTTATCTACTATTTTTTATAACTTTCAAAGTAACATTTGATTGAACTATACTAAACTATAATTTCTCAAAAATATCAATTAAATTCAAATTCAATTCTTCATTACCTCAAGCCTTTTCCTTGTCAACAAATGTTATGCAAATGATGGTCCCTTAGGTCAATTAGGATTTCTACCATATCAAAATGGTAGAGGATCCACATAGGTGGATGGTGGAATACTCTATAACAAGAAAAATAAAATTGACAAAATTAGTATATAATTATTGACAAACAAACATAAACTAAAAATTTATCTACTTATATATCTGGTAGATATTAAAAAACCATATACCTAAATTGATGATGCTTCTTTGATTATTTGGCAAGAACTCATCATGGATGTAGTAACAACAACTTCCTATACATAAAAAATGGCAAGAATGTAAGACTATAAATGTATGTACATATAATAATAATATATTTAAAAGTGGCATCTAAATCACTACAATAAGTTCTATAAGTTCTCACTAAACTATTACTTCAATTACCTTGACTTTGAGTTATTCTATGAATGATAGTCCCTTAGGATTATCAGGTGTTTTAGTATATGACATTGGAAAAGGTGTCACATCATTCACATTTCAAGTAGACTACAAAAGTAAAATAAGATCAAGATACAAATTAATATGTATTTAATTAATTACTATTTAAAATATATGCATACTGTGGATGTAAAATTACTCGAGCTCCCTTCAGGTTGTTTATATTTTGCTAAGTCTGGCCTGCACCCCATACATTTGAATATCCTTGGGCCTCTTCTGGAAGAGCTTCACCTACTACCACCACGTGTCTGTTGTGCACTCCTTGCAAGGATGCTTCCCTTCACTCCTCTTCCAAGCCTCACCATGATTCCACATGTTAGTAGTGTGGGCACTTGACACCTACTTCCCTTCACCTCTCAACCATGCTCTACTCATGTGCCACATAACATCGATCTATGTACACTTTTTGGTGGACCCCACGACCAACACTAGTGACAAATACTTCTCCATGTTTCTTCCTAGCGGGGATTTCATGAAAAGGAAGAAAGGAATGGGCAATGAGCACTGCCATATTGCTAGGTGTCTTAACTGACTTTGTGAGTAAGTGACACATGTCTACATGAGGTTCTGTTGAGACCACCACCATCATTTGTAGGGGATGCATTTGGCTTGAAGGTGACTTCATTCTATGACTTGAATCTTTTTGTTGTTGCAATGGCCTTAGGAGATCATTGCTTTGGGCATCATTGCTTGTGATGAAGGAATATTTTCTGTTATTAGCTTTCAGGCGGTGGGATTTTTTTCTTATATATACTAGTTCTTCCTTCTAAAAATGAGTTTGGAACATACAAAAAAGATTGTGAAAGACACCAAGCCTTTTGTATTATTTTTAGATTATTGTATAAGACTCACAGACTGTGCCATTGTTTGGCCTTTCTATTTTCTTAAGCTATTTGACAAAACATTAAACCGTGCCATTACTATACTAAGTTGTTTATTTGTAGAACTTCTATGATTTCAATATAAGTTTTCTAATTAGACCATGCCTTTGACTCTTCTTTTAGTAAATGTGTATGGGATTTATTTTATGTTATTAGATAAATTATTCAGGTTTTCATCTTTGATTTTTGTTATTTTGGGACTTATCAGATTGCTGAACGGACCCTTAAATCTCATCTAAAAGATAGATTTACCATGCCTACATCTACATCTTGGAGCATCGCCTTAGTTAGATCTTTATTTTTTATATTTGCTTCCTTTTCCCATTACAAAACCCCAAATACAAAAGAAGATGACTTTAAAAATTGAGAGGTCACTCAGTTTAGTGCAATTGGTGCCCCCATTAACTGAGTTTCCCATAAGGCTATTACCTTGTCAATTTTTGGCATCAACACATACAATAAAAAAGGTTAAACATGTATAACAAATTTTACTATATCAGCTTCTTTAAAAACCTGAAGGTCACTCAATTTAGCGCTATTGGTCCCCCCATTAACCGAGTTTCCCATAAGGCTATTACCTTGTCAATTTTTGACATCAACGGTTTCTTTTTATGACATGCTCAATGGGACTACTTAAATGTACCTAAACCTAAAGTGGGTGTATGAGCCATCAATTTGGTACTAGATCCCAAATAGTGAATAACCTTGGTTTGTTAGTGTCGCTACTAGGAATAGTACAAACTGGAACCCATACAATGAACATTTTGATCCCTCCACCAACCATGTTGCCAATTTCTAACAAAATTTATGTGGCATGGGATGCCATAAGTCCCCTTGTAGCACTAGTAGCACCCACCGTTTGGGCCCCTATCCTAGCCTTTGCTTTAAAAGCTATACAAAAATTCATTGGGGATGACTCAAAACACCATCTGAACACCTGCAAGATGTGGCAGACGTGTATTTGGTGCACAAAGTTACCAACCAAAATATAGCACTAAGGTTGCTCACAACCTCTTTTAGGGGTAAGGTGCTAGATTGGTACCACACTCTACAAGCTAACATTATCAGTACCTGAGATCAGCTTGGAGATCCTTTCTCTGAAAGATTCTCAAATGATGGAGATAGGTGTTCACTATATCATCAATTGGTAATCATAAAGTAGGCCCCATATGAAGCCATGACTGACTTTAATGCTTGGTTCCATACAACTTGGTAGAGGATCCAGGTTGTTATTCGCTCACCAGCCAAGTTGGCATTCATGTTCTACTTGAAATCCATAAATTCCAACATCTTGATGATGATCTAGTCCCTTGGCAGGACCACTCTACTAGATGCATACAACATCGTTGTCAAGGTGGAGAACAATCTAATAGATGCCAGGAAGTTGCCACCTCAATCCATTATGCTTATATTTTTTGAAATATCAATTCTTGCCTAGGAAATAACATCTACCAATGCATCTACTCCTCCTCAATCCATGTATACATATTCAAACGTTCCACAAAATGTCACTTCCAAATCTGGCTCTTCAAAGGATGAGATGAGTGGCGTCAAGGAGATGTTGTGGACCATCGCCAACAAAATAACTACCATCAAGCAAACTAGTCTGCACCTCCGAAGCCAACCTACCAAAATTATCAAGGCGAAAGATCTTCTTACCAGTAAAACTAGTTCCAAGGAGGCTTGCACACAAATCTATAGGCTCAAAAATCTAATCAAATAGTGCCAGTGCCTACTCCACTGCAATGAATTCAGCCAAGCTTGAGCAAAGAGTTGACAGTGGGGAAAAATAATCTCGCTGACAAAATCAATCCTTGGCGCTTCCCCTGTGGCAACACACATATGCCTCGAAAATGCCTACATAACAACCTACAACAAAAGGTGTCAGAACTGCGTAGCCAAGGTGCAACATCAGATCCTAGGGGTTGTGTATATGCCTCTTTGCAAATGGAAAATGTGGTACTCATTGCACAAATGCAAGGGATGTCCTTGGAGTAAGAAACTGTTATAGCTCTTGACCACACACTCTTCTCATGGATGGAAGAAGAAGAGGAAATGTTTGCAAATGATGCATCCACATTGAAAGCCCCACAAGTGTATTATGATTATAACAATCACTTAAAGAGGAGATTCACAGGTGAACTAGTCATCTTGTAGCCCAAAATTTCCTTAGACCAGACACCTAGTACCTTCGTAATTGCAACAATAATTTCAGCCGTGAAAGGAAATTGTTATAACCAGGGCTAAGGAACAAAAGCCTTCAAATCCACCACCATTTAATGTGGTAGAGCAATTGAAAAAATCCTCCGCTAATGTGTCCCTTTGGGATATCTTAGCTATTCTGGAGTAGAAATCATTACTACAAAAGGTTCTCCAGGAAGATCTAATCATTGAGCCAATGAAACACTCACTCAAGGAAAAGGCCATTGATCCATCACCTCTTGCCAAAATTCTCACAAATAGTGCAGAGGAAGCTTCTACTAAAGTTAGAGATAAGTCGAAACCCAAGCCCTTTTTCCTAACTCTTATTATGGGCAAAAAATTACTGCATAATTCCATGATTGACTCTAGTGCTAGCACCATAGCCATGCCCAAATAGATAGCTGAAGCCTTACGAATTAGCTATGAACCCTTAAAAAGGGGGGTTATGAAGTTTGATGGTAACAAGGCTTAACATATAGGTGTCATTAAGAACCTCCCTTTGACTCTATTCTCCTCCCATAGTATCACAATTCCATAAGATACTGTGATCATATACATTCCCCCCATGTTCGGTTTTTGCTTATCATGAGAATTTGAACTTCAAATATAGGTGGATACCTTTCTTTGGATTGGTCACACTTGATCCTCAGAACCAAGCATGGAGCTAAAATGAAAATTATATCTGAACCTCTACATTCAGAACATGTAGTTGATGAAGCCATGATCAACTTTGAAGCTTCTCATACCTCTTTCACCAAAAAGGAAATGTATTGTACCGAGCTACTAGAGGATGAAAAAGTGACTGGAGAATGGATGAATTCTGAAGAGGTCCTCTTGAGTGATTATATAGACACTGATCCTTTTGAAAACTATCATGCCATCAGGTTAGGGACCTATGTCATCTATGATGAATATCAAGTGCTTCTGAAGGTCATGAAGGAACTTGAGAGTGGTCAAGCTTTAGAGCTATGGATGCTACACTTTGATGGAGTAAGATGCAACATTGGTGTAGGAGTTAGGATATGTTTGACATCCCCATCCAATGAAAATACACTCCATTCCTTCTACTTCTAGTTCACTTGTTTGAACAATGAAGCTAAATATGAAGGCCTAGTGCAAGGTCTAAGCCTTGCAAAGTAGATGGGCATTAAGCAAATAATGGCATTTAGAGACTATGAACTAGTAGTCGATCAAGTTCAAGGGATTTCCATAGCAAAGAATGTCTACATGAGATCCTATAGACATAGAGTCTAGGATCTAATCAAGGGCTTTGAAGCCTTCAATATCCTGATAGTGCCCAGAGAGAAAAATACAGATGTTGACCACATGGGAGAAAATTCAATCTCAATTTGATCATGCTTTCGACTTAATTCATAACATACACTCTGTATGAGTGATCGTCCGACTGACAATTCTAGATAATGCACAAAGTTGGAAAGTGTTTGAAAGTGATGAATACATTGCCTCATTCATCCAACAGTTAAGAGTGTTCACTAAGCAACTCCAACCAAAAATTTATGATGCCTATGAACGAAAAATTATTCAGTTAAGGTGCAATAAGCTCCCAAAAGGATTGGTCACTCTCGAAAACCTATTCAATTGTGATGATGCAAGAAATGAAAAAAGGGAAGTTAAGTGACTATACAGATCTTGAGGTTAGAGACAAAAGGAAGCTCAAGGTTGGAAAAGATGTCCCACATCATGATAAAGAGAGACTCATCTATTTTTGTGAGAAATATGGAGTAGTGGCTTAGTCATATGATGACCTCAAGGGATATGATCCTAAAATCATCCAACATACTATAGAGTTGACAAAAGGGGCACAACCTTTCCACCAAAAGTAGTGGCCAATGAATCCTAAGATTGAGGCACTAATGGCACAAGAGCTGATAAAGCTAATTCAGTCCCAGATCATCTTCTCCATCAAGCACAATGCATGGGTATCCAACCTGGTTCTAGTCTAAAAGAACAGAGACATCTGCCTATGTGTTGACTTTTGAGATCTAAATAAAGAATTTGTTAAGGACCACTACCCCTTTCCTTCCATGGAGTCTATCCTGCAAATAGTGGTAGGATTAGAGATGTTTTATCTATTGGATGGTTTCTCTAGTTATAACCATATATGGGTCAAAGAAGAGGACTGACACAAAACAATGTTCACTACCAAGTGGGGAATGTTTGCATATGCAAAAATGCCTTTCGTCTTCTCAAATGCGTGAGCTACCTTCCAACAGGAAATGGATATTATTTTTAGAGAATTGATCAACAAGATTATCTTAATCTATTTGGATGATCTGATAGTATTCTCCAAGCATAAGGATGATCATTATGATCACCTTGAAATGGTTTTTTAAAATTTGCTAGGAGTTTGAGATATTTTTGAACCTGAAAAAATGTGTTTTCAGAGTACCATAGGGAAAACTATTGGGACATGTAGTTTCCAAAGATGGAATTGCAATTGATTTAGAGTGCATAAAAGCAATTAGATAGCTCCCCCTACCAGCCAATAAGAAGGGAGTTCAGTCCTTTCTAGGAAAGGTAAATTTTGTGAGAAAATTCATTTCAAATTTTGTAGGAATAATTAGACCTATCACCCTAGTGTTAAAAAAAGATTAGTTATTCAAATGGACAAAGGAAGCTAGAGAAGCCTTTGAGAAGGTTAAGGATGTTATTTCTTTAGATCCCGTGCTGGTAAATCTAGACCTATCAAAGGACTTTATATTGTATGTATTCAGTAGCAAATCCAACATCGCTACTATGCTAAATCAAAAGGATGATGAAGGAAGGGAGAACATCCAATAGCATTCCACTCCCAAACCTTATAAGATTATGAGATGAATTACAACTTCATTGAAAGGAAAGTATTTTCCATTGTTAAGGGACTCAAGAAGTTCTGACACCTCATATCTTACAACAAGGTGATTGTATATGTTGCACATTCTAGTGTGAATGAGTATATCATGGAAGGAGAAATCACCAAAAAAAGGGCCAATTGGATCACTAAGATCCTTGAATATGATATTGAGGCCAAACCCACAAAGACCGTCTAAGGAAGAGGACTGTGTGAGTATTTGGCACATGATGAAGAGATGGTAGCTGAAGAAGAGCAACCCAAACTTGTTCTAACAAATGAACCTGAGTCCCAAGGCTGCTAGCTAGTAGATAGAGTAAGATTGATGCATACTAAGAAATATTTGTCGAGCCTTCCTTCTCAGAAGAGAAGATTCTATAGATTGCAGAACAATGGATATGTTATTATTGAAGAGGTCCTCTTTAAAAGGAACTTCAATGGCGTTCTACTATAGTGTGCCACTAGAGAATAGGCGAAGAAAATTATTGAAACTTTCGACAATAGTCCCATGGGTAGACATTTCTTTGCAAAGGCCACTGCTATCAAAATTATGTGCACCAAATATTTCTAGCCCACACTATTCAATGACTCACACTCTTTGGTTAAGGCCTACAAGGAATGCCAATTCTTCGCACCAAGGAGGAAAAACTCCACAATGCCTCTCAACCTGATAGTGACCAAGGAACCTTGATTTGTTGGGATGATTAATCCCACCTCTAGTGTTGGACACAAATGGATCCTTAGAGCTATAGACTATTTTACCAGATGGACAGAGGCCATTCCCTTGAAAAATGCAATGGTGGAAATTCTGAAATTCCTTGAGGAACTAGTAATGAGATTTAGCTTGCCAAAGACCATCATCTTTGACAATGCTAAGGCTTTCCTAGGTTCTAAGGTATGTTAATTCACACTCGTGCATGAAATATTCTTAAGAGCATCATCAAATTACTACCCACAATGGAATGGTGGAGCTGAGTTGACTAATAAAATTTAGTCTAACTCATTAAAAGAATTGGGTTAGAACATCAGAAGGAGTGGCACAAGAACCTTCAGGCAGTACTCTGGGCAGACTGCATAACCCCTAAACAAGTTCTCAAGACTTGTCCGTATGAATTTGTGTATGGGAAAGAAGTGCTACTGCCCATCTCCATGGAGATTCCTGCACTACAGTTGCTCAAATTTCTAGAGGTTTAAGAAAATGGAGCCATGGAGGTCTGGTTGGCTGAGTTAATGGAAGTACATGAAAAAAGTGAAAAGGCCCTAATAGCCATGTATAACTACCAATAGGTGGTTAAAAGATGTTTTGACAATAAAACCTTAGACCAAGGCCTCAAATGTAGAGACTTAGTGTTGAAGTTTAATGAGAGGGCCACAAATCCTGGCCAACACAAAAAAATTGATAGTCTGTGGGAAGGCCCTTTTAGAATAATTCAATGCAAGCAACACAATGCATTCAAATTAGAAATTATGGAGAAAGAGGCATTGGGGATTTTGGTTAATGGAATCCACATTAAATTGTTCAATTAAGCTTTATTAATTTTTTAGCTTGTGTAAATATGTAATTATTTTAGATTTTCCTTTGTGTTCTTTTGTTTGGCCAATCTTTCCAAGCAACACATGAAGCAAAAAATGAACTCATATGAAAAAAATTGAAAATGAACCCATGTGCAAAATTCAAAAGGTACTCAAAGAAATGGAGAAAAGGGAACCCATAACAAGCAAAATTGCAAGAAGCAAAAGAGACAAGCAATTTGATAAAAGTTGTATATTCATTATATACGAAATTATATACTTCGATAATACACTCGCAAAATGGCTCTAAGGCCATACTTTTAAAGTATATATATGTATTATGCAATTTTTTCATATATGTATATATGGTGAAAGCCTCTTAAGGCGTATATACAAAAAATAGATTGTTTCTTAAAACATATGAAAAGTATTGAGTCTTAAGCAGCAGTAATAGGAGCATCATCAACAACATCAGGAATAACATCATCATCAATAGGAGTATTAGGAATGATAATAGGAGAATTAGGAGCAATAGGAGCATTAACAACAACAATGGTGAGCAGTGGGGGATATACCACGTCCTTGAAGTTAGTATACCACTCTATGTCGTAAAACAACACCACATTATAGCAACGCAACAAGAAGTGATAGGCATGAGTGACCCTCTGGCAGTTCTCTTCATGTGTTTGAATGTGGAACCCACTTAGAAATGGTACCCATTGCACCACTGCATCTTCTTTGATATGTCAGCAGAGGTCGCTCACTATGGGGAGTCCAAGGCTATACACTATGTTCATCACCACTTCACTAAGCCCACCAAGGTAATGCTTAGGAAAGATCTCCATTTTCAGACACAAAATCATTTGCTTAGGGACCTAAATATCAAGCAAAGAGGAAATGAAATATGAGAAAATGTTGGTATTGACCCTATATTTATCCTCGTACTCAATATAGTCCCTTCCCAGAACCCACTTCATCTCTATTATGGCCAATGAATGCTTGTTCTTTGTCATTCGATTCAAGTGCCTATTAGAGATTTCACCTAAGAAAGCTCTCTGAGACTTGTTGCTAACCAACCTAATTGGAGTATTCATGATGCTAGTTCTACCCAACTACCTAATCCTAATTCTATACCCAACAACTTAATACCAATTCTTCCCAATTGCTAAGTGTGATTTTGTTGTCTAAGGGCCTATTTATAGAAATAGCTAGGATATCCAAGGTACTTTCATGCAATAAGCATGATTCTAATCAAGTGATTAGCTCAAAAATCCCACCAAGAGCCTGCTCGAATTTCCCACCTAGTTGCGTCTACTGTGTACAACTTGCTATGTTCAAAGTTAAGTAGAGGTAATTAATTAGCATAAGCCGATTGTAGTCTTCAGGGGTAGTTTGCATGACCAGGTGCTAAGGTGTCACATTGCAAGTGTGTTTTAGTCTCCAAGACATAACACAAATCTTTTCAAGTGTGTTTTTAGGATATTAATTGCCAAGCATGCGAAAGGTTTATATGCCTTTAATCACCAACTCAATTTCCTAAGAAAATCGTGCTGTAGGACATCCTTACTAAATGTCATTATGAATTCTTGTCTTTTCAAAATGGAAAGAAATTCATTCAACACAAGCAAATAAGTTGGCAGTACATGCCAAATTTAATGCAAAAATGTAACCATCATCTACCACTTTAGGCTAAGAAAAAGCTAAGTGTTGCATGTGAAGGATAACATTGTAAAAATCTTCTTGAGTATGCTATCTAGATAAAAGAGTTTCAAGTGTAGAATTGTTGAGGAACACTGGTGAATTGCAACAAGTTTGAGCATAGAAAAAATCCATAGCAGAAGGACAATGGCCCAAAATCCTCAAATTGAAGTGCAAGGAGAGGCAATGCAAAGCTTGTTTGATGCCATGCCAGTGCCACCCATGACCAATATTTTTTGCAATACCTCTTATGCTTTGCTTGGGATACTAGAGAAGCCAAAGTGGATTCATATGCGGGCCACAAAAAAGCAAAAAACTCATAGGGACTAGAGCCAAATAAAGGAAGAATGGGATAACATTCATGATCCCATCCTTAGAAAGAGCCCTAAGACTCTTAGGGAGGCAACCTATGAGAGAATGAAGAATAGTAACCGGGATTCTTTGGCGTACAAGCAATGGTTTAGCGGGCTTCCATAGTATATGGTCCCTTTTGTGCATTACCGCCCATAACTATTCAACGAGGGCATTAAGCATTTTAATGCAAGTACTGGTGCCATTGAAGGCTGATATTTTAGAGTTAACGTCAACATGGAAGCTATCTGGGATATGCTATGTATCCTTATCAAAAGGGGCTCTAGACCAAAAATGATGGAGTCATTCACTCCAAGAAAAGGAGACAAATATTGGAGAGACAAAGATCTTGCTCTGGATTTTATAACAGAGAAACCAAAAGGCCTAGGGAAGATGTGAAAAAGCCACCACAGATTCTAGTAGCATACAATTCTTTCCCTACGGACATGCAAGATGCTTTCTCAATGATGACCTTTGTTTGTGGCCTAGACAGTGACAAGTATGTTTAGGAGTTTCAACTAGGTCTGGGGTTTCAATTACATAGGAAACATTCCTTATTTTGGTATGACTTCACATAAGTCATTATCGAGGAAATACTGAGCCAAATAAAGGAATACATAACACAAAATAAGTCTAGATTTCCTTCTCTCTTTCCCTATATGTTTCTACATCAGAACCCTGACTTCTTCAAAAAACATGTGAGGTTGGCTAGTTTTGACGAAAAGGGAATAATAAGGCCAATTTTTGTATGGACTTCTCTCCTCTTCATAACTTATAACCATTATGCATTCTCAGATTATTTCTTGACTTTGATTTTGCAAGACTTGAGCGAGGATGGTGGTCTTTATCGACTTTCTATCGACTAGATAGGGTATATGCAAAGTTTCACTCTGAAATGTGACTGGTTTCTCAGTGAGGATTTCACATTCATTCAGATGCGTGGCTTTACTAAGGAACCATTTTGACTTCTGGCATCATGCGTCATAGATCGGGTGTTTTCCCTTAAGATGTTCCAACAAGTGTTAACTATCAATAATAATTTTGTGGAGGAAAGGGTAAGAAAGGATTCTTCTTTTTCCCTTTCACTTTCAAGTTGGTGGTGATGGCAAAGAAGCAGGCGCATAAGCTGCTCGAGGAAAAGCTGGCTCATCTAGGGCTAGTATGGATTTACGAAAAATGGCAATAAAACCTCAACAATGACTTACCAAATGTATTTGTCAAGGTATCTCACAGCCCCCAACCTTATTGAGAAAAGTGGTAGAATCCACTAGAAGAATAGGATGATCTATTGGTTGACCTGGCTCACATTCCTATAGAGGATAGGAGGTTGCCATGGCTCAAATTCTACTTCCCTTCAACAAAGTTTAATAAGAAGCTTCAAATGGTGCCACCATTTTCAATGATTTGGTTAAGAATTTCAACTAGAGTGAGGAAAAGATTAGGGATTTTTGGATTTACCAACAAGAGATCTAATGCCCTGATACCCCTTACCAAGACATAGATTTGGATGAAAAATTTGATACTCAGTGGCATCGATCACATAGTGATACCGACGCAAGAAATGATGAGGATGTAGACCCGAAGGAAGCTAAAAAGTATACAGGGAAGGGGAAGGAGAAAGAAAAGGAAGTGAAGATGGATCCAATGCAGAAAACTAAACAAGCAACAATGCAACCTAGCACAACTAATCCAAAGTTGCGGGTGAATATATCATGTTCAGGATCTTCACAAACATGTACATGGGTCATGAAGAAACCTAGAGTTTCCTAATAACAACTGTCGAAGGTCATAGAGGTGGAAAATTCCCCACCAAATAAAAGGTAGTGCACATATACAACTTCTAGAGAGGGTTCACAAGAGCCTGTAATGAGCCAAGGATCGGAGGCCTCTGCTACCTAGGTATCTTTTTCTCCCTCTTTTCTTGCTTCACAATATTTGGTTCCTCCTGCTATCTTTGCATCACCCGTTACTTCAAGTGTCGGCCTTTCCTTCTCTACTTTTGCTATAATGGTCACGAGAGGTTTCTCCCAATTGTCCCAAGCAGGACTTGATTAGCCTTTACTGCTCCGCAGTCCTTTCCACCTTTCGTTAGAGCCCAATATGCAGCCGCCATTGATACCCCTCTTGCTACTATTGTATCGACCCCTACTTGGTTTACCCAACAGATGGAATCTACCATCGCTTCTCATGAGTCCTCCTACTGCTTCACAGACTAACCCTTGGTATATTCCCCCATTCTCCCCACTAACAGTCTCTCTTCCAAGGAAGAAATCATTTGGAGCCACTACCCTCTTGTTCCCTTTTGCTCTTCTTTGTAGTGCACCCTTTGCGGGCGAGCTCATTAGGTCACCAACATAATTCACGAGCTATCAGGCTCCAGAAGCAAAGGGATAAGGATACTAAAAAGCTGACTAAGTGAAAGGTGTAGACCATTTTCAATGAGGCTCAACAATCACTGTATTCTACAACCATTCATCCAACCATCATCAAACCGCAAGGAGAGATGTGACTTGAGGATTATGTACAACATCTATGCTATGGTACTTGATCTGAGTGTAGCCTGAATGCAAGATAAAGTTCAACTCATGGAGGAGACACAACAAGTGGTGACCACCGACTTCATTAAGTCTAGTCGCCAACTAAAGGAGGAAGAGATAAAAAAATATCAAGGAGAGAATTGAAGTCCTACTAGCAAAGGACAAAGCAAGGGATGCCAAATTTGTGTGTTTCTCACAAGCAAAGGTAGAGCAGGCCAAACTCTAGAAGGAACTTGCAAAGTTCCAAGCCCAAGATTCCAACCTAGTCACTGAGCTGCAACAAAAACACCAAGAATTATAGGACTAGTTAGATAGGGTGAAAGAGGAGATGCAACAAAGAAATGAGGAGTTTTAGCATCAACGAGCTTAATTGGAGAAAAGAATGTAGCAAAAGGACATAGACTTCTAAGGCTGAAAGACTCAATTTGAGAAGGAAATCCAAGAGGTGAAGCTTTCCCTCAAAAGGGAATCGACAAACAAAAGCTGGGTTGAAGAAAAATGGCTTGCCAATTTGAGATACCTACAAGAAAAAAATTCCTTTTCAAATAAGAGGATTACAGAACTGACACAAGACGTTGGGTTGAGGGATGTGGAAATTGGCCTTTTGAAGAATCTTCCCCAAACCCCTACTACCCATTTGGACCTCCTTCAAGTAGCCCAATGACTATATATTTCATACTGGGAAAAGGTTAAGGCCTTCTACCTAACTCTTCAGCTAACACTTTAGTTCATGGTAGAAACACCAAGTTTAAGCAGGGAGATTTGTGAAACTATTCAGCAATTCCCACAATTCATCACAGAGAAGGTTCCTGAGGTAGAAAAGTTGTTAGATAAGCTGTACATAGTGTTGAATGAGGATTTGGTGTGCACGAGAATTAAGGAATGAAAGTTAGGTACCAAGATAGCAAAAGAGTTCATCCACTGCCACACAACCATCCTCCATGCTAGCGAGTGCTCTGCCACATTGGGCCAAACTATGAACAACATGTGAATGAAATTCTCCCAGCTAACTCAGATGGGCTTTCCCTCCCCATTTCTTTTTGATGATTCGATTGCCATAGCGGAGCAAATTGCAATGAATATTGAGGAGAAGTAGCAAGACATATTTTCTTTTCAGAGCTTTAGTCAACCCCCTATTGTAGAGGATAGTGAGGGCATAACTCATTAGATAGCGTGCCTACTCTTCCAACTTGAGTCCAGGGCTGATATATCCATGCTGTTGCCATTTAAAGAAGTAATTGATCTATACAAAGCACAAGAGAATCTATGCCACATATCAACGCCATCTGAGGCCAACTGACTACCTCTACAAACCACTCTCTCAAAGCTCTAATTACATCACCCAATGGATAAGGCTCTAGACCTCGAACCATAATTTTTTGGGTTGCTCATTTTGCAGGAAAAATGCCCCTGGTAGTTGCTAAAAGCTATAGATGTAAAATTCCTTGAGCTCCATTTAGGTTGTTTGTATTTTGCTAAGTTTGACCTAGGCCCCATACATTTGAATATCCTTAGGCCCCTTTGTGAAGAGCTTCGCCTGCTACCACCACATGTCCACTATGCACTCCTCGCAAGGATGCTTCCCTTCATTCCTCTTCCAAGCCTCGCCATGCTTCCATGTGTTAGTAGCTTGGGAACTTGATGCTTGCTTCCCTTCGCTTCTCAACCATGCTTCACCCACATGCCACGTAGCATCTATTTGCGTACACTTTTTGGCATATCCCAACTCTAGCGACGAAGACTTCTCCACGTGTCTTCCCCATGGGGATTTCATCAAAAGGAAGAAAGGAACGAGTAAAAAGCCCCACTATATTGCCACGTGTCCTAATTGACTCTGTGGGTGACACATGTCTGCATGAGGTTTTGTTGGGACCATCACCATCATTTGTAGGGGATGCATCTGACTTGAAGGTGACTATATTCTATGGTTCAAATATTTTTCTATTGCAATGACCTTAGGAGATCATTGCTCTAGGCATCATTTCTTGTGATGAAGGAATCTTTTCTGTTACTGGCTTTTGTTTTCTTATATATATTGCTTCTTCCTTCCAAAAATGAGTTTAGAACATACACAAAAGATTTTGAAAGACACTAGGCCTTTTGTACTTTCTTTTTATTATTGTTTAAGACTTACAGACTGTGCCATTGTTTGACCTTTCTATTTTCTTAAGCTATTTGAAAAAACATTATATTGTGCCATTATTGTATTGATTTGTTTATTTGCAAAACTTCTATGATTTCAATATAAGTTTGTTTATTTAGATCATGTCTTTGACTCTTCTTTTTAGTAAATGTGTATGCAAGTTATTTTATGTTATTAGATAGATTATTCAGGTTTTCATCTTTTATTTTTGTTATTCTGGGACTTAGCAGATTGCTGAGCAGGCCCTTAAATCTCATCCAAAAGATAGATTCACCATGCCTACATCTACATCTTAGTGCATCGCCTTAGTTAGATCTTTATTTTTTATATTTGCTTCCTTTTCCCATTCCAAAACCCCAAATATAGAAGATGATGACTTCTTTAAAAATTGAGAGGTCACTCAGTTTAGCACAATTGGTCCCCCCATTAACTGAGTTTCCCATAAGGCTGTTACCTTTTCAATTTTTGGCATCAACACATACAATAAAAAAGGTTAAACATGTATAAAAAATTATACTATGTCTAGGCCAAATTCAATGGCTAAAAAAGTACCATGTTGGACTTCTCTAAGCTCATCCTCAGTTATTAATTATTCATTTCCACTTAAATATACTTTCTAGTAATATTATTTTTTATATTAATTTTAAATGAAAAACACTATGAAATAAATTTAAGTTTTACTTGTACATAAGATTGTTGTTTCTCCTCATCTCTAGCTATGGATGGCTAGAAGTTCCTTCTATTCTTGCCTCACATGTCTTCACGTATTTAGTACATGTTGTTGGCTCATCTCCTCTATGTGTTACATCATATACCTCATGCTCAGTTGTGTTTAGGGGAGGCTTAGTAGCATCTCTGATAAGACCTAAGCACATATGACTACACATAGTGCAACGATGAGGCACACAAATATGTCTAGATGATGATGGTCCACCAATATCAATTGAACCACTAGGAGTATCACTATCAGGTGGTTGGGAAAACTACGAAGATTTTGTAGTCAAATGTACAATCAAAGAGTGTATGGCCATGAGGCTTTGTATTGTTGTTGTAGTGTAGAAAAATGTATCCCTTTTCATTCACACTTTATTTGGGCCCTCCTAATTAAATTAGACTAATTGTTCCTTAATAAGCTCTATTTTACATCTACAAGCCTAATAAATTACATTTTCTAAAGGGTAAATCTGATAAAATTTAATGCCAACACATAATAAACACTTTGAGCAATGTGTGTTCTAGGAATAGGGACTTGGGACCCATTCACCCATGGGCGAATGAGTCCTCCTTGGTCTTTGGAACCCATTTTTAAAACATGTTTTGGCAGTATTTTTATCATCCCAAATTCAAATATCATCTCACATTTACTCACGTGTCCACTCATCAGTCGAGTGTGCAACCTTGCCCTAGATGGGTAACCATAGAATGTAGTGTATGTCCTCTAATGTAATAGTCATCTCCCTAGTAGGTAGATGAAAGGTGCAAGTATCACCATCCCACCTCTCTACTAAGGCTAGTAGCATGGCGTCATGATATCTCATTGATGGCATAACATACACCTAGAAGAATCTTGTATCCTAAAGAATATTGATCTCGTCCTCTGACAGTCAGGTGATGAGGTCTAAGAGGAAACAAAATTATTTTCCTCTGAGATGCTGTCAAGCTCAAGGAGGGATCTAAATGTTAAACTAAGGAAAGGAAATCCTAAATATATCCATTAATAATTAAAATAATTAACTAATTTTTCTCTAGGAAACATGTGCCTTTTTTGGATAGGGGGTCTTGGACACTTTAGACATTTCTAGACACTTTGCGCCAATAGTGGATGCTTTGTGACAAAGATGGAAATTTTGTGACTATCTTTTCTAGGGTACTAAAAATACTAAAATACATAAAAAATTACTATAAATGCATGAAAATGAAGATGAAGCAACAAAGAATCCAATCACCATAGGTCGAATCACGTGTCGTGCCACCTCATCACAAAGGACATCAAGTTTGGGAGGTCTGTAGGTGCATTTGCTTGACATCCTAGATCACTCTACACTGAGATAAACTGCAACTTGAGGTAAATATAAAAATGAGATAAAAATTTCATTTTCATTCATATATGCCTAATTTTATTATAAAGATATATATTTTACTTTAGGTATATTTCATTCAAATCAATATATTGGGGGCTAGAGAACTTTGTTTTCGATGTCGTTTGATTCGTTGGATTCATAATTCCACTCTTGATCTCATCAATTGTTTATCACTGTGTTATGATACTTGGAAATATGCTATAACAAGACTTAAGTAACTTGATGTGGTTTTGTGGCTACCCTGATTCCACTCCATAAAGCAAGTGGAATCAAGGGGACATACATCTACCCTTGAATTTGATTCTCCATAGAAGTTTGATAAGAAAATTTTTGAGCAACTAAAAAAATTGTGTTGTAAGATGTGGTTATTAACATTGTGGTTTTGTAGATGACTACAATGGAGGCTTCATTCTCCCTAATGAATCCATATGAGTATCCTTTTTATAAATTTTATTGATTAAAATTCCTTTAGCTTGCATATGCACGTAGTTTCATATGGTCGCTATAGTGGGGGCTAAATGTAGTGTAGAAAATTGTACCCCTTTCTAGGAGAAAGTATAATTCACACTTATTTGAACCTATTTTGGTGACCTTTTCATTAATTTATTTTAAAATCCCATGAATAGGCCCCTAATACCCCTTTATCATGTATCCCAAAGCCTATATTTTACTTAATTTTATTTAATTCTTGACACCACAACCCATACTGAATAAATGATATGGATCAAATTAATGCCCTGACATTTAAGGAGTCCTAAAGTTTTAGGTCACGACCTATTCACCCACAAGTGAATGGGTCCTCATTAGGCTCATTAAACTCAACTTTGGATATCTTTTTGGTGGCATTTCAGTCTCTCAAATTCAACTTTCACATGCCGGATTTTAGGATCTAATAATTGGAAATTTAGATAGGAATTCTATAAAGCCAAGTTGTTAGAATATGTTATGGAGATAGCCTGCCAAGATCTAGAGGCCAAATGGAAAGGACAAAGAGAGAATATGAATATGACAAGAATAAATTGTATTCTTATCAATTATGATTCAATTTTTTGTATGTGTGTTCAATTTAGTAGAGACCCCTTGGTTATATAGCCAAGGTGAGATACAAGATGTCATAAGATTATGACAATTTTCTTAATCATATGACATGAGACAAATAATCACTACTACCTAGGTCACATGCATTACAAGTCAAAAGATAAGATAACAACTAATGACAACTAACACCTTCTAGAAAGATTCCTTCCTAGGACCTAAGTAAACTTAACATGTAAATAAGTCCCCTAGTGATGAATTAACTAGGTACAAGACTTTATTTAAAGGTCAACATAAGTCTCACATTCATTTTACACTAGAAAAGAGATAAGGAAGAGAATTTCATATGAGACCAAGTATTCATATTCAATAGAAAGGAGAAGCACTCAAAAGTGACATCTTGGAGCAACATTTGAGTTGTTTTTGTAGGTCTTCGAGCTCATTTTGATATCAAGATCAAGCATTTCCAAAGGATTGATGATAGTTTCCTATAGAGTTTCATGATGGATTATAGGTTTTGGGAGATACACAAAACATTCAACCAAGCCTAATGACTTGTTTCCTAAGTGATTCCATCTTCTATTAGCTCTCTACTTACAACCTAAGGAAGGTATAATTAGATTTGTGACTTATTACAGTAATTTGAGATCTCCTAAAGTAGGTGTAGTGTAGGAAAAAAATATCCCATTTTCACACTTAATTTGAGAATAATTAATATTAAATTGAGCCTAATGTTTCCTTTATTTAGTGTTGTAATGTGTTTTACACATTCACATTAAGTTTAAGGCCCTTTTAAATTAGATGGACCTAATTTTGCCTCATTTAGGATGTTGTAAACTATATCTTTACACATTCACACTAATCTAGGGATTTATTAATTAATTGGGCTTATTTGTGCCTTAATGGTCCTATTTTACATCCACAGGCCTTATTAAATGTATTTTTCTCAGGATAATCCTGAAAATTATCAAATAACCAATCATAATTTAATGTTTTGGGTCATGTGTTCTAGATCTGGTAATTTGGGACTCATATGCCACCTTGGGCCTATGAGTCCCACCCCATTCTGGGGACTTGATTTCAAATTGCACATTAAACAAGACACTCCTAGAAATCCATGTCTTAGGTATTAGCTACTAGGAATCATACACCACAACTAGCATATGAGTCGTACATTCACCAAGACCTATTTTGAATCAAATTCTTGGTGGGATTTTATTATCCTAGATCTGATTTCAGCTTGTAGTGTTGCAATTTTGATAAATTTGGCATAAACAAGTATAAATACAAGGCTATTTCACCTAATTTCACCTAACAATTTTGAGTCAAGCATACTAAGATTTCACAAGAGAATTGTAGTGTATTCAAGAGTATTCAAGAAGGCATTAAAGAGAAAATCATCAAGCATTTGGAGCAACATTCAAGATTCAAGTATCATGTCAAAGGCTTTGTGCATCATGCATGTGGTTTTGAACTAATATTGTGATGTATTGTTCAAGATCAATTCAAGTATTCAAGGGAATTATCCTTCATCAATAATCATGATCAATATCTACATCCATTGAGGCCACTTCATGCTTCTTTGTAGATCTACAAGGTTTCAAACAAGGTTCTATTGTTTCATCTTATGTTTCATGTTTCATTTCATTCATGATTCATTTTTCATTAAGGTTTGATTACCAAAATGGGGTTTGACCAGGGAAAACCCCCATTCCCTAACAATTTTTTTTTCTCTTCGTTGATGTGTGATTATAGGTTTATAGGTTGAAGAAAAAGTGGATTTGAAGCCTTCAAATGTACCAAAATGACAAAGTTGTCAAAGTTGTCAAGAATCAAAAAACTCAAATCTAGAGCAAGATATCCAACTTATTTACATGATACTAGTGGGAAAATGCTTATTTGATCCATCTTTAGAGGCTCACAAAGTTTCACTTCAGAATTCTGCTCTTGGGACACTTCATGACAAAATGAGACACTTTGCAATAATTTGGGCGTGAGTCCTAGTACTTCCTTTTTCATCAAATTTTAGTAGATCTAGATCAGTCACTAAAAGATTCAAGATCCTACCCAGAAACCCTATATTGGGACTAAATTACCTAGCCTGGTGTATAAGTCCTAGTACAACTCAAAAGCAACAATTTTCAGGGTTTTTAGACCTTGCTTAGTCATCTTCATTTCTCCAAGTACTTATTTATTTTATTTTGTTTATCAATTTGATTACATACTTTTAAAATCCATTTTCTAGGTCATATAGTGAGATTTGCATATTGCTTTCATTTCTTTCTTTCTAAGTATTTTCTTAGTGGTGAACCCCATTTCTTTAATCACACCCAAGGAAACCATCCTAACCCTAGCCCATTCCTTAATCAATTCAATTGGTTGAGGGATCTTGGATTTCATTAATGAACTAGAGCAAAATAGGTTCCTCTAAGTTGTCCATCTCCCAAAAGATAGAACACTATTTTCTTTATTTCATTTTGGTGAACCTAGCCTTTAGACACCTTATTTTTGATTTGAAGTGCATCATAGCCCTAAATCTAGGTTAACTTTGCATTAAATCTTGCATTAGTTAATTTGTATTTAGGGCTTCTAAATCTTGCATTAGTGAAAGTGCATATAGGTTGCATTTTTGAATCTTAAATCACTCAATTTCACTAAAATTTTGTAATTGCAAACAATTAAGTCAATATACAAGTTAGAAACCTTAGAATTAACTTAGAATTTGTTGAATTTTCTACGAACACCCTAATTGAGACTCATACACCCCTAGGACTCATATACATGTGTTTTTATTGAATTTCTAGGAATTCTATGTTGTGTGTTTTTCACTGTTTGAACCCTCTAAAAATCCTAACTAGGACTCATACGGCCCTCTAGGTGATTTAGTCCTAGATCATACCTAAAACTTCCATTTTTAACATTAAAAACCTTGTTTCTATGCTTATGTTTGTTGTTGTTAGATTTATATTTCATTTTACTAAGTTTCTATTTCATTCATTTCATTGGATCTAGCTTAATTTGGTTTCATTTCAATTGTGGATAGAATTAGATTACTGCACTTTTATTTCATTTCTAGCATTAGTTTATAGTTTGACAAGATTAGATTACATTTGGTATTCATTAGAAAACAAAAGCAAAAAAACCAGAAACATTAAAAGAAACAAACAAAAAATGGTTAACATTGGAGAAAGCATATCATTCAAACCCTTTACTAGTGATGAATTTGACATGTTAGATGAAGCCCTTGATGACTTCATCTCCCTTAGATCACCCACTAAAGCTTTGATACAAGAGGATGCAAGCATCGACAATCATGACAATCATAATTGTTCTTCTCTCAATACCTCTCCTATTAGTGACAAAGGTGTCTTGGTGAAAGAAGATACAATCATTGAGAATCATGAAATTATTTTTTGTCCTTCTCCTCCTTCCCCTTGGGAAGTGTTAGTAAATGATATGGCTCCTATAGTTTATCGTAAGAAAAAGACCCTAAGATGCCCTATTAAGTAGTGAACCATTAACTAATAGCTTTGAAGATCGCTATTGGATTAATGATCTTCTTATGAATTTTAGAGGTACAACTCCTCATATGATTTGCAATGAATTTAACTAAACTAAATAAACATATGTATGCTTTTAACCTGAATGTAGGAAAGGAAAAACCTGATACAAGGAAGATTCCTAATATCAAATGTAGAGAAAAGTAACAAAGATACTAACACAAAGACTAGTTCACATATATTTGAAAATGATAAGGGGAGGAAAGGACAACAAGTTCAACAAATTCTATGAATAATTCAAGCCTCACAAACCTTGTAATAAACATATAAATGATATGATATAACAAAGCAACAATATAAAATAATAGTTGCAAATTGACACAAAAATTAGCAATTGAGGGATAGTATTTGAACACATAGATTCAAAAGATGTTTCCTTTATTCTTCCACGAAAAAAGAAAGCTCACAAGCTCCTTGTCTATGTACAAAAATTACATTCAAAAAAATTTCCTTTCCCCTTGATGAACAACTTAAAGATAATTATCTAATTATTGTGGTTCCCCAAGCCTCATAGAGGCTCCCATTCAGTAACAAAAGATCCCCCCTTTCCATTGACAATTTACAATAAATAAACCCCCAAAGAAACCCTTTCAGTTCCATGTAACGATTTCCCGAAAATCAATTTTCCTTTTGAATGATATAATGTTTAATTTCTTGGGATGAATTAAAATATTTGCAATTAAAAGAAATTTCTTGACAAGTGAAATAAAATGTGATGTGTCCACATTGAGGTGAAGCTATTTCCATTAAATATGCTCTAGCTTCCTTACTACTGACATGTATCCTCAATTATTTTGCTTACTTTATCCTTTGTAACCACTTCTTGAGTTTAGATTCTCCTCAAATGCATCAACAATTGGAATCTTATGCATATCGATAACAATAGGTGGTATTCTTCTGCATATCATCTGCTTGTTCCATACATAGTGTTAGAAGTGTCTTTTACATAGCAACTCCTCTGATCTTTATGTGTTATCAAAGAAACTACACCAAAAATTGATCAAAACATCAAATTTCTTCAAGATATATGTTCACACTGTAGCCAAACTTATCTTTGATAAAAGCACTTGATTATTGCAAAGAGTTTCCATCATTAGCTTTGCTTCTAGCTGCAAAATTTTCCTATCATATCTTAAAGGAGCCATCTCCAATTATTTTTATATGTGACTAACTATCACTCAAATCTAGAGTGAATGTCTCTGAATCAAAATTATCCATAGGTTTATTAAGTATCATCTTCAATCACACATATCATGACTTTCTTGTATACACAATATCTTGGGTGCATTGGATTTTCATTATTGTTCCCTCACATAGATGTAAATAGAAGCTTCACTTTGCACCATCTCTAGGCTGAAGTTGATCTTGCAACATATGTTCTATGCACCATTAAGGATGATCCTTCTCATTTTCTATTCAATCTCTTCTACCTTTATGACTTGAGTGTCTTCCTTAGGGAAACTAGGATCACCACACTCTATAACCTCTCCAAAGTTTTATTTTCCCATAACTCCATTCTTTTTCCTAGCCTTTTAACCTTCTTGAGAGACTGTGAGAATCTCAAATGCACTTGAAAATTAGAACCATTAGTTAGATCAATTTCCTTAATTAGAAAGAATTCACTGACATATCGATTAGATAATTGAGTAGCAACACCCAAAGACATTTTTATAAAATTCATCACCTTATGTAGTGAAATCCCAATTATATATGATGAATTGGCAAGTTTCCAAATCCTCAAATGTGTATGTTGTTGTCAATGATTCATAGTGGCTCTTTGAAAGATCATAGGCCACACCCTTCCCTTTTATTCCATTGCTTTAGTAGTCTTCACATTGATCAAGAGAATGATGGCTTTTATGATAGTAGGTAAAACAATTTCCAAATTGAATACCTCATAGATAGCAACTTCTCTCTTGTGACAATGGGTAAATCCTACTGGTTCACTATTCGGTTGTTTATTGTTACCGGTGGCATTTTATGTGGCTTACATAACCAAGTGGGTGGCCTTTTAACAAATTTGTATAACTAAGAGGGCGCTAAGTTTCAAAGACTTATAAAGTTACCACCCCATCCAATATTCCCATCAGTGTTTTCCCTTTTTCCTTGACTTTCACCAATTGCTAAAATGTCAAAGGATTATCGAAATACTTTACCTTGTGCAATTGGGCAAGTATATCAAGTTCTATAATAGTTCATTAATCAATTTCTTAATGGTATAATTACTATCATAATTTAATTTTCAAGATTCAATGTGTAATACCCCTCTACACTTCGTCTTGACCATATAGTTAATTGAAGTTATAGGTATTGTGATAGTTGAATACAAGATTTTATATATGTAAGGTATTGATTAAATAATTGCTTTAATTATGTATATTTCTATATATATAAATACATAATGATTGTGGTGCATAATAATAATTTAAAAATGAAAACAAATATCTTGATGGATAACCGAAGTGGGAAAGGAAGTACTTGATGGTTACACTTTTAGTGGAGAAAAATATGGGAAGTTACACTTTTAGTGGAGCATTCATTCTGGGAAAATTATGGTGATTGCATGTGAAAATAGAAAAAGATCCTCTTGTAACCAAAAAAAGTCGACCACTTTCTTTGGAATACGTGATTAACTAATAGTTTGGGGTTTTCTTTTGGGGGATCTTCCTCAGACCATTGTCTAAATCATGGAGGATCTAGTTAGGAATGGATGGAAAGGAGTTCTTGGGATGTGGTAGTGAATCAAGGATCTCCATCGAAGATTCAGTTTCTTCAGTTAGGTTAAAATCTGATAGTGTTCAAGGTATTCTGGATTTGCTTTTCAATGTTGCTGCAAGGGCCAAATCGCACTGTAAAGTAGGGTTGGTTGCACTTCTTCTCAAAAAGGATGAGGGCACTCAGGGTCTCAAGCTCAACCTCAGTGCCAATTTTTGGGGCAGCACGGTGGTTGGAATCGTATTAGCGAGTGGGGATAGATCTTTGCATCAAATTACTAGCACCGTTAACCAAATTTATCAGGTTCTATGTTTTGTTTTCAAAAATTTGCACCTCTTGTTTGAAATATTTAAAGAAAGACTTTTGAAAATTACAGTCCTCTATAGTTTTGAGACATAGTTCATGCTCATCATATGGCGTTCAATTATAGTTAGATGATTGACCTCCTTCAGATTTGATATTCATATTCTGAATTCATTATGTTGTTTTTTAATGCCAATTGAAATTATTAGAATGGCAGCATTCTTGTTCATTGCAACGTTCAGCCAAGTAATTACTCTATGTCGTGGTTTTACCATTATTGACATCTGAAAACCCCTGTTACAAAGAAACCCTTTATTGTTGAAGGTATCGCCCTTGTTTATTCTCACTTTCCGAATGTACCTATTCTGGTATGTTCCATTCATTACATTTCCAGTTTGCAAGAACATCATTCGGATTCTCTGGTGAGTAATGATGGATTTCGAATTGCTTGAATATCTAACTCGTTGGTCTCGTTGGTTTGGCCTTATAATCTTCTACTAGACATTGTGGCTTACCTTTATAATGGGCAGTTTGCTCTTTATCTTCCTTGTATTCACTTGTGCATATGGTGGCTAACTTTTAAAATGTTCCTCTAGTACTCATTATTTACGGGTTGTAATTACTCTCTTGAAGCCGTATAGGTTTAATGTAATTCTTATCTTTGAGCTGTGAGAGTTGAGTGTGTGTGTTACATTAAGAAGCCTCTCTGCCGGCGCCTGGAGAACGTGCTAATGTTAGTCTTGACTTACAATCACCCGTCTCCTTTCCAAGTCATGTTCTTCCTTTTAATATCTCCTATTTTTCACGGCACCATTCAAGTGTGCACAAATTCTTAATTCGATGGGGTTATCTTGTATTGCATGCTAGGAATTAGTGAAGAATACCATTGAGATCTGGAGTGGAGCCGTCGGCGTTATCACTCTAAGGAGACCATCTTAATTGTCTTCTATAGAATGCTTCCATCACATAGTTTATGAAGATTGAAAACTAACACATTGCTGACTGCCGAATCATTCATGTTGCATGGTTAATTTGTTTTGGTCCCTTGATTTATAGGAATTTCCCTTAACCTAACACAACTAGGAAATTTCAATGTCGGTATAAGTCGGTGCTAGAACAATGAAAATTATCCTTATATAAGATTTCCCTCCATATTGTGACCTATAACTTTGGTGTTAGGCATTGAAAATCTGTGGTATAGAAGGGAGGGGACATTTAAACAAGCTCCATGAATTCTTTCGCAACACTTGAACATGGTAGGGTGTATAGATTTTACTAATCTCCCTGATTCTTTTGAAACCTTTCACCAATACAGCAACTTGTCACAGCTGCAACTTGTAGTCTGCAAAGGTGTAGTAAATTAAATAATCGCCCTGGTTTCATTGTCAGCCTATGTTGGCCGTAGCATTTGAACATAATAAGAAGTTTAAAGGTTTATATTATCTCTCTGAATTCATTGTCAACTTGTTACAGCCACGCACTTGAACTTAGAATGGTGTAAAAGTCTAAATAACCTCTTTAATTTCTTTGACAATCTATCATAGCTATAGCACAAATAAAATAAGATGTTGACATGATTAATATATCCTTCATGTTTCAGTTGGCAACCTATCACAGTGGCAGAGCTTGAACATGGTTGAGCGAATAGATTTAATACGCTGCTTGATTCCTTTGGCAAGCTGTCACAGCTGCAACGCTTGAAACTAAAATTTTGTCTTCATTTAAATAACCTCTCTGCTGGCAACTTGTCACATCTATAGCACAAGAAAATAGATTGTTGTAGAGACTTAGATGATCTCCATTAATCCTTTGTCAATGAGGGTATTTAGGCTTCCTATCCGACTCAATTCAAAACATCAAACTCCTGAATGTCTACTTCAGTAGACAAATAGCTTTGAAATATTATCTTCCCAATTGTTTTCTCTTGTGACTAGGTTCTGGGTAGATAATTGAAATCTTTTTTGTATTTAAAGAAGAATCTATGCTATTTAAATCTTGAAAAACAAAAGAAGATTGATGTCTAGTTTCTAAGTAGCTTTATGATTATAAATCATGACTTAGAATAGAAGTAATTTGTTGTTATGCTTTGAAAACTTCTTATATTTTAAACGATTTTATAGTGAGCATAGTGAAATATTAGTAAGATATGGGTATATAGTCCTTGATGATTTAAAATGATTTCTTGTCGGGTGAAAAGACAAATTGTAGATGATGATTCAATTGTTCTTTGAAGTTTATTGTTTTTGATTTGTTGGTGAGTGTAATTCGAATATGATAAATATTTATTGAGATATTTAACTTCTTTGGTTATTTTAAATTCTCTTTATAAGTTTGAGATGATAGTGAAATTTAATGGTCCTATGAAGTTATGACTTCTGCTTGTGGTTAGTTTTGAAATGAAGGGTTTTATGTATTGTTTTGGAGTAATGTTTTGGGTTAATGTTGGGAACTGGGTTGTGATAGATGGACTTTTGTGAAGATTTGACTTTGTGATTGTTTGATTCTGAGATTGAAGTTGATTTTGAGAACAAGTTTTGTTGCCACCTTGTTGGGAAACCCTTGTTTTAGTGATTTATCAGTCTTCCAGAGAAAGGGAAAGAAGGGTGTTGCTTTATTATTGGCCATCACTTTTGGTTATTTGTGAACTATTGCTCGTATGATCTATTTGATGTTTGGGTTTAGCCTTGCACTTTGAAATAGATTCGTTATGAGGATTTTGTGTAGGATGGAGTATGCCTTGCTTAATGCAATTTATCTTGTGACTTTATATGTTGTGCATGGGGACTTATCCTGATAGTGTTTTTTTGAGTTTTGTTGTTCATAAGGGGAGTGGCTTTCAATGGGGGCCGAGACCCGGAAGAGGTCTCATGGTAACTCATTGGAAGTTTATTAATCAAGTGAAAACATTAATATTTAATTAGGGGTTTTGGATAGAATCACACATTAACAAGATAGAAGTAAATGCCTCGCTCATGGCTCAAGTGCTTGTATGGGCTTGAGATGAGTTGAGAAGGCCTGGAATGGAAAAATCATTGTCTTGTCCTTATGAAAGATAATCGATGCCGCATTGGATTGCATGTGGGGCCGGGTTTCGTAAGAGGTCACCAGGGTAACCCAAGTTGGGGGCCGGGGCCTAGGAAGATTCGCCAGGGTAACCCATGCAACATTGCGATGACACTCCTCCTTAAACAACCAAGTATCCTTTGTTTCCCTCTATGATATTCTTGAACCTCTGGAAGCACATGTTGGCATTTGTATGTTGATGCTTTATTGGTTATTCCTTATGTTCGACACATCTTGTGTTAAGATTGCCTTATGTTATTGTGGATCTTGTTGTGAAGTCTTGTATCCTTGTATTGTATGATGGTATAGTTGGGGTTCCTTCTTATCATCTCTTAGCATGGGGGGTGGGCCTTCGGGTCCACGTGGTTTGGTGGAACATGCTATGCACCCCATTGGGTCCCCGATCATCAATTGAGAAGTGCAAAATTGTACCTTGCAGTGACTCTTGAGTTGTACCAGAGTTTGGATTCAATATTGCAGCTTTGTACTCCTTCATTTCAAATGTATCATACCATATTATTGTATCTTTCCCATTCGTGTTGGGAAACGACATTGTAAAATTGAAACCCTTGATTAATGTGTTAACCATGCTCATGTTATCTTATGAATACTAGTGTATACTACCTTTCATGTGATGTAATTATGTTGTTATGAAAAGTAATGCAGTCAAGTAAACCTAAAGGATTTGTTATATGTAGTTCATGTTTAGTTTCATATCATGTGATATATGATTATTATGATGTATGTTAGTACTTATAAAAAAAATTTGGTACCATATATGTTAGATGTTTTGTATCCTTTAGGGTTGCTTGGTGGGGCATTACAGATGGTATCAGAGCCTAGGTTCATACACTGGGGCACTATGAGCCCATTGTGATGACCTAGTTGCTCGTACTCATAAGGGTGTGTCATTCTGTTTGTGTAGTCTATACTTGATTGCCCTAGTTTGTCTCTGGGTGATGTAGGTTCTATGGTGCAAAAATCCGATGGAAAGGATAGGACCCTCGGTGTAGTGCGCAATGCACCGATATCCTTCCTACTGAAAATGCAGTTTGGAACTTTTGTGTTACCCTTGAGTCGCTTTCTGGTGTCTCTGGTGTGAAGTGAATTTGAGTGTGTATGCGGTGTATGTGTGTTAAATCTGAAATTATGTGTGTTTTGAAGTGATAATTATGTTTCTGTTTCTGAAAAGGCCATAAATTATGATTTTGTGACACATATATTGTGAGATTTTGCATTGAGTAATGAATAGAATGCAGTACATGATGTTTAAATGATGAAGTATAACCAGAAATGTGTATCTTGGCAATGAATTGGCATGATTAACTGGTGCTAATGTGTTATGTTTCCATCTTAGTTTATGATTTTCAGGTAGTCGGTTTCGAATCTTGATGATGAAGGTAATTAATTTGTTTAACATGTGGATTTAATATTATGGTTGAATCTGAATAGTAATTGTTATTGATGGTTGTTTATGATGTATCACTAATTGTAGAGTGTTAGAAGGACGATGTCGTATCACTCATTCATGAGAGGCATACGACACAACAATTTCCTCTACACTAGGTTGATTTGATATATATATATATGGTGTACACAATGTTTGCTTTTATGCAGGTTGCAGGTAGTAAGTCTCGATTCCACCCGCTCTGGCAGGACTGGGCGAGCCTCATGAAACCCAATGGGAATAATGTGGAAAAATAGAGTTGAGAAGAAGGTTTCCCAACTTTTCCATCATCCTCGACAAGAATATGTACCCCCTCTATGTAACCTAGTTAGTATGGTTTTTATGTTTTGTCAGTTGTTTTGGTTGATCTTCTGCAATTTGAGGGTGGTCATGTTGATTTCATGATTATATTGTTTAACTTGTGATGATATGTTGTTGGTCATTTTTATATTTGGTTACTTGAATTTTGATGACTCTTATAATTGTTAATGCTTCGTTTAACCATGCGACTTCCAGGAGTAAGTCGGGTCTAAGGGGGGGAGAATGTAATACCCCTCTGCACTTCGTCTTGACCATATAGTTAATTGAAGTTATATGTATTGTGATAGTTGAATACAAGATTTTATATATGTAAGGTATTGATTAAATAATTGCTTTAATTATATATATTTATATATATATAAATGCATAATGATTGTGGTGCATAATAATAATTTAAAAATGAAAACAAATATCTTGATGGATAAACGAAGTGGGAAAGGAAGTACCTGATGGTTACACTTTTAGTGGAGAAAAATATGGGAAGTTACACTTTTAGTGGAGCATTCATTCGGGAAAATTATGGTGATTGCATGTGAAAATAGAAAAAGATCCTCTTGTAACCAAAAAAAGTTGACCACTTTCTTTGGAATACATGATTAATTAATAGTTTGGGGTTTTCTTTTGGGGGATCTTCCTCAGACCGTTGTCTAAATCATGGAGGATTTAGTTAGGAATGGATGGAAAGGAGTTCTTGGGATGTGGTAGTGAATCAAGGATCTCCATCGAAGATCCAATTTCTTTAGTTAGGTTAAAATCTGATAGCGTTCAAGGTATTTTGGATCTGCTTTTCAATGTTGCTGCAAGGGCCAAATCGCACTGTAAAGTTGGGTTGGTTGCACTTCTTCTAAAAAAGGACGAGGGCACTCAGGGTCTCGAGCTCAACCTTAGTGCCAAGTTTTGGGGTAGCACATTGGTTGGAATCGTATTAGTGAGTGGGGATAGATCTTTGCATCAAATTACTAGCACCGTTAACCAAATTAATCAGGTTCTATGTTTTGTTTTCAAAAATTTGCACCTCTTGTTTGAAATATTTAAAGAAAGACTTTTGAAAATTACAGTCCTCTATAGTTTTGAGACATAGGTGATGCTCATCATATGGCGTTCAATTATAGTTAGATGATTGACCTCCTTCAGATTTGATATTCATATTCTGAATTCATTATGTTGTTTTTTTTTGCCAATTGAAATTATTAGAATGGTAGCATTCTTGTTCATTGCAACGTTCAGCCAAGTAATTACTCTGTGTCATGGTTTTACCATTATTGACATCTGAAAACCCTTGTTACAAAGAAACCCTTTATTGGTGAAGGTATCGCCCTTGTTTATTCTCACTTTCTGAATGTACCTATTCTGGTATGTTCCATTCGTTACATTTCCAGTTTGCAAGAACATCATTCAGATTCTCTGGTGAGTAATGATGGATTTTGAATTGCTTGAATATCTAACTCGTTGGTCTCGTTGGTTTGGCCTTATAATCTTCTACTAGACATTGTGGCTTACCTTTATAATGGGCAATTTTCTCTTTATCCTCCTTGTATTCACTTGTGCATACGGTGGCTAACTTTTAAAATGTTCCTCTAGTACTCATTATTTACGGGTTGTAATTACTCTCTTGAAGCCGTATAGGTTTAATGTAATTCTTATCTCTGAGCTGTGAGAGTTGTGTGTGTGTGCTACATTAAGAAGCCTCTTTGTCGGTGCCTAGAGAATGTGCTAATGTTAGTCTTGACTTACAATCACTCGTCTCCTTTCCAAGTCATGTTCTTCCTTTTAATATCTCCTATTTTTCACGGCGCCATTCAAGTGTGCAAAAATTCTTAATTCGATGGGGTTATCTTGTATTGCATGCTAGGAATTAGTGAAGAATACCATTGAGATCTGGAGTGGAGCTATCGGCATTATCACTCTGAGGAGACCATCTTAATTGTCTTCTATAGAATGCTTCCATCACATAGTTTATGAAGATTGAAAACTAACACATTGCTGACTGCCGAATCATTCATGTTGCATGGTTAATTTGTTTTGGTCCCTTGATTTATAGGAATTTCCCTTAACCTAACACAACTAGGAAATTTCAATGTCGGTATAAGTCGGTGCTAGAACAATGAAAATTATCCTTATATAAGATTTCCCTCCATATTGTGACCTGTAACTTTGGTGTTAGGTGTTGAAAATCTGTGGTATAGAAGGGAGGGGACATTTAAACAAGCTCCATGAATTCTTTCGCAACACTTGAACATGGTAGGGTGTATAGATTTTAATAATCTCCCTGATTCTTTTAAAACCTTTCACAAATACAGCAACCTGTCACAGCCGCAACTTGTAGTCTGCAAAGGTGTAGTAAATTAAATAATCACCCTGGTTTCATTGTCAGCCTATGTTGGCAGTAGCATTCGAACATAATATGAAGTTTAAAGGTTTATATAATCTCTCTGAATTCATTGTCAACTTGTTACAGCCACGCACTTGAACTTAGAATGGTGTAAAAGTCTAAATAACCTCTTTAATTTCTTTGACAATCTATCATAGCTGCAGCACAAATAAAATAAGATGTTGACATGATTAATATATCCTTCATGTTTCAGTTGGCAACCTATCACAGTGGCAGATCTTGAACATGGTTGAGCGAATAGATTTAATATGCTGCTTGATTCCTTTGGCAAGCTGTCACAGCTGCAGCGCTTGAAACTAAAATTTTGTCTTCATTTAAATAACCTCTCTGCTGGCAACTTGTCACATCTACAACACAAGAAAATAGATTGTTGTAGAGACTTAGATGATCTCCATGAATCCTTTGTCAATGAGGGTATTTAGGCTTCCTATCTGACTCAATTCAAAACATCAAACTCCTGAATGTCTACTTCAGTAGACAAATAGCTTTGAAATATTATCTTCCCAATTTTTTTCTCTTGTGACTAGGTTCTGGGTAGATAATTGAAATCTTTCTTGTATTTAAAGAAGAATCTATGCTATTTAAATCTTGAAAAACAAAAGAAGATTGATGTCTAGTTTCTAAGTAGCTTTATGATTATAAATCATGACTTAGAATAGAAGTAATTTGTTGTTATGCTTTGAAAACTTATATTTTAAACGATTTTATAGTGAGCATAGTGAAATATTAGTAAGATATGGGTATATAGTCCTTGATGATTTAAAATGATTTCTTGTCGGGTGAAAAGACAAATTGTAGATGATGATTCAATTGTTCTTTGAAGTTTATTGTTTTTGATTTGTTGGTGAGTGTAATTTGAATATGATAAATATTTATTGAGATATTTAACTTCTTTGGTTATTTAAAATTCTCTTTATAATTTTGAGATGATAGTGAAATTTAATGGTCCTATGAAGTTATGACTTCTTCTTGTGGTTAGTTTTGAAATGAAGGGTTTTATGTATTGTTTTGGAGTAATGTTTTGGGTTAATGTTGGGAACTGGGTTGTGATAGATGGACTTTTGTGAAGATTTGACTTTGTGATTGTTTGATTCTGAGATTGAAGTTTATTTTGAGAACAAGTTTTGTTGCCACCTTGTTGGGAAACCCTTGTTTTAGTGATTTACCAGTCTTCCAGAGAAAGGGAAAGAAGGGTGTTGCTTTATTATTGGCCATCACTTTTGGTTCTTTGTGAACTATTGCTCGTATGATCTATTTGATGTTTGGGTTTAGCCTTGCACTTGAAAATAGATTCGTTATGAGGATTTTGTGTAGGATGGAGTATGCCTTGCTTAATGCAATTTATCTTGTGACTTTATATGTTGTGCATGGGGACTTATCCTGATAGTGTTTTTTTGAGTTTTGTTGTTCATAAGGGGAGTGGCTTTCAATGGGGGCCGAGACCCAGAAGAGGTCTCATGGTAACTCATTGGAAGTTTATTAATCAAGTGAAAACATTAATATTTAATTAGGGGTTTTGGATAGAATCACACATTAACAAGATATAAGTAAATGCCTCACTCATGGCTCGAGTGCTTGTATGGGCTTGAGATGAGTTGAGAAGGCCTGGAATGGAAAAATCATTGTCTTGTCCTTATGAAAGATAATCGATGCCGCATTGGATTGCATGTGGGGCCGGGTTTTGTAAGAGGTCACTAGGGTAACCCAAGTTGGGGGCCGGGGCCTAGGAAGATTTTCCAGGGTAACCCATGCAACATTGCAATGACACTCCTCCTTAAACAACCAAGTATGCTTTGTTTCCCTCTATGATATTCTTGAGCCTCTGGAAGCACATGTTGGCATTTGTATGTTGATGCTTTATTGGTTATTCCTTATGTTCGACACATCTTGTGTTGGTTATATCTTGTGTTAAGATTTCCTTATGTTATTGTGGATCTTGTTGTGAAGTCTTGTATCCTTGTATTGTATGATGGTATAGTTGGGGTTCCTTCTTGTCATCTCTTAGCACGGGGGGTGGGCCTTCGGGTCCACGTGGTTGGGTGGAATGTGCTATGCACCCCATTGGGTCCCTGATCATCAATTGAGAAGTGCAAAATTGTAACTTGCAGTGACTCCTGAGTTGTACCAGAGTTTGGATTCAATATTGCAGCTTTGTACTCCTTCATTTCAAATGTATCATACCATATTATTGTATCTTTCCCATTCGTGTTGGGAAACAACATTGTAAAATTGAAACCCTTGATTAATGTGTTAACCATGCTCATGTTATCTTATGAATACTGGTGTATACTACCTTTCATGTGATGTAATTATGTTGTTATGAAAGGTAATGCAGTCAAGTGAACCTGAAGGATTTGTTATATGTAGTTCATTTTTAGTTTCATATCATGTGATATATGATTATTATGATGTATGTTAGTACTTATAAAAAAAATTTGGTACCATATATGTTAGATGTTTTGTATCCTTTAGGGTTGCTTGGCGGGGCATTACATAATGGAGATAACAAAGGTCGATACTCATGTTTGATAAATCCCATTGTATGTACATTCTTCAATGCATCAATAAGAGCACGATCAATTTGATCAAAGGGGACCCATGAAATTGTCACTAGATTCCTTCTTTCATCGATACTTCATTTGTTTGCATACTGCTTCATTTGAGACACTTGCAAGTACAATGAGAAATTTCCTACCATTATGTCTCTATAAATGAATTTCTAAGATGCCTGTTCACATGATAGTGATAAATACTCAAATTTTTTCCTTTGGACATGAATGACTTATCAGTTTTGAATTGTAAATAATGTTGAGGTTTTTAAAATTAATTATCAACCACTCCAAGATGCTTTTGTAGCTTACTGAATACCTAAAATTCATAGCCAAACTGGAATATTATTCATAGAGAATGCTGATGTTGGGACTTTCACATCAACTACTTAGGGACTGCCCAAATTTGTTCATGGCTTCACCCCTCAAACAAACATTTCCAAAGTCTTAATGCATATGGATGCATTCTTGAACCTGATCATATCCTTCCTTTATGCTTTGCTAGATGAGACACTAATCACACAATAGTGAGATATGAATGTTGAATCTTTTTTATTTGAAGTATTTAATCAATCGAGGGAGGAGTATAACAGTGATATTATCAATCATATATTTGGCCAAAGTAACAAATTCAAAACTTTCCTCAAATAATTTAATAGATTATTTATTATCTGGCATCATGATCATACCTTTCTTCAGATTGCTTCACTTATCATTACCATTAAGCCATATAAGTACATTATTTCTCTTCTAAATGACAACATATATCAATTTATCTTTCATAAGGATGAAGTTGAATTGAATAATTATTCCCAATGCTAATATCCTACTTCAATGAGGCTAAATGCAAGGGAAAGTTCAAAAAATTTTAGGGACCAAAATTGGGAATAACAGGAAGATATTATGACACAAGAAGATGAGTCATTGCCACTACTTTACCTAGTCTCCATTCATCTCCCAACACCTCCCCTAATTGTGAGAATGTTTTAGTGCAAGAGTGTACAATTGTGAATGATCATGAAAAACTTAGTTGTGTGGATGATATGTTGATATTAAGAAATCCAATGATTGAGAGCTATGACAATCATAGCTAGATCCTAATTGGGAAGACATTATAGGACATGGGGATGTAATTGTAGATAAATTTTTCCTTCTCCTAATATCTCTTCTAGGTATGAAGAAGATAGTTTGGTGTTAGAAGATATCCTTATTGAGATTCATGAGAATCTTGTTCCTCCCTTTCCTAATGCCCCTACCATTTGGGAAGACCTATTTGAACAAAAAATTCCAATCATTGGTAAGCAAGAAAATCATAGTTATTCTTCTCTTGATGCCTCCCTCATTTGTGATGAAGCTACTTTACAAAATCTAACCATGGAATGTGATGAACCTCTTGTTTGTCACTTTCCTAAAAGCTCTCCTACTAAGGTAGATATTATGGCACAAGAGAATGAGGCCTTAGAGAAAAAGGAATGAAATTATGGACAACAATCAAATTTATCCCTCTCCTAACATATCTCCTATTGGTGAAGAATATACTATGGTATTAGAAGGTCCAATCAATGAGAATCATGAGAATCTTAGGGAAAAAATTATTGAACAAGAGAATGCCATAATTGATAAGCAATAAAATCCAACCATTGATAACTCCCTTACTTGTGATGAAATTATTTTAGAAGAACAAATCTTTGAATGTCACGAACATCTAGTTTTTAGCTCTTCTAAAAGCTCTCATACTAGGGAAGGTATCATGGTGCAAGAAAATGACAACATTGACACATTTATTTCAAACAATAGTAATATGGTTTCTTTAGATGAGGATGATGAAGTGAAATTATACTCCTCTTCACTAAGAGATCATGAAAATAAGGACAAGTATTTTGAGGTTATGCACATTAGATATCCCTTGAAACCAACCATACATGCAAAACTCGTACAAGAAAAAGAAAAGAAAAAGCATATTGAAGAAGTCACAAAGTTATTGGAAGATGCTTGGGAAACCTTTTATTTCATACCTACATTCATGGGAGAATACAAGATCATAACAAAAGAATCTAAAAAGGGAAAAGAAAAAGTGGTAATGTCAATACAAAATTCAAAAGCACCCACTTCAACCACTTTAGAAGAAAAGAAAACATAGACAAAAAAACTCTAATGAAGTTGATTATGAACAACCACCAAATTTGAAAGAAGTGAAAAAGATTTATGGAAGAGGTTATGAACTTATGAAACAACTTGGGTATCATGGAAAAGGAAATGGTTCTAGAAAATAAGGTATCCATGTCCCTATAGAGCCTAAAATATAAGAAATGACTAATGGTCTTGATTATTGTCCCCCGAAAGAAATAAACAAGCCTTCATTAAATATCAAAACTCTTATGAAACATTCTTCCAAGATAATTTTAACTTTGGTGCATCCTAAACTGATAGATATCTCATTATATTTGCATCAAGTTGATACTTTTTTTATGCATCATAATCAATAAAAATAGTTGTTGCTCCTTGCCATGTAATAGTTGTAGGATCATAGTATACTCACTATTGCATGTTGTACATTCATTGCAAATAATTTCCTTTTTGTAAGGAGCAGCATATCATCATCCATTCTTGGGTCACCCTTATCTTGCACTAAGTGGGGGAAAGGGGTTAGGTATCCTTCCTCGTATGACACTTCCCATTGTCTCTTTAGGCTAGTTGATCACCTTCCATGTATATATAAGAGAAAGCATGGGATGTGGAAGACATTCCTTAAGTTGGCTCATACGTGACATACTTATTTCTATGTTTAGCCTTACATTTTGGGAGAAACCCATTTTCATAACATAGCTTCATTTGGAAACATATGGCTTTGCATAGGGCTTTCCAAATAAGCTCTCATGTCCTCTTTGTTTTTAGCATTTATCATTTTCTACTTTAAAGTAAGTGCTCACAACATGGTGTTTAGCAATTTCTTTAAAGTGGGGGAATACATTTACATTATTCCTTTTTTCTTTTCAATTTCAGCTCATTTTGATTATGTAGTCTTCTTACTTCATGCAATGTGTCTTTCACTTTGTGGTGACACTGGGTGTGATGTCCTTCAAGAGCGTGATCTATCTTAGCATATTATATTCCTCTTAGTGGCTTGATGTGACACATTGCACCCCCTAAGTTGTAAATCTTCTATTCTTCGATTGGTCCTCTCTTGGAGACATTAGGCACAATGTTCCCTAAGTTAAGATCTTACATGAACTAAGAAAAAATCCTTTGAATGTACCTTACACTATTTTGTATTTACAATGACTATTATATGGCCACCTTGCATAACACACTTTTTTTCCTATGGAGCCATCCTTTTTGTTCATGGGTATGAAGCATACAAAGTTTTTCTTGCCTTGTGAATCTTGTTGTTTGTGTTGTGTGGCACTTTATCAAAGTTATCATGAGGTATAGCTTTGGTATGGTTAGCGTATGGGAGTTGAACTTAGGTGTGAATTTCCTATAGCCACTTGCTTGTGTGCGTGAGTGCATACCAATTGTGTGCATATGTGTCTTGAACCTCTTTGGGGGCTCACCTAGTGGATTTCTTGAGGTTCCACTAGCCCTAGTGAGTGTGATTTTTTGCATAGTGGACATCACATTACACTTGTAAACATTTTTGGATAAACAACTTAGATATGATCCACATCATGTTGGACAAATGGTTGAGGCTTGATCCCACCCTTTTATTTGTTTTTTTCTTCTCTTTTCTTTCTTTAGGTCTTTGACATTGAATGCTTGTATATCTTGATGATACATATCATAGACCTTATGTGTGTCCCTTTGTTCTTATGTTGGTTTGATGTAGGATCTTAGATCCTAGGGGCTTAACCACCTTATTTTATCTTTGTTATCCTATAATATTCACATTGGTACACTTGGAACCCTCTTAAATGTCGACTTTAGTGTGAGTTTGAAGAAAGTTCCTCCTCTCACTAAAGTGGGGGCTAAATGTAGAGTAAGAAAAGTACCCCTTTTTCACACTTAATTTGAGAATAATTAATATTAAATTGAACCTAATGTTGTCTTGATTTAGTGTTGTAATGTGTTTTACACATTCACATTAAGTTTAGGGCCATTTTAAACTAGATGGACCTAATTATGCCTTATTTAGGATGTTGTAAAGTGTATCTTTACACTTTCCCATTAATCTAGGGCTTTATTAATTAATTGGGCTTATTTATACCTTAATTGGTCCTATTTTACATCCACAAGCCTCATTAAATGTATTTTTCTTAGGATGATCCCTACAATTATCAAATAACCAATCATAATTTAATGTTTTGGGTTGTGTTTTCTAGATCTGGTGATTTGGGACTCATACGCCACCTTGGCGTACGAGTACCACCTAGTTCTTAGGACCTGATTTCAAATTGCACATTAAACAAGAGACTCCTAGAAATATTTGTCTTGGGTTGTAGCTATTGGGACTCATACACCACAATTAGCATATGAGTCTCACTTTAACCAGGACCTATTTTGAATCAAATCCTTTGTGGGATTTTATTGTCCTAGATTTGATGTTAGCTTGTAGTGTTGTAATTTTGATAAATTTGGCATAAACAAGTATAAATACAAGGCTATTTCACCTAGCAATTTTGATTCAAGAATCCTAAGGTTTCACAAGAGCATTGTAGTGTATTCAAGAGTATTCAAGAAGGAATTCAAGAGAAAATCATCAAGCATTTGGAGTAGCATTCAAGATTCAAGTATCATGTCAAAGGATTTGTGCATCATTCATGTGGTTTTGAGTTAATATTGTGATGTATTATTCAAGATCAATTCAAGTATTCAAGGGAATTATCCTTCATCAAGAATCATGATCGAGATCTACATCCATTGAGGCCACTTCATGCTTCTTTGTAGATCTACAAGATTTCAAACAAGGTTCTATTATTTCATCTTATGTTTCATGTTTCATTTCATTCATGCTTTATTTTTTATTAAGGTTTGATTACCAAAATTGGGTTTGACCAAGGAACCCCCCATTCCCTAACAAAACAATTTTTTTCTCTTCTTCAAGATGTGTGATTGTAGCTTTATAGGTTGAAGAAAAAGTGGATTTGAAGCCTTCAAAAGTACCCAAATGACAAAGTTGCAAAAGTTTTCATAAAAAAGTTGTCAAGGCTCACAAAAGCTCAGATCTAGAGCAAGATATACAAACCTATTTACAAGAGAATAGTGGGAATATTCTTATTTAATCCATATTCAGATGCTCACAAAGTTTTGCTTTAGAATTATGCTCCTAGGACACTTCATGAAAAAATGAGACATTAGGCATATGTGTTACAACCCAATTGTGTATTTACTATTTAGTATTACTTTGTAGGGTAAATGTGAATGTAATTTGAATTTTGAATAAATTGTGTTTGCACTTTTTTCTCAATGATTTATGAATGAATTCTATTTCATTTAATGATATGTGAAGAAATGCATATATGTGAAATGAATGGTTATTGAATTATGTATTCTCACTATGGAGATTTATTATGAACTTCATGCATATTTTGTTGAACAAGTGACTATTTTGGGAATGTGTTAGTTAATGCATGTATATGTTCAATCCTCCAAGTGTGAGGGGGAGTATCACTTAGGTGAAGATCTTGGTCAGGTAACTAGTAATGTAACCTATCCAAGCTTACACACACTCATAGTGGAATGGTTGAGTCAAGTTATTGTGTTGGGAATTGATAAGTCATGCTTAAGTATGTGTGTTTGTATTATTAAATGTCTTGATTACTATTGAATGCATGCTTGGGTGATGTTTATCTACTTAGAGCTTATGAGTTCTTCATTATATTACTGTGCTTGTATTGATGAGTTGAACACATGTGGAACGTATGAATATGTATACATATGCATGTCAATGATAGTCCAAATTCATGAAGCAACACACACATGAGAGTACATAAGTAGACATACCTATGCATGCTTATGAACGAGTTGCTTGTGAGCATGGAGCTATCAAATGGATAGTAGGACATGAATGTGTATATGTATAAATACATCACCTCTATTCCCTATCAACACAATATTAATGGTGTATGTGCTTGGTGTGCAATTAAATGTGTATATATGTGTGTATATATAATATATACATATATCCATATGTATACATGTATAGATACACATGTATGTTTGGAAAATGGACATGCCCATACGAATATATCAATTTATGTACACATATGTATACATGTGCGTAAAGAAATATATATATGTACACAATTTGTATAATTATTATTACTATGAGAATGTTAAAGTTTGTATTCATTTGTATATCGAATGTATACATGTACTTTATTGACATGACATATATATCTATATATTGACATACATATACATATATATATCTGATATTATTGATATACATATATATGTATATGTACATATATGAGTATATATTTATATATAAATATATACTTGAGATTGATTAACATATGTAATGCTTGGAGGCTAATTTATTTACATGAATATAGGCTGATTGTAGATAACATATACAAAGAATTTAAAGGCCGAATATAACATATATTGGCATTGAATAAAGGTTAGATTGTACATGGTATGTATTGTGCAACGATATGGTCGATATAGGTAGTGAACCATAGTCGATACTATGGTAATGAATTTTGGAATTATTAAACAACAAATTACTCAACATTGAATGGTCTTATCTAAAGTGATGAAATAGATACCAACTACAAAATAAAGTGAAATGCATGAGAATATGAAGCATGTATAGTAAGATGTGAATTGGTCAAAGCACAAAATAAATACACCATCTTTGAAAAGTGACTCATTTCTACCATGTTTATCAATAAAGTTGTGACTAAGTCAACATAGAATGAGTGTTTCTTGTAGAATGAAGACTATTTCAAAGAGAAAAGCTATGCCAAAACAATAGGGAGAATGGTTGCATACTTGGTGCTAGAATATGAAGTTCTATTTGTTGTAGAAGTCCATCTTCGATATAATCGACTACCATCATTTTAACCTGAGCACAATTGAATAAGTTTCTTGCTACTGTCAAATAAATGGGCTAAGTTGTAGCTTCTTATGCTGAGTTTGTGATTATTTTTCTGCCACCTTTTAAGCTAAGTGAAGTGAGTTGACTTGCATGGATTAAGGTGTCATTTTGCATGCTTTTTTAGTACAATGCAATGTCTCCTTTTTCTATATAAATAGAGAGGTTAGTGCTCTCATTTTGGATGTACTTCTCATTCTACAAAATTATTCTTTAAATTTACTCTGCTGCATTATTCTATGAAAGCTGAGAGGTATTAAGAGAGAGCTAAGAACTACTTTGAGAGAGTGTTGCATTATTTTGAGATAGGGTCTTGCTTTGGGTTGATAAAGTGAAGCTAGGAAGGTGTTGTAGAAGGTTGAGCATCAAGTCAATTAATTGATTAAAGCATAACACAAGCATGGGGATACATTCTTCTTTATTTTTCTTTGTTTATGAAATATTGAATTTTGAATGCTTTATTTGAATTACTTAAGATTGCTTGCACTAGGGAAACATAACATTTTCTTTGGAAAGCAAAAAGAAGTTGTTTATGATTTTATATGAAAGTGTTTATAATTACTCCATAATAGGAGGAATTTTTTGTCATAGGTATTGTAATCCTAGATATGATTAAACAAGGATAGCTTAAGGGTTATTCATAGCTAAAGATATTTGATTAGACTAGACAGCTAGTGGGTTACTATTGGGATTAATTGTCCATTAAATGGAGGGAAATTGTTTATATGCTTTGTGTCTACAAATATCATAGAGTTTGTGGGAAAGGGAATAGGATGTTTCTAGGGTTAAAGATTACCCATAGGAGGAAATACCTATTCATATATTATAGTGGCCTAAATTCAAGTCGAGCTTGAGTAGTGTATGTGAGTAGGATGACTATCACTCGAAGCACTGAGTGAGAACACTTTGGCTAAAGTAGTGTGATTTCCTTTGGCTCCATAGTCAATTCATCATGATCCATTTATTTGCATACTATTCCTAGATTGTGGGTTTACAAATTTTTGTCATGTAGGAAACAACACTAAGCTCAATTGGTTGTCATTACAAGGTTACTCCACCAGTCTCTTCATTGAAGGGTAGGGCCATATATCAAATGATAAATGTGTGAGGGACCACATATGAGTCTGTGGTTGGTTGAAAAGTGCTTGATTGATGCTTCTCCTCCTCAACAAGCAATAAGAAGACCAAAAATTGAAAGGAGGATCTGGGACCATCTATATCTATTGCTTTGAAGCTTATTTGAACTATGTATGTACTTGAATACATTCTTGGAATATTGTAATTTGTGAACTTGTTATATTGCAAATGGAATCCATGCTGATTGTGTTGTGACATCTATGTTCATTTGTTCTCAATTAAATATATATTTTTTAATTGCAATGGTTAGTTACATAGTTTATTTACTTTCAAAGTGAAAACTTAGGAAAAATTACTTTAGTGAATGGTTAACATGTTACATGTGGTATCAAAGCTACCGAGTTTAGCTCTCAAACCTATGAGCTCATCATTATTTCCATTCAACATTATCTAATGTTTGGAAATTCTTGTGCTAGGATGGTGCATCTTAGGTTAACAACTAGAAAGTTGGTAATAAGGAATGAGCGTTACCTAAAGGCCAAGAAGGAAAGAGAGGCCATCGCTAGAACAATTGAGGGTACTAACTATGAAAATTCCATCTAGTTAAGTGACATTGAAACCTTTAGTCACACACTTTCTCGGATCAGTGATGTGAAGAGAAAGACAAAGATGGAAGCCAATTACAACTACCTACCTTTTGTGTCACCAAAAAATTCCGAATCTTTATCAATTTTTAGTGATATGCCCTCAGAAGGGAGCATTAGTCCAACATTTATTTTTAGAGACAATAGTGTTCTTCCAGTGGCAGAAGTATCTGTAATTTCCTTGAGTAATGAGTTTGAGGGTTATGTACCTAACAACTATGTATCAGATGACAAATCCAAAGGTTATTATCCATTCTGGGATAGATTTGAACAAATGAGAGATGAGAAATGAACCATAAATTTTTGCGTAAGGTGTTATGACTCTCTTGCTCAATTAAGGTTTTCCACCTAAACGAGAGAGATAGACCCCAAAAATCTAGGTGGTTCACTCAAAATAAAGAAAGTACAATGAAAATATGCCTAAATGCAATGATCTAAATGTAATAAACTATATAGATAGATAGATTATTTATGCAAATCCTAAGAAATATGGAGTGTTTGAAAACACAGTGTGATATGTAGAAATAAACTAGAAACATAAACAAATGAGAACAAAACTTAATGAGACTGAATGGAGTGCACTTAGAGGTAGTATGTTGATGTTGGAAAGTTCTGAAATGTTTCAGAAATTATTGTTGATGATCACTAGGACTCATTCATCACAGATGGTGAATTAGTCTTTTGGTAAATTCTGTTGAAACAGGTTTTGGGGTGTCAGGAACTGAAAGCCTCAAAAAATACTTTCTCCAGATTAGCAGTGGGATTGATTCATGACAGATGGTGAATTAGTTTACCTATAGAAATCTACAAATTCTGAAGTCAACTATGTGGGTCTAGATCTATACTTGTCTTCTTGTTAGGTTGATGGATCCGAATTTGCAAAAAATAGCTTGAATGATGTCTCCAAGCTTGAATTTGGTATATTTTTGACTTGAATAGCTTTGATTATTTTCTAACCACTTTTCAATACCTATTTCTATGACAAATCTTCCTACAAGATCTACAAAGACACATGTAAAGAGGTGGGAAATGGTTAAGGGTTAGAGTATAGGGGTTTGCCTTGGTCAAACACCACTTTGGTAATCAAACCCTATGAAATGAAATGAGATAAGAAAGGAATGATGGGAAAATAACATGGAAGTGCCATGAACTCACAAAACCCTTGTTGTTGAAGTCGGTCAATGGTTGCTCAAAGATGCTTGATAATTGCTTGATTAAATGATGCTATGATGCTCAAATGGATGAATGAGATTGAATGCAAGGATGAATACTTGAATGAATGGGTGAATGAGGTTAAAATGGATAGAAAAATAGTCATTTATACACACTTATGCCCTAATTTCCCCAAAAAAATACATCACAGGACAAACTTAGGTCTTAATGAATAAAACCCAGAAGGAAATTTGAAATTATTTTGAATTTTATGCCAAGAGGGACTCATTCACCACCCATGGTGAATGGTTCCCACTCAAGGCATGCAAGTGGGTGTTATGGATTAAGTTGAATTTAATGCTATTTTTCTGGTTTATATTCAAAAGCACACTTGATTAAGGCCTGTAAGTGCATAAAGGGGCCAAATAAAACATAAGAAAGGTTTAATTAGTGGTGAAAAGCCTAGAAAAGCATGAAATTTTGTTACAAGACTTTACAAAACCTTAGAATAAGACTTGGTACAAGATAAAAAGGGAATATTTAGATGAATTATAATAAGAAGAGTTTAGAAAAGTGTAGAAATGTGTTATAAAACTTCACAACACCTTTACAAGACATCATAAAATCTTAATAATTTGAATAGTCAAGACCTAATGTGAATGTATAAGTCACATTACAACATTAAATTTAAACAAAATAGGCCAAGAATCATAGAAAAAAGACCCAAATGATCGTGAAAATGTCCAAAGATCCATTTTTATATGATACATTTAGCCCCCACTTTAGTGAGAGGATGAACTTGTTTCAAACTCACATTAAAGTAGCCATGCATATCAAGAGGGATGAAAATGTACTTATTCTAGCAAGATGAGATAACAATGATCAAGAGGGATGATCAAACCCCCAAGATGAAGATACCATGGAAAAATAAACATAAGAACAAAGGAACACACATGAAAGAGGAAAAGAAAAGGAAGAGAAAAATGAAAAGTCTGATCAACCTTCAATCATTTTTCCAACTAGTTTTGGATCAAATCTAGGTTGCTTGTTTAAAAAAAGAAAATGCATACTCACTCTAGGGTGATGGAATTCATGTCTGTCCATTGGGTGAGAAGGCCCAAAAGGTGAGAAACATACACTTGGTTGTTATGCACTCACAAACACATAGGTGGCTATGGGGAAATTCATGCCTTAGAATGGGCTTCCTGCTCAACCATATCAAAGTTATACCTCTTGATAACTTTAATAAAGTGCTACAAAGGAAATTATTAGTTTTAGCTTCACGAGACAAGAAAAAATTCACATGATTAGAACTCATGAACAAGTAGGATGGCACCATAGGCATGCAAGCTACATTATGAAAGGTGGTCATATAAATGCAAAATATAAAATGTAAAAATGTAAAATGAAAAAGATGTTCAAAGGAGTCTTGTTTAGTTCATGTGAGGTCTATTAGTAGGGGAACATTGTGTCTAATGTCTCCAAGATAGGACCAATAAAAGAATAAAATATTCACAACTTAGGGGATGTAGTGCATCACATCATGCCACCAAGAGGAATGTAATGTGCTATGATAGATCACACTTATGAAGGAAATCACACCCAATGCCATCCACAAAGTGACAAACACATTGTATGAAGTAACAAGGCTATGCTAAGAACCAAGAAAAAGAAAAAAATGAATTTGAATAGTGCCAATGTATGCCCCCAGTTTAAAGGAATTGCTACACACCGTTCTGTGAGCAATTACTTTAAAGTAGCGAAGGAAAAATGCAAGAAGATGGAAGAAATGAGAGCCAAATTGAAAATCTCCTATGCCAAGTCATATGTTTTCAAGTAAGGTTGCATCATGTAAGAGAAAAACAAAAGCGAGTGGTTTCCCCCAAAAAGGAAAACACCAAAAACATAAGGGATCTATGGATTTGGGGTCAGTATGTTCATTGTTGCAATGTTTTGATTAAAGAGCTCAAAATTGTCATCATTACCCGAATACATAGAACTGGAAGAATGACACAAAGAGAGTGAAAACAAAAGAAAAATAAAAATCCATTATGGGTCAACATGGAAGAGACATAGGGTGTCTCAACACTTTGCATCATCCCCAAAAGGAGAACAAAAAACAAAAGTGAAAAGAGAATAGAAAAAGGTGAAAGGGAAAAAGAAGCCTTTTGGGTCAACATGAAGGAGACATTTCGGTCTGAATGCCTTGTGTCATCTACAAAAGGAAAAACACAAACACAAGAAAAAAAGGAAAGTAAAAGGATTGATTGGGTCAACATGGAAGAGACATACGGTGTCTCAACACTTTGCATCATCCCCAAAAGGAAAAAAACAAAACAAAAGTAAAAGGAAAAAGCAATGTACAAGATATAGAATAATGAAGGTACAAATAGAAGAATTTGCACAAAGAGAGGGAACATTAAACACACATTATGGGGGATCACATTATGCACATGGAAAAGAAAAAAAGAAAAATAATAGTAATGCAAAGACAAGTGACCGTCAACCGAGTCACTTGCCTCCCAATCTCAATTGGTATAAGTGGAAGATGAATAGTGTAGCTAAGGGACAAGGACAAATGCATTACTAGGACAAGGCTAGAAACTTCTTGCCCCCACCTAGTGCTAGGCAAGATTGAGCCGAGATAGGTGATGGGAAAGGTCATGCAATAGTGAGAATGGAAGATTCTACAACTATTGCATGATCATGTGTGTGGTAGTGTACTATGGGATGATAGGATAATAGTCGGTGTCATCAAAGTGTTACTTATTCAATATTTCCTTCAATGTCCGACACTCATCAGTTTGATGCCCAAGAACAAGATGGTATTTACAATAAGGTACATTGAAATCTTTAGGAAAAATTACTAGTTGATTCATAGGTGGTAATAGAATGATACCTCTATTTAAGAGCATTTGTAGTTTCCTCTCACATTCGGGTGGTGGATGCAAAGGAAAATTTAGTTTTTTCAATTTGTAAGGTCATTTGCATTTACTAGATTCACCTTTTTCATGGATTGAAGGAGGAAGAGGATCCATAGGGATCCTAGCATCCTTGTCATTGGAATCATGAAAGGGTTGTTCACGTGCAAGGAGGACATTGAAGTCGGGAGGGGAATCAAAGATCACCATGCCATCATCCTGAAATCTCCAATATTCAAAAGGAGGCCTATTTTCATGAGGAGGATCTTGATATCCTAACCCTATTGTGTTTTCATCTATTGGTATTTGTTCTAAAAGTTGGTGAATGTTATGTTCAGTTGTTGTGTCACAACCTTGTTTGCTCAAGAATGTAAGACCTTTGACATAAGTTTCTTCAAGGTTAATTGGTGTGTTCGTAACTTTATTATCATAGAATGGTTGAGGAGGTGGTTGTGTAGAAGAACTAGGTCCACTAGTTGGAGGGAACTTAGGTCCTTCATTTGTTTTAGGATGTAGGTAACCAAACATATTAGGAGGTGAGATAGTAGAAAGGTCTTGTGACTTCATGGATGGGTAAAAGGTTGCATTGGATTCAAGGTTGTCAAGGCATTCATTTAAGAACTTATTCATGCTAGCATCATCTTCTCCAATGATGTCAACATAATGAGGAGGAAAATCATGAGGAGTTGAAGGAGCATGGGGAAGCTCAAGGTCATTAAGATCATAGCCAAAGGCACAGTTTGACACGTCAACTAAGGATTTCAAAGAAATCCAAAACTTACTAAAGCAAAAGGACATGATGAAAATAAATGAAAGTAAACAAATGCAAGAAATTAAATAGAACATTGAATCAAAAAATAGTGATAGAGATGTAGTTACAAAAACAAAAACAAAAAATGTTGTGAAAATGACAAAAATTGCTATGCAAAAAGTGCAACTAGACTGATTCACCCAGGGTGGCAAATGAGTCAAGGGGTGTTTTTTGTGATTTTTCAAAAAATTTAAAATGATTTGTATGCTTTTATAATGCAAAGAACTAGGATGAAGATGTATAATTTTAGTATTTTTAATGTTTTGAAGTGCAAAAATGAAATCTATATGAGATATTCACTAATGCAATTTTGAAAACCTCAAGATGCAAAACAATGCAAAAGATAATGCAATGAGCCCTAAGATGTAAATGCGGATGTAAATTAGAAAGATAATGTTCAATATGTAGGTTTGCCAAAATGAACCATAGATTTTTGTATAAGGTGCTAGGACTCTCTTGCTCAATTAGGGTTTTTCACCTAGGAGAGAGATAGACCCCAAAAATCTAGGTGGTTCACCCAAAATAATGTGAGTAAAATGAAAATATGCCTAAATTCAATTATCTAAATGCAATAAAATAAAGAGATAGATTGATTATTTATGCAAATCCTAAGAAATATGAAGTGTTTGAAAACATAATGTGATTTGCAAAAATGAACTAGAAACATAAACAAATGAGAATAGAACTTAATGAGATTGAATGGAGTACACCTAGAGGTAGAATGCTGATGTTGGAAGGTTTTGCAATGTTTCAAAAATTACTATTGATGACCACTAGGGCTCATTTGCCACAGATGGCAAATTAGTCCTGCTTCTGGTAAATTTTGTTAAAACAGGTTTCAGGGTGTCAGGAACTAAAAGCCTCAGAAAATACTTTCTCTAGCTTGGTAATGGGACTGATTTTCCATAGATGGAAAATTAGTTCACCTATAAAATCTACAAATTTTGAAGTCAACTCAGTAGGTCTAGATCTGTACTTGTCTTCTTATCAGGTTGATAGATCCAAATCTGCAGAAAATAGGTTGAATGATGTCTCCAAGCTTGAATTTGGTCTTTATTGACTTGAATAGCTTTGATGATTTTTTGACCACTTTTCAACACCTATCTCTTTGAAAAATCTTCCTACAAGACTTTCAAACACACAGGAAAAGAGGGGGAAATGGTTAAGGGTTAGAGTATAGGGGTTTACCTTAGTCAATCCCCACTTTGGTAATCAAAACCTATGAAATGAAATGAAATAATAAAGGAATGATGAACAAATAACATGCAAGTGTCATGAAATCACCAAACCCTTGTTGAAGTCTGTCAATGGCTACTCTAAGATGCTTGATAATTGCTTGATTAAATAATGCGATGATGCTCAAATGGATGAATGAGATTGAATGAAAGGATGAATACTTGAATGAATAGGTGAATGGGGGTTAAAATGGATAGAAAAAAAACTTATTTATACACACTTAAGCCCTAATTTCCTAAAAAGAATACATCACAGGCTGACCTTAGGTCTTAATGAATAAAAACTTGAAAGAAATTTGAAATTATTTTGAATTTTGTGCCAAGAGGGACTCATTTTCCACCCATGGAGAATGGGTCCCACTCAAGGCATGCAAGTGGGTGTCGGGGTTTAAGTTGCATTTAATGATATTTGTCAAGTTTATATTCAAAAACACAATTAATTAAGGCTTGTAACTGCATAAAGGGGCCAAATAAAACATAAGAAAGGTGTAATTAGTGGTGACAAGCCTTGAGAAGCATGAAAGTTTGTTACAAGACTTTACAACACTTTAGAATAAGAATTTGTAATTGATAAAAAGTGAATATTTAGATGAATTATAATAAGAAGAGTCTTGAAAAGTGTAGAAATGTGTTACAACACTTCACAACACCTTTACAAGACATCATAAAATCTTAATAAGTTGAATATTCAAGACCTAATGTGAATGTATAAGTCACATTACAACATTAAACCTAAAAAAAATAGGCCAAGCATCATAGGAAAACAACCCAAATGAACATGAAAATGTCCAAAGATCCATTTTTCTATGGTACAAGAAACAATCTCAATTTATAGGGTATACTCCATTAAGTTATGTATTAGAGAGTGAATTTGAGGGATACTCTCCACTCAACTATCTAAATAGTCACTCCATGTAATCAAAATGATATTGAGATCTTTGAAAAATGAATAAAATTGAGTGTTTACCAAAAAGCTCATGCTTAAGTCTTATGTGGAATTCCTTATGGCTTATGAACTTTCTAGAGATGTGAAGAAAATCACCCCACCCAAGTTTGAAGGAGGCACCATCGAAGATGAAGTTGAAACTTGGTTAGTCCAAATGGAGAAGTATTTCAAAATTCAAAATTATACTGAGGTAACCAAAGCAACATGGGGAGCATACCAGTTAGTAGGAGAAGCCTATAATTGGTGGATGAATAAAAAGATGGGACTCAATACTAACTCATGGAAACTAACTTGGAGTGAATTTTTTGAAATTTTCCATAAAAGATGGTTGCCCCAAACCTATTTTGGCCAAAAAATCATGGATTTTTAAAATATGAGACAAGGTGAGATGAAGGTTAATGAGTATTTGGAGAATTTTACTTGTCTGCTATGTTATGTTCCTATGTACTCTAGAAGGATGAACGCTTCCATATAAGAAATTTTATCATGGGACTTAATAGTCAGATCAGAGGAGAGGTAGATGTTCATGGTCTAGATACTATAGATCTTGTGTATGAGAAAGCACTTAAACAATAGTAGAATCTCAAAGCTATCTCCATTTTCTAGGAAAACAAAAATCGTAAGAAGATTGCAAGAGCACATGAAAAACCAACTCCAAAGAAGGTGGAAGTTGTGCAAAATGTACCAAAGAAAGAAAAAAAAGGATCATGTAATAGTGGAAAGAATCAAGAAGGGAACATAAGAGGAATGGTTCTAGTGGTGGGAATACCAACAATATGGGTGGAAATGCTAGCAATCTGGAGAACTAATGAGGAAGAAAGGATCAACTACTGAATTTTTTACATGTGGAGGAGACTACTATGCTAATAAGTGTCCTAATAAGGCTTCTGAGTCATGATTTTATAGTAATCCACTGCCTACCCAACAAGTGATGTTCCAACAAAAGATACATGCAGTTGTGGATGATTGCCAAGTGGAGTATCAAGTGACTCCAATAGAGATTCTAGGTATTTATTTGGCTTACCCATTTCTATACTTATAGATATTGGTGCAACTGAGATTTTCATTTCGCCTAGAGTACTAACTAAGCAAATATCTAGAAAGGCTAGTTACATGGAAAAGTCTTGGGATGTTGAGTTTTCAAACTAGACAAGAGGAAAGGTGGAATAATGTTTGTTCAAGACTAGGATAGAGCCACCTTGTTCTTCTATAGAAGCAAACCTATATGTTGCCTGTTAAGGATCCTATGATGTTATCCTAGGTATGAACTAGTTATGAAGCCATAGGGCTAAGGTAGATTTCCATGCTAAAATAGTAGAATTCCTAGATGATCTTGGTAATGAAGTGAAGTTTCAAGGGATACCTAGAGAGGTCAAGATTCATCAAATCTTAGCAATGCATTTATTAAGGTCTAAGGAGAAAGGGTGTAAACTCTTTACAATCAAGATGGAAAATCTTTAAGAAAATATTGATAACTTGGAATCATAGAGCTTCCAAGATATGAAAGATGGTGAAATTGAAGAAACCAGAATGTTAGATATGGAGAGGTATCCTACTTTTTAGATGTGTTTCTAGATGAATTACCGCGGTTACCACGGAAAAGGATATTTGAATTTTCAATTGATATAGTTCCAAGGTTTGAACTTGTTTCCAAGGTACCTTATAAAATGATGACAATCGATCTAATGGAGGTTAAGGCACAGGTGGATGAACTGTTGTCTAAGGGGTTGATAAGACTAAGTGTATCACCCATGGGAGCACCAACAATCTTTATGAAAAAGAAGGATCATACTTTTCATTTGTGCATAGACTATCAAACTTAACAAAGCTACAGTAAAGAATAAGTACTCATTACCACACATTGATGATCTATTTGGTCAAATGAGGGGAGCTTCCATATTTTCTAAGATAGATATGAGATCTAGATACTATCAGTTGGGAATTAAGGATGAAGACATCTTTAAAACTACATTCAGAAACATGTATGGTCACTATGAGTTTATAGTTCTACCCTTTGGTTTAATGAATGCACCTGAAACATTTATGAACCTTATGAATAGTGTATCTAGGTACTTCCTAGATAATTTTTTCTTAGTTTTCTTGGATGACATTTTGATTTACTCAAGGAATGAGAAGGAACATTTTAGGAATTTAGTGATTTTTCTACAAGACTTAGAGAAAATAAGTTTTATGGTAAACTCTCTAAGTGTACCTTCTTCAAGAAGAGAGTGCATTATCTTGGACATGTGATCTCACTAGATGGAATTTTAGTAGATCCAACTAAGATCAAGGTGATGCTTGAATGAATAGTACCAAAGAATGTATTTGAGGTTAGAAGTTTTATGGGTCTAACATGATACTATAGAAAGTGTGTTGCAAATTTCTCCAAGATAGTATTTTCAATTACTTTTTGCAGAAGACAGGGAAGAAGTTTGAGTGGATAGAGAAGTGTCAAGAAGCCTTTGACGTACTCAAAGAGAAATTAACTATCGCACAAATTTTGAAAGTACCAGATCTTGGGGGTGACTTTACTATTATCATGGATGCATTAGGAGAGGGCTTAGGGGGAATGTTAATGCAAAGGGGGAAAGTAATTTCTTATGAATCAAGGAAGCTGAAACTATATGAGGAGAATTACACATTGCATAATTTGGAATTAGCAGTTATGGTTCACACATTGCAAATATGGAGGCATTAATTTTTAGGGAAACCCTTTGAAATGAAAATTGATCATCATGGGTTGAATTATCTATTCAATCAACCTAACCTAAATGCTAGATAGAGAAGATGGTTAAAGTTAATATCTTATTGTGACTTTAATATCAATTATATTAAAGGGAAACAAAATCAGGTGTCTGATGCCTTGAGTCAAAGACAACATATTACTTCAATAGTGACCATTCAAACTAACTTTAAAGGAAAAGTGTTGTAGAAATTCAAAGAGGATGAGTACTATTTTCAAGTTAAGCAAGCACTCACTATCATTCTACATGATACTAGGTATGAAGGTTTCCATTTTGGACCTAGTGGTATACTTAGGTATAAGTGAAGAATATATGTACTTGACTCAAAGGAGTTAAGAAATATGGTATGGAAATAAATACATGAAGCACCATACTCTAGAAACCCTGGTGTGACAAAAATGTTGGAAGATGTTAAACCATTATATTATTAGAAGGGCATGAAGTGAGATGTCATTTGATTTGTGGCTAGGTTTCTTGAATGTCAAAGGGTAAAAGTGGAGTATCATCATCCTACAGGCTTGTTCTACCTACATGGTATACCCAAGAGAAAGTGAAAATTCATAAGTATGGGATTTGTGCAAGGATTTCCTATGTCTAGGAATAAGCTCAATTCCATTCTTATGATTGTGGATAAGCTCACCAAAGTGGCACATTTCAGTACTCGGGAACCTAATCAATAGAGCTCCTATCATAGCAAGGGAATTTGTGTAATAAGTATTTATGATACTTGGGATTCCTCGGATGATTGTCTTGGATAGAGATGCATGAGTCACTTCTAGGTTTTGGAAAACCTTATTTTCTACACTTGGGACTCAACTAAATATCAACTCAACATATAATCCATAAATAGATGGAAAATTTGAAAGGGTGAATCAAGTATTGGAGGACCTACTTAGAATGTGTTGCATGGATCAACAACACAAGTGGGAAAACTACTTTACTTTAGTATAATTTGCATACAACAATTCTTACCATTTCGCAATAAAGATGGCTCCTTTCGAAGCATTATATGGTCGAAAATGTCAAACTCCTATAAGTTGGGACAAACTTGGGGATAGAGTAAGTCTTGGGCCAAAAATGTTGGATGAGATGGAAGAGAAAGTAAGAATTATTAAGAAAAGGTTGGATGAAGCTAATGATAGAAAAAAAGGCTATGCTAATGCTAAGAGAGTGCTTGGAAATTTTTCCATAGATGACAGGGTATTGTTGAGAGTGAAACCTCACAAGAGTTTTATTAAATTTGGGAAGTCTTCCAAATTAGCTCCATGTTATGTAGGACCTTTTGAGATTCTTGAGGAAGTGAGTCTAGTAGCTTACTGAATTGCATTTCCACCATCTCTTTCCAAGATTCATAATGTCTTTCATGTGTCTTAGCTAAAGAAGTGTGGACAAATATTTTTGCACCACAAGACTTTCTAACAGTTCTAGGGTTTTTCACTTAAAAGGAGAGAGGTAGGCCAAAATGTGCAATGTCCCCACTCAAGACTAATGAAAATATGAATGAATTATTAATGCAATATCTAAGAAATGCAAGTTGTTTGAAAACACATTATGATACGTAGAATGATAATATGAATGCAATAAATAGCAAAATAAAGATGTTAAAACTGAAATTATGCACCTAGAAACTGATGAAGGCTGAAATGAAGACTATAGATGTCTCAAAATTTTTGGAAAATCTAATTTTCTAGCCAACTAGGACACTTACGCCAAGCTGGGTGACTTAGTCCCAGATCTAGAAAATGACTCTAAAGCTCGTTTCAGCCAAATGAGTAATCTAGATCTACATAAACTTTTGAAAAATAGGTACAGTAGGACTTAGTCACCACTGTTGGTGACTTAGTCCACTTTGGCTTTTTTGAAAATCTGAAAGTGGAGTTAGAATCCCTCGGTCTGCTCTTTTTGTTCCTCTAGGCGTCTGATTATGAAACTACCAAATTCAGGCCTAAAAGTGACTTTTTGGGAACATTTTGACCTTACTAAAAGGGAAATGACTCCAACAAGTTTGAAACCTATTCTTCAATCATTTCCAAGCTATCCAAGCACCTAAATCTGCAATCTCACAAAGGAAGAGAGAAAATATTGATTATTAGGGATTGGGGGTTTGCCTTGGTCAAACCCCATTTAGGTAATTAAACCAAAATGGTGAAATAAGATAATGAAACATGAAACATGAAATAATGCAATTAGAAACTTTCCATGATGATAGATCTTGAGTTGCTACAACAATGGATGAAGAATCTTGCTCTTGAATGCCTTAGAAAGCTATCTTGATGACTTAGAATGCTAAAACCCTAGCTTGCTTGACTTGACAACATGGATGAATGATTGATGAATGATCAATTTAATTATGAATGACTAATGAATTAGGGTTTAAAGGTATCCTTTTATAGAGAAGAGTTAAGTGAATGACTAGAATAAGGATTATGATCAATGGACAAGATTAAATTAGAAAATAATTTAATCAAGGGTGGAGGTTAATTGAGAGAAGAAAGACATGGATAGATAAAGACTTGAGGTGGAAGATTTCACTAGCATAGAAAAAGAGGTGATAGGAGAAATTAAATAATAAAGATTATTTAATTTAGGTGGCCAACATAGGAGAAATAAATAAAATATTGATTTTATTTATTTAAAAAGAAAGGTGAGAACAAATATTTAGATAATTAAATAATTAAAAATAATTATTTAATTATAGAGGAAATGTGGAGTTTTAAACATTAAATAATTAAAAACAATTATTTAATAGAGAGGGAAGGGATAAATAAATAATTAAAATAATTATTTTATTGGGGAAATAAAGAAAGGATAAATAACTAAATAAATATAACATTTATTTAATTATAGAGAGAAAAGGCTAATGAATAATTAAATAATTGAAGTAATTATTTAATTATAGAGAAAGAGGTAAAAGCTAACTTTTGAATTAAAATAATATTAGAAGTAAATGCTTAATAAAAGTCAAGAAAAGTGTTGAAGTTAATTATAATTCTTTACAACACCTTTACAAGACATGCATTTTATTCAGCTTGCAAGGGTCCAAGAGCTAATGTGGATGTGTAAAACACCTCACAACACTAGACCAAGGCCTTATTAAGTCCAATTTATCACAATAATTCCCATATCAAGCAAAAAATACATTTTTTGGTGACACATGAAGTATATACCAAGTGATAATCATGTGATTGATTGGAATGCTTTATAGGTACATGATTAGATGAGTAGTAACACTCAAGACCGTAAAGGTGCTTAGAATGTCTAAGCTTCACTTGCATAACAAGGAAGTCTTGCAATGCAATGTTTGATAGGACTAGTATGTGAAAGACTCTACCACCTAGGAAGACTATGTTGAGATACAATAGAATTTTTCACATGTTTTAGATGCATTTGAGAGTACTTGGAAAACAATATGTTGTTTTTTGATTAGTTTATGTTGCTACATAAAAGTCGTTGGGGATGATGATTCACAATGGGGGAAGTGTGTTACATCCCAATTGTCTATTTACTATTTAGTATTACTATGTAGGGTAAATGTGAATGTAATTTGAATTCTAAATAAATTGTTCTTGCACTTTGTTATAAATGAATGCTATTTCATTTAATGATATGTGAAGAAATACATATATGTGAAATGAATGGTTATTGAATTATGTATTCTCACTATGGAGACATATTATGTTTCATGCATATTTTTTTGAACAATTGACTACTATGGGAATGTGTTAGTTGATGCATGTATATGTTTAATCCTCCAAGTGTGAGGGGATGCATCATTCAAGTGAAGATCTTGGTCAGGTAAATAGTAACGTAACTTATCCAAGCTTACATACACTCACAGTAGAATGGTTGAGTCAATTTATTGTGTTGGGAATTAGTAAGTCATCCTTAAGTATGTGTGTTTGCATTAGTAAATGTCTTGATTACTGTTGAATGCATGCTTGGGTGATGTTTATCTGTTCAAATCTTATGAGTTCTTCCTTATATTACTATGCTTGTATTGATGAGTTGAACACATGTGGAATGTACATATATGTATACATATGGATGTTGATGATAGTCCATATGCATGAAGGAACACGTACACGAGAGTATATAGGTAGAAGTACCTATGCATGCTTATGAATGAGTTACTTGTGAGCATGGAGCTATTGAATGGATAGTATGACATAAATATGTATATGTATAAATACATCACATCTGTTACCTATCACCACAATAGTAATGGTGTATGTTCCTGGTGTGCAATAAAATATGTATATATATATATATATATATCTATATGTGATATATACATATATCCATATGTATACATGTATCGATACACATGTATGTTTGGAAAATGGAAATTCCCATACAAATGTACCAATATATGTACACATATGTATACATGTGCATATAGAAATATATATATATATACACAATCTATATAATGATTATTACTATAAGAATGTTAACTTGTTCGTATTCTTTTTTATATCAAATGTATACATGTACTTTATTGACATGGCATATATATATATTGACATACATATACATATACATATACATATATATATTAGTGATATTATTGAAATACATATATATGTATATGTACATATATTAGTATATATTTATATATAAATATATGCTTGAGATTGATTAACATATGTAATGCTTAAAGGATAATTTATTTGCATGAAATTAGGTCGATTGTATATAACATATATAAAGCATCTAAAGGCTGAATATAACATATATAGACATTGAATAAAGGTTGGATTACATGCTATGTATCGTGCAACAGTATGGTCGATATGGATAGTGAACCATAGTCGATACTATGGTAATGCATTTTGGAATTATTAAATAACAGATTACTCAACATTGAATGCTCTTATATAAAGTGATGAAATAGATACCAACTGCAAAATAAAATGAAATGCATGAGAATAGGAAACACATACAATAAGATGCAAATTGGTCAAAGCACCAAATAAATACACCATCTTTGAAAAGTGACTCATTTTTACAGTGTTTCTCAATAAAGTTGTGACTAAGTCGACATAGAATGAGTGTTTCCTATATAATGAAGACTATTTCAAAGAGTAAAGCTGTGCCAAAATAGTAGGGAGAATGGCTGCATACTTGACACCAAAATATGAAGTTCTATTCTTTGTAGAAGTCCATATTTGATGTAAATCTATTGTCATCATTTTTACATGAGAAAAATTGAATAAGTTTCTTATTGTTGTCAAATGAATAGGTCAACTTGTAGCTTCTTATGTTGAGTTTGTGATAATTTTTCTGCCACCTTTTAATCTAAGTGAAGTGAGTCAACTTGCATGGATTAAGTTGTCATTTTGCATACATTTTCTGTAGCCTACAATGTCTCATTTTTCTATATAAATAGAGAGGTTAGTGCTCTCATTTTGGACACACTTCTCATTCTACAAACTTATTCTTTAAGTTTAATTTGTTGCATTATTCTATGAAAGCTGATAGATATTAAGAGAGAGCTGAGAACTACTTTGAGAGAGTGCTACATTATTTTGAGATAGAGTCTTGCTTTGGGTTGATAAAGTGAAGCTAGGAAGGTGTTGCAGAAGGTTGGGCATCAAGTCAGTTAATTGGTTAAAGCATAACACAAGTGTAGGGATATATTCTTCATTGTTTTTATTTGTTTATGAAATATTGAATTTTGAATGTTTTATTTGAGCTACTTAAGATTGCTTGAACTAGGGAAATATAGCATTTACTTTGGAAAGGAAAAAGAAGTGTTTATGATTTTCTATGAATGTGTTTTCAATTACTCCATAATAGGAGGAATTGTTTGTCATAGGTATTGTTATACTAGATATGATTAAACAAGGATAGCTTAAGGGCTATTCATAGCTAAGATATTTGATTAGACTAGATAGCTAGTGGGTTACTCCTGGGATTGATTGTCCATTAAATGGAGGGAACTTGTTTATATAATTTGTGTGTAGAAATATCATAGAGTTTGTGAGAAAGGGAATAGGATGTTTCTAGGGTTAAATATTACCCATAGAAGGAAATACCTATGCATAGATTATAGTGGCCTAAATTCAAGTCAATCTTGAGTAGTGTATGTGAGTAGGATGACTGTCACTTGAAGTACTGAGTGGGAAATCTTTGTTTGAAGTAGTGTGATTTACTTTGAATCCATGGTCAATTCATTGTGATCCATTTATTTGAATGCTAGTCCTAGATTGTGGGTTTACAAGTTGTAGTCATGTAGGACACAACACTAAGCTCAATTGGTTGTTGTTACGAGGTTACTCCACTTTTCTCTTTGTCAAAGGGTAAGGTCATCTATCAAATGATAGATGTGCGAGGGACCACATATGACAACATGATTGGTGGAAAAGAACTTGAGTGATGCTTCTCCTCCTCAACAGGAAACAAGAAGAACAAAAATTGAAAGGATGATTTTGGACCATCTGTATCTATTGCTTTGAAGCTTGGTTGAGCTATGTATGTACTTGAATACATTCTTGGAATATTGTAATTTGTGAAGTTGTTATATTCCCAATGGAATCCATGTTGATTATGTTGTGACATCTATGTTCATTTGTTCTCATTTAAAGAAAATAATTTTTTTATTGCAAGGGTTAGTTACATAGTTTATTTACTTGCAAATTGAAAACTTAGGAAAAATTACTTCAGTGAATGATTGAAATGTTACATATGGTATTAGAGCTACCAAGTTTAGCTCTCGAACCTATGAGCTCATCATTATTTCCTTCCAACATTATCTAATGTTTGGAAATTATTTTGTTAGGATGGTGCATCTCAGGTTAATGGCTAGAAAGTCAATAATTAGGAATGAGCATTACCTAAAGACCAAGGAGGAAAGAGAGGCCATCACTAGAATAATTGAGGGTACCAAGAATGAAAATTCCATCTAGTTAGGTGATATTGAAACCTTTAGTCACACACTTTCTCAGATCAGTGATGTGAAGAGAAAGATGAAGATGGAAGCAAAGTACAACTACCTACCTTTTGTGTCAGCAAAGAAGTCTGAATCTTTATCCATTTTCATTTATATTCCCTTAGAAGGGAGCTCCAGTCTAAAAAATTTTTTTGGAGACCCTAGAGTTTTTCCAATGGTGGAAGTCATTGTAATTTCCTCAAGTAATGAGTCTGAGGGTTATGTACCTTGCAACTATGTATCATATGAAAAATTTGAAGGTTATTATCCATTTTGGGATAGATATGAACAAATGAGAGATGAGCAACAATCTCAATCTATAGGGTATACTCCATTAAGTTATGTGTTAGAGAGTGAATCCAAGGGATACTCTCCACTCAACTATCTAAATAGTCACTCCATGTAATCAAAATGATATTGAAATCCTTGAAAAATGAATAAAATTGAGTGTTTACCAAAAAGCTTGTACTTAAGTCTTATCTGGAATTACTTATGTGCAATTGATAACCCATTTTAATGTTTTCCATAAGATAATTGATACCATGATTAAATATAATATGGATGAACCTTCAGGTAGAATCCATTATTTTGAAGATGGTGAGAACATGAACCAATCCTAGTAGAAGCCAAGAAGTTGGGCAAGGACTAGTAGGAGTTGAAGCTAGACTAGACCAAATCTTAGAAAGGTTGGAAAACCTAGAACAAGAAACAAGGGTAAATGATGGAGTTGAGAAGGAAGTTCCAAATAGTAAGGATGAGGGAGAAAACTCATCTCATGAACATGATCAAAATCATGATCATGGGAGAGAGAAACCATCTTCTCTATCTAAGAAAACTAATAGGAAGCATATGGCTTCTAAACTCTCTAGAGATATGAAGAAAATCACCCCACCCAAGTTTGAAGGAAGCACCAACAGAGATGAAGCTGAGGCTTGGTTAGTCCAAATGGAGAAGTATTTCAAAATTCAAAATTATATTAAGGTCACCAAAGCAGCATGGGGAGCATACCAGTTAGCAGGAGAAGTATCTAATTGGTGGATGAATACAAAGATGGAATTCAATCTTAACTCATGGAAACTAACTTGGAGTGAATTTGTTGAAATTTTCCATAAAAGATGGCTACCCCAAATCTATTTTGACCAAAAACTCACAGATTTTCAAAATCTGAGATAGGATGAGATGAAGGTTAATGAGCATTAGGAGAATTTTACTTGTCTGCTATGTTATGTTCCTATGTGCTCTAGAAGGATGAGCACTTCCATATAAGAAAGTTTATCATGGGACTTAATAGTTAGATCAGAGGAGAGGTAGATGTTCATGGTCCAACTACTATGGAACTTGTGTATGAGAAAGCACTTAAAGAAGAGTAGAAGCTCAAAGCTCTCTCCATCTTCCTAGAAAAAAAAGTCGTAAGAAGATTGTGGGAGCTTAGGAAAAACCAACTCCAAATAAGGTGAAAGTTGTGCAAAATGTACCAAAGAAAGAAAAAAAGGATCCTGTAATAGTGTGAAACAATCAAGAAGGGAACGTAATAAGAATTGTTCCAGTGGTGGGAATACCAATAATATGGGAAAAAATGCTAGCAAGTCTGGAGAACCAACAATCTTTCAAGTCACAATATTATGGTAATCCACTGCCTACCCAATAAGCGATGTTCCAACAAAAGATACATGCAGCTGTGGATGATCACCAAGTAGGGTATCAAGTGATTTTAATAGAGTTTTTAGGTATTTTATTTGGCTTACCCATTTCTATACTTATAGATACTAGTGCAATTGAGAATTTCATTTCACCTAGAGTACTAGCTAAGAAAATATTTAGGAAGGCTAGTTACATGGAAAAGTCTTGGGATGTTGAGTATGCAAACTAGACAAGAGAAAAGGTGGAAAAATGTTTGTTTGAGGCTAGGATAGAGCTACCTTGTTTTTCTATAGAAGTGAACCTATCTGTTGCACATTTAGGATCCTATGATGTTATCCTAGGTATGAAATAGTTATGGAGACATGGGGCTAAGGTAGCTTTCCATGCTAAAATAGTAGAATTCCTAGATGATCTTGGTAATCAAGTGAATTTCCAAGGGATAGCTAGAGAAGTCAAGATTCTTTAAATCTCAACAATGTAATTATTAAGGGCTAAGAAGAATGGGTGTAAACTCTTTGTAGTCAAGATGGAAAAACTTGAAGAGAACCTTGATAACTTGGAATTCCAGAGCTTCCAAGATACAGAAGATTGTGAAATGGAAGAAACTGGAATGTTAGATATGGAGAGGTATCTTATACTAAGAAAGTTTTTAGATGTGTCTCTAGATGAATTACCTGGGTTATCACTGAAAAGGATATTTTAATTTTTAATTGATATAGTTCTAGGATCTGAACCTATTTCCAAGGACCTTATAGAATGATGGCAACCGATCTAATGGAGCTTAAGGAACAGGTGGATGAACTATTGTCTAAGGGGTTGATAAGACCAAGTGTATCACCCTGGGGAGCACCAACAATGTTTATGAAAAATAAGGATGGTACTTTGCATTTGTGCATAGATTATCACATGCTTAACAAAGCTATGGTGAAGAATAAGTACCCATTACCATGCATTGATGATCTATTTGATCAAATGAGGGGAGCTTCCATATTTTCTAAGATAGATATGAGATCTAGATACCATCAATTGAAAATTAAGGATGAATACATCTTTAAAACTATGTTCAAAACTAGATATGGACACTATGAGTTTATAGTTTTGTCCTTTGGCTTAATGAATGCTCTTGCAACATTTATGAACCTTATGAACAATGTATTTAGGGATTTCCTAGATAAATTTGTCTTAGTTTTCTTGGATGAAATTTTGATTTACTCAAGGAATGAGAAGGCACATTTTAGGCATTTAGAGATTGTTCTACAATATTTAAAGAACATAATTTTAATGAACTCTCTAAGTGTACCTTCTTCTAGAAGAAAGTGCATTATCTTGGACATGTGATCTTGGAAGATCGAATTTCAATAGATCCAACTAAGATTGAGGTGATGCTTGAATGACTAGTTGTAGTGCCCTTCCAGTTGCTAGTATGTGTTTTGATTTGTTTATGCTGTTAGATAGTACCTTTATGATGATAGACCCTGATACCTTGTTATGGTTTTATGATCACTAACATTAGAGTGATGTGGATGCTATACTTTGATGTCATGATACTTTATGTGGATGCTTATGGTTTTATATTATGCTTTTGATTAGCATTAATATTGATATATGCTCATATGTTGATTTATGATGCTTTAATTTCATTAGTCTTGATGTGACTATATTAGTGAAGGGGACAAAATTACATCACTCGCTTGCAAGCGACTTGTGATTCTGTGATTTCTCTTCACGGTGTGACTGTTATGTTTTATCCATGTACGACTTTCATCTTGATTGCAAGATTGCAGGTATAGGACATTGTCTCCACTTGGATTCACAGGTCTAAGCGTGTCCACTTTCCCAATGGTTATGTTGATAGGGAGATAGTAACGGGGTTCCCTTGTCAAACCACAATCCCTATCATAGTGTGTCATCAGTTTGTGTCTTCTTGTTGTTGAGTCATGTCGTCTTTGATGTTTTGATGATTTATTATCAGTAGAAATTATGTATGGGAATTGATATTTAAGTGGTTGTAAATGCTAATTTCTGTATTTTAGATTAAAATTTTTATTTAATTTAATTAATTTAATTTCATTCAATTGGTAAGGTAATTTAATCTATTGATTAAATTTATCTTATTAAATGGATAAATTAATTAAGTAAATTTCATTTATGTGGAAAGTAATTTAATCCTCATGGTTAAATTTATTTTATTAAGTAAATAAACTAATTAATTAAATTTATTTTGTTGAGTAAATAAATTAATTAATTAAACTTATTTTGTTGAGTAAATAAATTAATCAATTAAATTTATTAAGCGAATAATTAAAGTTGTTTTGTAAAGTGCATAGATTAAGTGATTTTAAATTTATTTGAAAATTAAATTGTGTTTTGAATTATTTAAAAAGCAAAAACAAATTTTGAATGCATAAGAGGTAATAATTATGGTGGTTGAAAGAGATAAAGAGATATTTTACATTTGGGCTAAGTGTTGAAAAATTAATGGGAGGATATTTTATTTTTGGAAAAATTTGGGCTGTTAAAAATGGAGAAAGATTTGGCTCTGTAATTGGATTTTTGGTCTGGAAGTGGAGATTTTGGAAGAGGTTCTAGAAGATTGGATTGTGGAGAAAAGCTCAACTTCAAATTTTATTTCTTCAGACTTCAGAACATAGGTTCTTTATTGCTTTATTGTTTAGAAGTTTTGATTTTTTTTACTTTTGAAAGGATTGCTATGAATTTTTGAAAACCTCTGTAGAAAAACCAAGAAAAACCTTAGATCCTTTGTAGGGAAACAAATTTTAACAGTAGAAAATTGAAAGAGAAAACAACCGAAAATTTTGTGAATCTTTGTAATTAGATTTGAGATCTTCCATTGCAATTTAGAAATTGAAATTTCTGAATTTGCTTTGAAAATTTCCCTATAAATTACTCTGTTTAAAAAAGAAGAAGAAATTTTGTCCAATTGGACTATTGGTTGGAAATATTTATATATATATATGTGTGTGTTTATATATACATACAATATATATATATATATATATAAATTTTTGTATGCTTTAAATGTGGGAAATTTTCCCTGTTAAAAAATGTCTGCAACTGTTGTATGGTAGAATGCACAGGGGAAGGTTTGTTTTTTTTTGAAAAAAATAAAAATAAAATAAAATTTTAAAAGATTATGGGGGGGCATAGCTGTGGCTGCCACAACCACACCCATGGAGGGTGCTCTGTTGTGGTAGTGCAACCTCCACAGGGGAGGCTGGGCACAACCCAGGCTGTGTCCCCTACCTTTTGGTGGGGGTTACTTTTAATTAATTTTTTTTATATTATATATATAATATGTATTTTAAATAATTGGATTTTATTTAAATAATTTGGGAATTTATATGATTTTATAAATATATATTTAAATAATATTTATATATTTAAATATATATATATATATATAATTGTATATACATAAAGTATATAATTATATATATATGTTTAATATATATTTATATTTAAATATAATTATCTTAAGGTTGTTTTATTATAAAAGCTGCAAATATTTATTTTATAATAAAATGATTTTATTTATAAAAAAATTGATTTTTATCATTAGTAAAATTGGGAAAGTGGAGTTAAACTCTAAGTCTTAGTTTCTTTTTATTTTATTTTATAATGGAATTATAAATTATTCTAATTGATTACATGCAATATGTCATTGCTTTACTTGGATTTAGGAAATCCTAAAGTTAGGATATTAATTTTCCTAAATTGCTTTTTAGTTATGTCATCTCTCATTCTCGTTGTTGGGAAAGTTGAGTTATTTGTTTATGTAGGACTTCCATATGTGTTTTCTTGAGATGATGTTGTGTCTCATGTGATTTTTTTTTGTTTAACTTGGGTAGTGCACGTGATTTGTTTCAGTTGGACCTAGTTATGTGAATAGGTTGTGTCATATAATTATTGTTGAGTTGGTAAATGTAACTGGTTATGTGCACCTAGTTTACCCTATGTTAGTGGGATTAGTTCCTTCAGTTGTTAATAGGAGAGTGGCTTTTCATGGGGGCTGACACACAAAGTGGTGTCTGGGTAACTCATGAAGAGTTAGATTAATAAGTGATAACTTAATAAATATGTTAAGGGAAAAGGGTAGTTAAATACTTAACTTTTGTTAATGCCTTGCTCATGGACTCAAGGGCTAGTAAATACTTGGGATGAAACAAGAAGGCCTATAATGGAAAGATCAATATCTTGTCTCTCTGAAAGATAATCAATTCCACATTGGATTGCATGTGGGGCCGGGTTTCGTAAGAGGTCACCAGGGTAACCCAAGATGGGGGTTGGGGCCTAGGAAGATTTTCCAAGGTGACCCATGCAACTTTGTGATGACACTCCTCCTATAACACCTATCATTCAGTCTGTTAGTAATGTATAGTTGATCATTATTATTTGGAAGCATTGTAACTATTTTGTTAGTTTTGTACTTGTGTAGTTTTATATTGTAATTGCCTATGTCTAGAGGTTGTAGGTTTTTCCTAGGAAGCTCTTTTACTATCTCCTAACATGGGGGGTGGTCCTTCAGGTACCACTTAGTTGGGTGGAATGTGCACCTTACACCATGGGGTCCCCAGTTCTTGTTCATGATGGCGAGTACTTCAAGATTGGAGAGCCAATGTGTACTAGTGGATTTGTAATTCTTTCATGTTCTCACTTGTATCTATTGGATACCTTGTAATTGTATCACTCCTCAATTGTATTCAAGGAGAACCTTTGTAATTTTCATTTGTAACACTTTTTTATAAACTATCTCATTTGGAAATGAGAGTTGTAATTGTAATATTAAATAAATGAAATGTGTGAATGGATCATTATTGTACTTTATAGCTTAAATGATCTATTTTAATGTTTTGGATGTATGATCTTTAATTCATGTGTAATAAATATAAGTTATGTTTAGTAACTTTTGTTAGTAATGGGTATTGTATGTAAGCATCATCATGTACCTTAGAGAATGTATGTGTTAGTGTAGTTTACTTTACTTGTTTAATTACACTTTAAAAAAAAATTGTTCGCTTCCATTATGTGTGTGTGTCATTCTCTAGGGTTTTGTGGTGAGTGTTACACCAATACCCAAGAACATATTTGAGGTTAGAAGTTTTATAGGTCTAACATGATACTATAGAAAGTATGTTGCAAATTTCTCCAAGATATCCTTTTTGATTACTTTTCATGGAAGAAAGTGAAGAAGTTTGAGTGGAAAGAGAAGTGTCAAGAAGCCTTTGACCTACTCAAAGAGAAATTAACTACCTTAACGATTTTGAAAGTACCAGATCTTGAGGGTGACTTTACTGTTATCACGAATGCATCAGGAGAGGGCTTAGGGGGTGTTTTGATGTAAAAATGGTAAGTAATTGCTTATAATCAAGGAAGCTAAAACTATATGAGTATAATTATGCATCACATGATTTGGAGTTAGCAGTTGTGGTTCACACATTGCAAATATGGAGGCATTACTTTTTAGGGAAACCCTTTGAAATGAAAATTGATCATCATGGGTTGAAGTATCTATTCACTAAACCTAATCTAAATGCTAGACATAGAAGATGGTTAGAGTTAATATCTAATTATGAATTTAATATTTAGTTATATTAATGGAAAAAAAATTGGGGTGTCGATGCCTTGAGTCAAAAACATCATATTGCTTCAATAGTGACCATTTAAACTAACTTTAAAGGATAAGTGTTGCAAAAATGAAAAGAGGATGAGTACTATTTCCAAGTTAAGCAAGCACTCACTAGCAATCTACATGATACTAGGTATGAAGGTTTCCATTTTGAACCTAGTGCTATACTTAGGTATAAGGGGAGAATGTATGTACCCGACTCAGAGGAATTAAGAAATATGGTATTGGAAGAAGTACATGAAACACTATACTCTGGATACCCTGGTGTGACAAAATTTTTGGTAGATGTTAAGCCATTATATTATTAGAAGGGCATGAAAGGAGATGCTACTCGATTTGTGGCTAGGTGTCTTGAATGTCAAAGGGTGAAAGTGGAGCATCATCATCTTGTAGGCTTGTTATACCCGCATGATATACCCAAGAGAAAGTGACAAGTCATAAGTATGGACTTTGTGCAAGGATTGCCTATGTCAAAGAATAAGCACAATTCCATTCTTATGATTGTAGATAAGCTCACTAAAGTGGCACATTTCACACTAGGAACCTAACCGATGGAGCTCCTACCATAGCAAGGAAATTTGTGCAAGAAGTGTTTAGCATACATGGGATTCCTCAAAAGATTATCTTGAATTGAGATGCACAAGTCACTTCTAGGTTTTGGAAAACCTTATTTTCTACACTTGGGACTCAACTAAATATTAGCTCAGCATATCATCTGGAAATAGATGGAAAAAATGAAAGGGTGAATCAAGTATTGGAGGAACTACTTAGAATGTATTGCATGGATCAATAATACAAGTGGGAAGAATACTTTCCTTTAGTAGAATTTGCATACAAAAATTCTTACCATTCCGTAATAAAGATGGATCCTTTCAAAGAATTATATGGTTGAGAGTGTCAAACTTCTATAACTTGGGATAGACTTGGGGATAGAGTAAGTCTTGGGCCAAAAATGTTGGCTAAGATGGAAGAGAAAGTAAGAATTATTAAGCAAAGGCTGGTTGAAGCTAATGATAGACAAAAAGGCTATGCTAATGGAAAGAGAGTGCCTCAAAATTTTTCCATAGGTGATAGGATATTGTTGAGAGTGAAACCTCACAAGAGTTCTATTAAATTTGGAAAGTCTTCCAAATTATCTCCATGTTATGTAGGACCTTCTGAGATTTTTGAAGAAGTGAATCTAGTAACTTACCGAATTGCATTGTCACCAACTCTTGCTAGGATGCATAATTTATTTCATGTGTCTTACCTAAAGAAGTATATACCAAGTGATAATCATGTGATTGATTGGAATGCTTTATAGGTACAGGATCCACGAGTGGTAACACTTGAGCATTTCAAGGTCCTTGGAATGTGTAAGATTCACTTGCATAACAAGGAAGTATTACAATGCAAACTCCAGTGGGACCAGTATGGAGGAGACACTACCACTTGAGAAGACTATGCTGAGATATGATAAAAAATTTCACATGTTTTAGATGCATTTGAGAGTAGTTGAAAAATAATATGTTGTTTGTTTGATAAGTTTATGTTGCTACATAAAAGTCATCGGGGATGGTGATTCACAAGAGGGGGAGTATGTTACACCCCAATAATGTAATTTGAATTCTAAATAAATTGTGCTTGCACTTTGTTATAAATGATTTATGAATGAATGTTATTTCATTTAATGATATGTGAAGAAATGCATACATGTGGAATGAATGGCTATTGAATAATGTATTTTAACTATGGAGATATATTATCTATAACACATACTTTTTTTGAAAAGCTTACTATCATGCAAATGTGTTAGTTGGTCCAGGTATATGTTCAATCTCTAAGTGCAAGGGGAAGTGTCACTTAGGAGAAAATCTTGGTCAGGTAACTAGTAATGTAACCTATCTGAGCTTACGCAAACTCATAGTAGAATGGTTGAGTCAAGTTATTGTGTTGGGAATTAGTAACTCATCCTTAAGAATGTGTGTTTGCATTAGGAAGGGTCTTGATTACGGTTGAATGCATAGTTGGGTGATGTTTATCTATTCAGAGCTTATGAGTTCTTCCTTTTAATACTATGCTTGTATTGATGAGTTGAACACATGTGGAATGTATGTATATGTATACATATGCATGTTGATGATAGTCCATACATACCAAGGAACACACACACAAGAGCACATAGGAAGATGTACCTATGCATGCTTATCAACGAGTTGCTTGTTAGCATGGAGCTATCTAATGGATAGTACAACATGAATGTATATAAGTATAAATACATCACATGATTGTTCCCTATAAACACAATAGTAATTGTGTATGTGCTTGGTGTGCAATTGAATGTGTATATATATCAATATATATGATATATACATATATCCATATGTATACATGTATCGATACACACGTATGTTTGGAAAATGAACATGCCCATAGGAATGTATCAATATATGTACACAATTGATATAATTATTATTATTATGAGAATGTTAACCTATTCATATTCATTTCTATATTGAATGTATACATACTTTATTGACATGAGATATATATATTAATATATATATATATACATATACATATATGTGATATATTGATAGACATATATATATATATGCATATGTACATATATGAGTATATATTTATATATAAATATATGCTTGGAGTTTGATTAACATACATAATGTTTAGAAGCCAATTTATTTACATGAACATAGGCCAATTGTATATAATGTATACAAAGAATTTGAAGGCCGAATATAACATATATTGGCATTGAATAAAGGTCAAATTACATGCTATGTATTGCGCAATAGTATGATCGATATGGATAGTGAACCATAGTCGATGCTATGGTAATGCATTTTGGAATTATTAAACAAAAAATTACTCAATTGTCTTATATAAAGAAATGAAATAGATACTAATTGCAAAATAAAGTGAAATGCATGAGAATAGGAAACATGTATAAAAAGATGTGAATTGGTCAAAGCAACAAATAAATACACCATCTTTGAAAAGCGACTCATTTTTGTTGTATTGCTCAGTAAATTTGTGACTAAGTTGGCATAGAATGAGTGTTTCTTGTAGAATGAAGACTGTTTAAAAGAGTAAAGCCAAGCCAAAATAGCGGGGAGAATGGCTACATACTTGGCACTAGAATACGAGGTTCTATTTGTTGTAGAAGCCCATCTTTGATGCAAATCAACTGTCACCATTTTAGTATGAGCACAATTGAATAAGTCTCTTGCTACTTTCAAATAAATGGGTCGAATTGTGGCTTCTTATGCTGAGTTTGTGGTTATTTTGCTGCCACCTTTTAAGCTAAGTGAAGTGAGTCGACTTGCATGGATTAAGTTATCATTTTGAATTCCTTTTCTATAGGCTGCAATGTCTCCTTTTTCTATATAAATAGAGAGGTTAGTGCTCTCATTTGGGACACACTTCTCATTCTATAAACTTATTCTAAAAAATTTACTTTGCTGCATTATTCTGTGAAAAATGAGAGATATTAAGAGAGAGTTGAGAAATAATTTGAGAGAGTGTTGCATTAATTTGAGATAGGGTCTTGCTTTGGGTTGATAAAGTGAAGCTAGGAAGCTATTGCAAAAGGCTGAGAAACAAGTCAATCAATTGATTAAAGTGTAACATAGGCACGGGGATATATTCTTCTTTATTTGTCTTTATAAATATAAAAATTGAATGCTTTGGAAAGGAAGAAGAAGTTGTTTATGCTTTATTTGAAGTACTCAAGATTGCTTGTACTAGGGAAACATAAAATTTGCTTTGGAATGGAAAAAGAAGTTGTTTATGATTTTCTATGAATGTATTTGTAATTACTTCATAATAAGAGGAATTGTTTGTCATAGGTATTGTAATACTAGATATGATTAAACAAGAATAGTTTAAGGTTTATTGATAGATAAAGATATTTGATTATGCTAGATAGCTAGTGGGTTACTCCTAGGATTGATTGTCCATTAAAGGGAGGGAAATTTTTAATATGCTTTGTGAGTAGAAATATCATAGAGTTTTTGGGAAAGGGAATAGGATTTTTTGAGAGTTAAAGATTACCCATAGGAGGAAATAGCTATGCATAGATTATAGTGGCCTAAAGTTAAGTCGAGCTTGAGTAGTGTATGTGAGTAGGATGACTATCACTCAAAGTATTGAGTGGGAACACTTTGGCCAAAGTAGTGTGATTTTCTTTTGCTCCACTGCCAATTCACCATGATCATTTATTTGCATGCTTGTCCTAGATTGTGGGATTACAAGTTCTAGTCATGTAGGACATAACACTAAGCTCAGTTGGTTTTCATTATGAGGTTACTCCACCAATCTCTTAATTAAAGGGTAGGTCCATTTATCAAATGATAGATGTGTGTGGGACTGCACATGAGTCTGTGGTTGGTGGAAAAGTTCTTGAGTGATGCTTCTCCTCCTCAGAAGGTGACAAGAAGACCAAAAAATGAAAGGAGGATCTTGGACCATCTATATCTATTGCTTTGAAGCTCAGTTGAGCTATGTATGTACTTGAATACATTCTTGGAATATTGTAATTTGTGAAGTTGTTACATTGCAAATGGAATCCATGTTGATCATGTTGTGACATCTATGTTCATTTGTTCTTAATTAAAGAAAGGAAATTTTTATTGGAATGGTTATTTACATAGTTTATTTACTTGCAAAGTGAAAACTTAGGATAAATTACTTTAGTGAATGGTTGGAATGTTACAGTATGAGTCCTAGTACTACCTTTTTACTAGATTTCAATAGATCTAGTCAATCACTGAGAGATTCCTGATCCTGCCTGGAAATCCTATTCTAGGGCTAAATCACCCAACCGGGCGTATGAGTCCCAATACACCTAAAAAGAAAAAAAATTGAGGGTTTTTAGGCCTTTCTTAGTCATCTTAATTTCTCTAGGTAATTATGTATTTTATTTTGTTTATCAATCTAATTACATTCTTTTTAATTCCATTTTCTAAGTCATATAGCAAGATTTGCATATTGCTTTCATTCCTTTCTTTCTAAGAATTTGCTTTGTTGGGTCTCAAAAGTGCAGGTTATGAACCTTAGGATGGTTCTAGTCTCTTAATACTCTTTTTTCCAATGAATAAGGCAAATAAGGTTGCTTACCTCCTACTCTTCAGGATTTTCTAGACCTAGGCAGGTATACCTGAACAATAAGGCAGATTTAAAGTTGGATGTGGTTCCTAAATTGGGAAATCTACTCACTATGGCACATTAAGGTAGAGTAGATGCAGAGCTTGATAGTTATTTCCTACTGAGAGTATTTGAAGAATCAAGAGTGTGAGTTGTATTTATATAGAATATCCTAGATATGACCAGTGTCTACTCCTATTGGGTGGGTGGAGTGAATGAGTGGATGGTGATTATGGAGAAAGATTTACAATAGGATAAGTAAACCTATTATTTAGCTTAACTCAAACTACTAGGCACTTGAGATGTTTGCACCTTGTGCAAACATGCAAGTTTGTTTATTACAGTTCTCTTCTTTAACAATCCTAATGATATCTCCTCAAGTTACTATGAAAGCATGAAAGGACTTTTAATTCTTAAGTTAAAGAAACCAATAAAAAGAAATTATTTAAAAGGAGTTCAATCCTACATAGAAACCAATTAAAGTAAATTATTTGAAAGGATTTTTAATTCACACCAACCAAAAACAAATCAAAGCATCCACACAATAACAACAAATGTGACCTGATAAATCTTGTAGAATTAAATAACTTGAAAAGACCACTTTAGAGACAACAAAAGTAATAGATAAGAATGAAAATTGACATAATAATTGAGCACTAAAAAAGGATTACAAATTATAAGTAGTTTTATCCATTATATTGCTTCAGAAAATAAACATTTATAACAAAAGTCTTTAATATGATATGGATGGGAGGATTTTGCAATCTATCTACTGACTAATGCCTACTCTAATGGAATATGATATAATGATTATGATTTCAGAATTAGGCCCTGGTTTCCCTATTGGTATGGCGAGCAACAAGCTTCAGGCCCATTCACAAAAATTTACACTACTTCATACCTAAAACATGATTAACATAAACATAAAAACATTGAGAGTTTGTTGGTTGATCTATCACAATCTGTTTATCTCTAGCAAGCACCCGTGATCACCAAAGACCTATTCAAGGCTCATGCAGTATGATAGTATATCCAAAACCACCAAACTCTAGTTCTTACTACTCCTCTTTCACTTGGCCCATGCAATGAATAATTTGACCCTCGACAAGTGCTCAATGTATCCACTTTTGGCATGAATGTTTGCATTATGTATAATATCCTTCATTGCATATTCTAGTTCAAAAATTCCTCCAAGCTATTCATGTGTTTTCTTTAGTACCTCATATTCATCATTGATTGCATCAAGAAAACCTAGAAAATAGTGGGCTATCTCATCCTTCCATCTATCCTGATCTTTCAAATATTTTTCCTCAAAGAGAAGTTGGGCAGGCCCATACTTAATGGCTAATTGAAGTCACTTAACTCTTGTGTCAAGATGTTATGGAAATTCTCATGTGCATTCATGAGCTCTTGATATTGTTGGAGAAAAATATTGTTATCTCCCTTCTTTACTATGATGTGAGACTCCACTTCCTTTATTCTGTCACACAATTTTTTGTGTTCCAATAGTGTTGCATATGTTTTGTCATAAATATGCTAAACCTTTTCAACATGCTTATACATATCTTCGAACCTCATGCAGACTATCTCTGATTCCATTTCAAAGATAGTGGTCTTGAGATTTCCTATTAACTATTCCTACCCTTTCTAAGCCTTCTCATGTTTGAATTTCCAATAGGTGGTTTATAACATTGCATCTAGCACCTTTCTTTCGTGCTCAACTAGTGGAGAGTAAAGCCTTGAGGAAGAAAGCAGTCTATCTCTATAACCGATCAACGCATGTTTTGACCTTTCATTCTCTTCTATCAATCCTTTGTTATCCCTTACTAGCTTTTGAATCTAAGCCTTGGTGAACTTGTCCACATTTACATTCAAGTCAGGAGTTTCCATAGGGTTTGTCTCCCCTACTCTTTGCACCAAAAGATCTCCAAATTTTTTATCATGATCAACAAGGGAAGGCATTTTTCTTGGTGGGTAGAGTTCCCACATTTGCAAAGTAGTATTATTAGGGTTATATCCTAATCTAGTATAAATCTTGTCAGTAGCCTCATCTATCAATTGCAAGGTTTTGTTCTTTCTCTTAAGAAAGCTATCAAACATAATGGTTGAATTGATATCCCACCCTAGAAGGAGCATAACCTCAACTTCTTGCAATAATGATCTTCCTCTTTCAACAGTCATATTCTTCATTTCTATATCAATCTCATACTGAATCTCTTTTAAGGCGTATGGTTTGTTTTCAGGGCCAATGTCTTTTAGCCTTTCCCTTACTACTTTTCCTTTATACTCATAAATGAAATCCTTGAATTTAGAAGTTTGAACAAATGTTTCATCTACAATGTATTCCTAATGGGCATGATGTCTCACATCATCAAATAGCTCATTAGAAGCTTCAAAGGTAATCATATTCCTTTCTAGTGGCATTTCATACTGGGGAATAATAGGAATGTTGATATGTCTAACCTCTTCCCCCCCTCAATATCATCTTCAACCATGATTAAGGTTTCAACTGAGAAGCTTACCTCTAGGGTAGGTTATGGTAACAAATGGCCTAGTGGTGTTATATTCTATGCTTGTCTCCTAGAACCAACACCTCTCTTCTCAAATGCTACTAGAGGTACATCTTTTATTAGTTCTTCTTCATGTAGAAGTAATTTTCCAATTCTTTCTATGTGATCTTTTATTTCATGAAATGCTTCTACATAGGATGGGTTATTATTCATTCTCCAAGCCTTAGCCATAACAATTCTATTGTATTAATTCATCCTTATTATCACTTGATTTTCTTGACAACTCCTGATGACATCACCCACATGGAACTCATGCTCATATCCTTTCAATTTTTGAGAAATCTTGGCATAAAAAATGAAGTGTTTAGGGCCAAATTTTTCTCTTTTGTTTCCCACTGGCAAGCCATAATAATCTAGCTTGCTACCAACCAGATCATATCATGTATCAACAATAACAGTGAACTCACCAAAACATAGAGTAGAAGGCATACAAGTTTTCTTTCCATAGCTTTTTATATGCATGAAGGCTAAATAAGACAATTTTCTTATGATCTCAAGGTATGCAACCCTATATCGCACAGTCTTAGGCAATAAATATGGTGTTGTCCAAAGCTATATACTCTAATAATAATACAATCTGCAAATGCATACCAATCTCCCCAATTGTGATTTATTTTTCCATAAAGACCCTTCTCCTTTGGGGTAAGTGCAAGAAGTCGAGTCTACGAAATGTGGAAGATTTTACCTTAGCCAAAAAAAATGAAATCAACATTGCAAAAATGGGATCCCGATTTTTAAAAAATGGTATCCTGTTTAGCTTTGGGATCCCAAGCCTAAATGTTAAACATGATACTATTTGTTAAAGGGTCTCAAACTGACGGACATAGAATAAAATCCCAATTAGTACGAAACGGGTTCTCGATTTATAAAAATCAGGATCCCATTTTGTAATGGTATTTATTTTTTAAAATGAACAAAACTTCATTTTCACTATGCACAGGATCTTGAGTTTGTGGCGACAACAACTACAAAAACCAACCTCCAAGTACGCCTCCACCTCCACTTTTTAGCATTTTTTCATTTTTATTGAAATTTTCAATAGAAGAATTGATTTTAGCATTTTTTTTAAATTTATTTGACATTTTAAGCATTTTATTTCTTGTAACAGTAGAAATGAGGAATTGTAGAAATAGATGAAAAAATGCAATGAAACTTGAAGATATTAAATAGAAATGAAAAAAATAAACCTTTAATTGTATTTTAGAAACAAAATTTAGCTTTTGAAACATAAATTATTCAATCAAACAAAAAAAAATTGCATTTGAAAACCCTAATTGAAACGAAACAAAAAAAATTACATTTCAAAACCCTAGAAATTGAAATGAAATAAAAAAATTGTATTTGGAAACCCTAATCAAGCTTTTTGAAACTCTGAATTCAAATCAAACCAAAAAAAGGATTGAAAGCCCTAGTTTGAAATGAAACAAAAAAATGCATTAAAAACTCAAATTACTTAGATTGAAACCCTAAATTGAATTGAAACAAAAAAAATTGCTAAAACCCTAAATTAAAATCGAACAAATCATTTTGATTTTGAAAACTCTAATTTTGAGATCAAGAAAATTCATTTGCATTGCTTAAATGTTTAAATTTCACTTGCATTGTATGGAGAAAATAATATGTTAAACTTTAGTTTCAATGCTAAATTATAATTAGATTAGAAAACAATATGTTAAAGAATAGTTACAATTCATAAATTTTATCAATGTTTGTTTGCAAATTTAGTTAGCAAATTCATAAATCCAAGTGTACAATCCATTTCCAATTGTCACTTAATTAGATAATATTCAACATTCATTTCTATTTTATGTTTTGATCTCTCTTAGTCATGCCTTGTTTCCATTTCTTGTTTGCATGTTTTATCTATTTTCTTTTGACAATATTAACCCTCATTCTAGTCAATTAATTGTTAATTAGACTTCTAGTTTAGTCTAAAATCTCAATTTTTGTACTAGTTACCTAGACACTAAAAGAATCTAAATATTTTTCTTTTCTTTCTTTTAGGTTCTTTCAATTCCAAACAATTGAAAATAAAATACTTGATTCAACATTAACTAATTTTATATTATACATTTTATATCATAAAATTCATTTAAGTGGGAAATATTAATGAAAAAAATGTTAAATAAGATAATCTTATATTCAATTAAAAAAAAATCCAATTAAAATATACATCAAACTCAATCTTAATAATACATAATTATGTGTTTCTATTATAGAAATAGTCAATCTATTCATAAAATAAAAAATATTCATAAACTAGGCACTAACTTGCAAGTCCATTATTCCAAGGGCCACCCAAACTTCACCCTAAGTTTTCTAAAACCTAAGCCCTGAACTCTAAAATCTAAACCCTTAACACTAAAGAATTCATTTTGTCCTAGGACCTTAAAATGAAATTTGGTTTCCTTAGGAAACTCCACCAAATTTTATTCCCTTAAGCCATGCCATTTTATCATAGGACCTTACTATATAGATCCCCTTAAGCCATCCTATTATCCTAAACCCTAAACTCTAAAATCTAAAGCATAAACCCTAAAGACATCATTTTTCCTAGGCCCTTAATTAAATTTGGTTTCCTTGGGCAACATCACCAAATTTTATTCACTTGAGCCATGTCATTTTGTCCTAGGACCTCACTAGACATAGATCCCCTTAAGCCATCCTATCACCCTAAATCGTAAATCAATGTCTTAAGGGGTCCTAATAGGACAATTCTTAAAGGGATCAAAGAAGTTCTCAAAATTTGGTGAATTTTCCTAAGGAAACCAATTTTAACAATCATAAGATCATGCAGGATTATGATATGAATGATATTTCATGATCTAGGTTGGTCAGATGAAACAAGAGCTATCTAAATCAACTATTCCACAATAAAATGTTCTTCACTAACTTTCAAGTCCATTATATTCCAAGGGACACCAAAAATTCACCCTAAGTTCCCTAAACCCTAAACCTTGAACTCTAAAATCTAAACCCTAAACACTAAAGCATTCATTTTGTCCTAGGACCTTAAAATGAAATTTGGTTTCCTTAGGCAACTCCACAAAATTTTATTCCCTTAAGCCATGTAATTTTGTCATAGGATCTTACTACATAGATCCCCTTAAGATATCCTATTACCCTAGACCCTAAACCCTAAAGCCATCATTTTTTCTTAGGCTCTTAATGAAATTTGGTTGCCTTGGGCAACATCACCAAATTGTATTCACTTGAGCCATGTCATTTTGTCCTAGGACCTCACTAGACATAGATCCCCTTAAGCCATCCTATCACCCTAAATCATAAATTGATGTCTTAGGGGGTCCTAATATGACATTTCTTAAGGGGATCAAAGAAGTTCTCAAAATTTGGTGAAGTTGCCTAAGGCAACCAAATTTAACAATAATAAGATCGTGCAAGATTATAATATGAATGAGGTTTCATGATCTAGGTTGGTCAGTTGAAACAAGAGCTATCTCATTCAATTTTTCCACAAGAAAATGTTCTTCACTAACTTTCAAGTCCATTATATTCCAAGGGACACCAAAACTTCACCCTAAGTTCCCTAAACCCTAAACCCTGAACTCTAAAATCTAAACCCTAAACACTAAAGAATTCATTTTGTCCTAGGATCTTAAAATGAAATTTGTTTGCCTTAGGCAACTCCCCTAAATTTTATTCCCTTAAGCCATGTAATTTTTTCATAGGATCTTACTACATAGATCCCCTTAAGCTATCCTATTACCCTAAACCCTAAAGCCATCATTTTTTCTTAGGCTCTTAATGAAATTTAGTTGCCATGGGAAACTTCACCAAATTTTATTCACTTGAGCCATGCCATTTTGTCCTAGGAACTCACTAGAAATAGATCCCCTTCAGCCATCCTATCACCCTAAACCATAAATTGATTTCTTCAGTGGTCCTAATATGACATTTCTTAAGGGGATCAAATAAGTTCTCAAAATTTGGTGAAGTTTCCCAAGAAAACCAAATTTAACAATAATAAGATTGTGCAAGATTATAATATGAATGAGATAAATCATGATCTAGGTAGATTAATTTACAGTTTAGGGTGATAGGATGGCTTTAGGGGATCTATGTCTAGTAAGTTCCTAGGACAAAATGACATGGCTCAAGTGAATAAAATTTAGTGAAGTTGCCTTTGACCTTAATGAAATTTGGTTTCCTTGGGAATATTCACAAAATTTTATTCACTTAAAATCCATGTCATTTTGTGCTAGGACCTTACTACATAGATCCCCTTAAGCCATCCTATTACCCTAAAACCTAAATCCTAAACTCTAAACTGTAAACCCTATAACATTCATAAATTGTACTATATTAATAGTTAATTGTATTTTCATTCAAGTAACATGCCTTAGACATAAATGAGGCTTACATATTTTATCATTTGTATTAAATTAGGCCATTTATATTGAATGGTTTAAGGGTATTTCCTAAACATGTATCTTACATTTTGAAATTACAAATCTAATGCAGGTTCACTCATATCTTAGAGATCACATGGATCAATTCAATAATAATCGCAATCCACCTTGATACCATCCATCTCCACCACCTTCACCTCCACCTCCACCACCTAAAATCGATGGTGCGTGTTTGCAAGCATGAATCAATGCCAATGTTAGAACCATCTAGGATCAAATCAACATTATTCGAAATGAAGAATGTGTCGCACCACTTATGAGGATGTTTGCATCTGGGATGCAAACCATTGTTGATGTTGTAAGGGCTATGGATGGGATCTTAGATGAGCATCAACAATGGCTAGAGGAGAGGAGAACTTCTGTTTCTGAAAAGGAAAATGCAAAGAAATGAAGAGATGCAGTAGAGAGCCACAATAGTTTCAAAATTAAGACAATGATCTTAAATAGTTATGAATTTATGAATTTGGTTCGATGGATATTTTGTGTGATGAATTTATAAATTTTGTTGGATGGATATTTTTAGTGACGTGAATTTATGATTTTGGTTCTAGATGGATATTTTTAGTGACATGAATATATGAATTTGGTGGAATTTATGAACTTATAATGATGAATTTATAATAGTATATATTTTATGACTATCTACTAGATCATGATTTCTCCTGTTAGAAAATTGTAATATGTGTGTGTGTGTTAGACATAAAATGATTTTTTTTTGAATGTTTTAAGTTTATTTTTTAGTATGTACACATGTATTAAAATTTCATATAGTTCTTAAATTTTGAAATTTGTATGTATGTACATAGTTTAGTTTAATGATGTATGCATGCAAATTATGCATTGTATTTTTTATTTTAAATGTATGTACATGATAAATTTTGAATTTTGTATGCACATGCTCAAGTTCAATCAATGTATATGTATGTGTATGTATATGTATGCACATCCTATTTAAACAAATTTGCATGTGCATTTCAAATTTAACTATTTCTTGTAATTTTTTAAGTTTGTATCCTAATTTTGTATAATTTAATGTAGGTGCACACTTATATCACATATCATGGATGATTTTAACATTGATGATATCATCAATCCACCACCTCAACCACCTCCACCTCCCACTCCACCTCTTGCTCAACCTAATATGCCACCTCCAACACCTATTGTATCTGACAAGGCTCGCTTGCGAGCACACATAAATGATCAAGTTGCATCCATACAAGATCAAATCAATGCTATGTAGAGTCAAGCATTGATTCCACCACACATGAGATGTTTTGCATCTACGATGCAAAATGTTGTGGATGCCATTAGGACCATTGATTCTAATCTAGATAGGCATTGACAAGACAAAGAACAGATGAGACAATTTTATCCTAACGATCTCTCTTATAAACAAATTTTAGACCTTAAAATAATGAAATCCCACCTAGCCCCCTACTTTCTTGACCCCGTTACTCGACAACCCATTCCTTCCAATAAATATATAATATCTATGAGGTGGTGCATACATCCATAGATGAGTGCACATTTTTGGGATTGATGGTATATGGTTTTTGATAGTCCACCAAATGCTAATTGGGAGTGCCCATTGTATTTTTTGAGGAAACTGTATGTAGAGTTTGTTATGGGGAAAATTTCCAATTATTTTGATTTTAAATCATTTCACGGTGTTGGTGGTGGCATGACACAATAGAGGTTAGGGGCAAGGGTTGATCTCCAACACCCTGTGCATGCACAACCCCTTTTTGTTGCTCCTAGTCCCATTCCTGCACTTGTGCATCATTGAGTTGTGGTCTCCACATTAGGATCCCTTAGTACACTCGCAGGAGACCTTGATCAATATGCTTTTGTGATAGTGGGTAGGGAGAATAGAGATGATGATGATGATGGAGGAGTGTTTTATGGAGTTGGTCTGAGTACCACTCTAGGAGTGTCAAGGCCCATCCCACATGTATGTAATAGTTGCCATAAATTATTCTATGGACCTGATGAGGTGACACCTAGTTCGGGTGGATGTGGAGATTCTGGTGGTTCATCTGGCTGCATCAGTTCATTTGTAGAATTTATTACAACAGACCATCACCCTAAGGACACTATGACATAGGTATAAATATGCATCTACACATTCAATTTATAAGAATTTTGATGAATGTATATATCAAAGAAAATTTTTCAATACATTTTAACAATCAATCTGTTTGGTGTACAAATGACACTAACAATGGGGCAATCATCCATTCCATGAGTACATACTTTGACACCAGTCCTACTCGGTAACCCTTATGGGATACTTTAATTTCAATTTTTTAAATTATATATGAAATGATTTTTAAGTTGAGTTTTAAATTTATAATTGAATCACATATATGTTTAAAATATTTATGTTGGTTTAGGCGAGTCAATCGTCTTCCATGTCGATTCCACCTGAGGGGTTGTCAAGCACTCCTCCACTATCAGGCATCATAGATCAGGGGAAGGCACATTTATATTTTAAATTGTTTAACTTACATTAGTATAGTTACAATTATGAATTTTGAATCACTATATATGAAATGTGAATGTACACTTGTAAATATTATAAGTGTTAAATGTCTACATGTATGTCTAGGTTGATACCACAATGAGAATGGGCATTGGGAAAACATTAGATGTTACAACTACTCGTGAGGCCTCTGATTTTTAGGTTGTTTAAAGAAATTTCTACACAAAATGTGCAAACTTGAATATATATATATATATTAACCTAATTAAAGTATACATGCTTTAAATTTGATCTTGTAGGACTTTGTTAGTGTGACTTTCAGCCCTAACCCAGACATAGTTACACCTCTAGGAGGACATGCAGAGTAGGCTCTAGATCAAATGGTAATTTAATTTTTTTATTATATTTAAAGTCAATTATAAATTATATATTCTAAATATAACTTTTATTTTAAATTTCAAATTGAATATATATATATAATATGAGCTAATACATGTTTTAAATTCTTTTTCTTTTATAGCATGAGACACATCTTGTAGTTGAGCATGTACAAATAGGTCCTAGAGAAGAGGGTGCACAACCTCAGAATACAGTAAAATAAAATATGATAAATTATAAACTAAATTGAATTAAATCATTTTTAATTATAGACTTACATCTAATTTCAACTTTCTTTATCTTGTTTATGTAGATTGATTCAAAGAATTTAGAGGTTGCTTTGGGTGCACCAGAGCATCCAAACCTAGATATGATGGTAATTTAATTTTATGATAAATTATAAATTAAATTTTCATTAAATAATTTATCATTATCTTACATCTAATTTCATCTTTCTCTTATATAGAGTGTTTTAGGTTATCTGCATAGTCTGCATGGCGTGAAGGGGTTTGTTGATTATAGAGACAATACATGCTCTAGAAACATGAATTTATGGGTTATATTTGTTTATTTCATGGACTACATTTTTGGTTTCTCATGTACTTTGTTGGACTTTATATTTCATGGCTCAAGTACTTAGTTGGACTTTAGTTCATGGGTTGTACTCTGATGGACTTTATTTCATGCACTTAATACATTGGTTTCATGCACTTAATATGTTGTAAATTATGGACTTTATTATTGTTTGAAATTTTAATTTACACATATACATTTATGCATTTTATGTTCACAGTCAAGACATTAATATAGGACATTAAAGTGAAATTAAATTTAAATATGAAATTAAAGTTGAAATTAATAGGACATTTTAATATTTATACTTTACAAATTTAGTGATCTCATACATGATATACATGATATGTACATTCAATAATTAGAGATAATTAGTCAATGAAATTATTCAATTCAAGTCAATCAATAATTAGTCAATAAATCATAATTTACAAACAAAAGCAATCCGTTTATATACCAGAAAGGATAAAAATTTAAGAAATAAACAATACCATACAAGATTAGAGAACAAAAGCATTAATAAATTCTATAAATAATAGCATCCTACAATAATTTATAAGCTATCAAAACAAATAATGGCATGCAATACTAATTTATAAGCTGTCAAAACAAATAATGGCATCCAATACTAATTTATAAGCTGTCAAAACAAATAATGGCATCCAATACTAATTTATAAGTTGTCAAAACAAATAATGGCATTGAATACTAATTTATAAGTTGTCAAAAAAAATAATAGCATCCAACACTAATTATAGGTTGTCTTAAGGGGTCCTAATACGATGTCTTAAGGGGATGTCTTAAGGGGATCAAAGAAGAGTATAATTGAGTATAAATATTAAGTGATATAAACAAGTATTATAAGTTTTAGGGTGAGTCATCATAACAAATGATACAATTAATTATAATATTTATGATATGTATGACACGTGTTAAGGGGATGTCTTAAGGGGTCATAATACGACGTCTTAAGGGGATGCATTAAGGGGTCATAATACAATGTCTTAAGGGGATGTCTTAAGGGGATAGCTTAAGGGGTCATAATACAACGTCTTAAGGATATAATTGATTTAACAATAATTTATGCATGATATTTAGTGATTATACAATCAAATATAAAGTTTCAAGGTAGGAAAACATGCACATTTAACAAACAAAATATATAGAATATAGATTTTGATACATAGAAGTACATAGAGTACATAATTGTGTATGTACATGTATTTTTAATTTGTACAAAATTCTTAATTCTATATGTATGTACATATATGTCATCTCAAAACAATGTTTAAAAATTTTGGATATGCCATCTCAAGAACATCTCAAACTTGTACTCAGAATGTCGTAGGTCTTCACACCACGTGATATCAAAATGGTACAAGCAATATCAATGAAATCATCAAAACATACATATTTTGAATATATAAAACTATCTATATGTATACAACTCAAGTACCTGCATTTAAAATTATTCCACATGTGTGTAGGTGAATCCATGCATCCTCTCCTTTTTGTTTCAAAGTATGAGATCAATGCAATGATGGCTTAAGGATACAAAAAGGGATAATAAATCAATTTTAACTATTAATGTACAAGCAATATCAATATGTAATAGAAACATGTATTTAAATATAATTTAACTAATAATTACCTATTTTTACCAAGTTTCCATGTTGTCTAGGTTGAATCTGCATGGACTAGATCCTTTTTGTGATTATGGCTTAAGGATCTATAAAAGGACAATTTAAATCAATTTCAACTAATAACACACTTGACCAATATCAAAAAATATATTTAATCTATTTAAAAGGACAATATAAAACTAAAACTATATTTACTTGTATTTACTTATTCCATTGTACCATCTGCATCCTCTCTTTTTTGCAATGCATCTATGATTGTCTCACACTCTTCCATAGAAATTGTCCATAGCACTTTATTTGAAGGTCTTCCACAATATCGAGCTAGTTTTATATTTGTTGCCACCACCAAATGTGAATAATGTATAATATTTTTATGCATTTCATAATCTTCGAATGCAAATAGACCATTCTTCCTTATCAAGTATTTTCGTAGCCAAGTGCCAACAACCACCACTGATCCTATTGGAAAACATGAAAACCATCATCAAATAAGTTCTCAAAATTTTCTTAAGGGGATCAAAGACTTGTTCTAAAAAATTGCTTAAGGGGATCAAAAACTTGTTATCAAAATTTTCTTAAGGGGATGTCTAAAGGGGATCATCGTACCTATTGGATAATTACAACCATCATCATCTTATTGAGGTGCTATTAAATTATGTTTAGTCTCCATACAACGAGCCAACCAATATTTTGTTTTCTCTTCATTCCCCTCAGGTGTAACAACAACATACACATGTCTTGCAAACAAAATTTGATTTAATAGCTTGCACATATCCATATAAATAATTTAGTATTACAAAATAACTTAATAGAGTGAAATAAATTGAATTAAATTACCTTGTTGTACAAGGTCTGAAACATGGTCATAGTCTTTAGATGCAAACACTTGATCATTTTATTCAATAGTTCTTTCATATTGATCATGTGCTTGTGCAGGTGTCAACAATCTTTGCTCCCACTGTTCAACCCATTTGATATTTTCACATGCTTCCCAATCTCCTAAGATACAAAACTAGAAAAAGCATGCAAGCTCCCTTGTCTAGACAGTCCATGTTTGCTATCAAACTCCTAAATAAATGCCATTTAGTAGATCCACTAATTGTCTCATAGTCAACTCTAGGTGCAATGTTCTCTTTTTCAACCAACCAAAAGATTCGATGAACTGTAGAGTACTCACTCAAACCAAGTGTAGATAATATTGTACTACACCAATCCACAATCTCACATGCATCTTTAAATTTTACTGCATCCTTGAATTTTAATTGTTCTCTAGCAAGAATTATTTTTACACATGCACCAACTCTGTCATGTTCTCCTTTAGCATGCCCAACTTCAAAAAAACTCCATATATGTTGGACATTAAGTTCCTTGTGAACCCTACTTAACCAATAGAACATTCCAGCATTCTTGAATTGCCTCGTATAATTATCTAACCATATGAGGTGTTCTTTCATATGGATTCCTCTTTCTCTTATATTTCTATAAAATATACTAAAATAGTATTGAACAAACTCTGACGAGTGTAACCGCTTGTCACTCAAATAAAAATGATACTCGCTCAAAACTTTTCTATCATCCTCAGTGCTATCATCTACATGTCTATAAACAATATGGACAAACATAGCTACTTGCATTGAATTATAATATACTGTGATTTAATTTCCTCTTGTGGAGCTAGAGTATAATTCTCTGCAAAATCAACCACTAAAAGTATAGTACCAATTGGAAATGTGTTTCTACATGCGTGAAATTGACCATCAAGCCATCAAGCATGTTGAGAGTGCATGACATATTTTGGTGTAATCTTATTATTAAATTCACTCATGAATGTATGCACACTAAATTTTTCTGTAACTAAATCACAACACTTTCCTATTTTTCCATCTTTTAAAGAATAGTGAACATTCTTAAATCTTTTAACATCTACTAATTCTTGTCCAAAATCATTATCAACACTTTCATGCATAAAAATTATTAAGAATGAAATATTTCCATAGTTAATGCATTGTCTAGAAATACAAGAACTTAAATAAAACAATTTATCATTAGATCTTTCACAAAATAAACCTGAAATAAACTCCCTTATTGCTTTAGGTGGCATATTAATACCACACTCTTGTATAATCATGTTAGTATGCAAGGTACAACATATATATCAAAAAACATCATAAAAAAAATGAAATTGAACATGCATTTTACAACAACAAGATATTTGTTGCTTATTATTTTTTACATACCAAGGTTTACATTTTTGAAAAGACCTTTGACTTATTTTAATATTACTAGGTAACACTAAATCACCACAAAATTTTATATAAAATTTAGTTTGTGTTGTATCTAATAGGTGTTTTGGGTGAGGATCGCAAACTTTGGACCCCACCCTTAATTTTAAAACATCTCTAGCATTAGATAAAACCCTAGTATTATCATGCCAATATTTTTCAATCAAATATTTAATTTCAACATTCAATTTCATATCAAACCTCGAGATTCAACCAATGAAACTCCAACATTGGTTGATAGGATCATTTTCTATACTCTCTCTTCTTTTCACTTCTCTTAGAAATGTTTTAGGATGTATTTTTAAAACTTCACTAATATTTCTTACCATTCTTTTATTCAAATTTGATTTATTAACTATAGTAGTTGTTATAGCTCTTTTTGCTACATTTTTATCTTTAGATTGAATGGCACTAGCAATAGTAGACATAACATGTTTTAATGATTAATATTTTCTTTTTGGTTTAACATAAAATCCTAACCTTTTCATTACTTTCCTCATTTTTTGCATTCTCATCAATTTCATCATTAGTTGACATTGAAATGCAAATTTTTTCCGATAAAAGAATTTGTTGTATATTCTATTCGCATGTGTTCTTATTTGCCTCCAAGAAATTCGACCACAAAGATTATCGAAAAAATAACTTTCAATTTAAAAAAAAGTATTTCATTAAATTCAACATCACATTCTAGATTTTCATCTTCATCTTCATTTTCATTTTCATTTTCAACTTCAAAACAATTTACATTTTCATCTTCATTTTCATCAAAAAAATAGTTTTCATTTTCATTTTCATCAACAAAACAATTTTTGTTTTCATTTTCAACAAAAGGATCATTCTCATTTTCATTGCAACAAAATATTTTTCTTTTTTGTTTCCAAAAAATTCTATAAAAGTTTCATCTCTTCGAATATTATCAATGTCAACATCATTAAGTCTAGCATCTTGTAAAAATTCTACATACAAATTTACCATTTCACTAACATGTGGATTTGAAGACATACTTGGATTTGTGGATATTGTAACATTCTCCATAGAATTGAAAGAGGGATTTGAAGACATAGTAGGGCTTGCTTGTATAATCATATTCTTCTCCAAATTGACTTCTTGCAAATTAGCTTCATCTACAACCATGGTCTCCTCAATGTTTTCATCTTCAATAGTTGTGGAATTGGATGCTCCACCATCATTGATTGATTTAATTATCATTCTTCTTTCTCTTTCTCTTTGTTTCTCCTTATCTCTATTTGCTTCAACTTCTCGAGGAGTCGATGCCTTCCTTCTCTTATTACGAGCTTTTGAACCCATGATTATAAAATTCTCAAGCACAAATGAATGCCAATAGTGAAATTATTCAAAAAATTCAATCCAAATTGGAAGTTGAAGACCTATAAGGACAAAATTATTCCTCTTGTGTTCCTCAAAAAAAGTAGAAAAATAGCACAATTCCACTTTAAAACTATTTTCTTCATGTCTCCTTTGAAAAATTCAATCCATATTGCAATTTGAAGACCTTTTGTTCCTCCAAACAAGTACAAAACTAACACAATTCCACTTTAAAAATGGTTCACATAATGCCTCGTTTGAAAAAATCAATCAAAAAATAGTTCACCACCTGTAAAGACAATAGTTGATGAAAAATAGCCTAATTTTATTGCTCTCGACCATACATGTGAAGTTCCAAACTTCATAGTAAATTTAAATAAAATAGTTAAAAACAAACGGGATCCCATTTTATAATCGAGATCCCGTTACCCAATATTAAATGTGGGGACCATTGACAAAGGAATGAGATCCTATTTGTAAAGCAGGATCTTGTTTCCCTGTCAACGGTAACTGCATTTAATATTAAGAAATACGATCCCAATTTACAAAATGGGTTCTCGTTTCTAAAACAATGAAATTGGATTTTCTTTGTGGTCGAGTTTTTGGCTTGTATTTTGGTTTTTGAAAAGAATTGGGAATCCGAACCTAGGCCTTCAACCTGGTTTGACCTACAAGCTGAAGGTCCTAACAATGTCAGAGAAAAATACCGAATTTGGACATATGGTTGACGACTTTTTTTGCATAATATTTTTATGAAATTAAAAATCATTTTAGATGAGAGTGTAGATTCTAAATATGTATTTTTTTTACAATTGGATTATTTTTTCTATTTTTAAATTAATTTATGATGAAATTGGTCCATAAACTTTAAATATCAGGGTTTTTTACTATTTTAATAACTTTTGATCAACATAACATTTTGACGAAAAAAATTGCATGAGAACGTACTTCAAACAATTCTTTTCAATTTAAAAAAAAATCAAAAAATGATAAGTTGGTCATCTTATGCATGTCGTACATGATAATTTTTCAAAATGACAAATATGGCTAGTAAAAATTTAACAAAAAAATTCAATAAAAAATTACAAAAAAATATCAAAAATGTGCTTCAGTGAGTCAAAAAATATTTTCCCAAAAGGATTTAGAAAAATATGATAATTTAGGTCAAAATATGGATGTTGTACATGTGCATGGTATGGTAAGAAAATGTGACTTTTAAATAGTGGTTTTTAGAAACGCCTATTGAAACTCAATTTATACCATTTGGGTATTGAAATAAATTACATATTTGGAAACTAGATTCTGAGTACGACATTCTATAATCAGTGACTTTTTTGAAAATTACATCTCTAAGTGCTTCAAATTATAAGGTCAAATGTGTCAAATTCTTAAAATCAGGGAAAACACCCACTTTTTGGCCAAAAAGTGGACTCAACTTCTTGCCAGCACCCTTTGGTCGGAGGAACCTTTGTATTTCTAGGGATAAACTATAGTCACATTTATGGCCAAACAATTTGTAGAAGGGTTTGATAAAATGTTATTCAAAGTACAAGTAGTGGGATATCCCACACCTACTATCCTATATAGATGTCCACATTTGCACTGGTCTTGAATTCCAATCAATAACCAAATATTTTATTCTCAATTCTTCTCCCCATATTCCCATCACTTGCCCTTCATACAGTGTCATGTGCATAAGAAGTGAATAGTGTTTGAAGTTGATAGCTTCACTATTGTTCTTGATAGCATTAAGGTCATTATTGATGGCCTTAGATAGATATTCTACATAGTCATAGGGCCTGGCATCTTGGCTTTGGATGTCCGTAGCCAGAACTATGTAAGCTATAGTCATGTTAGCAGGGGCATCAACTCCCAGTACTTGGCCAACTGAATAGTAGGTGTATTGATAGTATTCTTCAAACAAATGTATAGGGAATGTGGGCCTTTCATCACTAGAAAACCTCCTAGATTGATTTCCTAGACCTTTAGGCCTGTGGAGGGGAAACTTCCATCTCTTATAGCTTGTATCCATAGTGCGGTATTCTTCCAACAAATCGCTCATCTATAATTTTATCTTCAAGGAGGTATCCAATTGTAAAACCATACAAATATAGTCCCATGTTATAATCATGAACTGTGACCCATTGTGTAAGTGAATTGCCCTTGTTTTTGGATTGTAATTCCTAGCTAGTGCTTTAAGCAGTTCTACATTCACAAAAACATTGGGAATCACAAGCCTTCCTAGATTCAAGTTCCACGGGTTTGAAATTGGCCTATGTTTGTACTTCTTCGTATAATGATAAATGAACAGGTCATAACCCCTATCCAAAGTCCACACATCTCCCAAATTCTTGTGTTTGTCTTCCAAAGTTTCACATGATGGGTTAAATTGAGTTGTTCTTGATTTTGGCCCAGACCTAGGACACTAGTCTATTAAATCTTGGTTTAGTGGCCTAGTCTCTATTTCTTACCTTTTTTCCCTTGATTTCTCTAGGTTTTATCCATTTTAACCCTACTTATGCTGTACTTCAAGAAATTTTTTAAAAGAAATACATTCAACTAAGCCAATATTACTTACTTGAATGAATGCTGCAAATTCTAAGCCACTCGCCACCATCCAATTCCATACTCTGAATACCCAACCACAATTAGTAGTTATTTTCGATTTCTTAGAGGTTGTATTTATAGAAATTTAGCATGCTCGAACCAAGTCTAGTTCATAAATGGTGCTCGTGTCATCCTTCCAATCAGCTTGCACATTAATCACAGTTGTCTTTTCAATGACTTTGTCAGTCAAATCAATCTGGTGAACACTATTTTATATTTTGTTGAAGAGACTTTAATCATGATGCCTACTTCTCTCTTCGATGGATCCTTGACCATCTTTTGAGAAATGTCTAGGATACATTTAGATTTCTCTCTTCAATGGTGCAAGGTCTCCTCGACACTTTCTTTTTTGTCTCTTCTCTTGTGCATCCCTCTTATCAATGAGACTAGTGAATATTTCTCACTAACAAGCCTATATCTCCTAGACATATCCTTATCTCTCCCTTCGGCAGTATTACTTGCTAATGATATCTATTTGACTTTGTTATGTTGAGGAGACCCATGGTCATCTCTCTTCAATATATCTTAGTCTCATCAATAGTATGTGTATGCATTTGCACTAAAATGTCAATGAGTCCTCTGATAGTGTCTGCTTGATACTCATGTGCCTCCTCGACATGTCATTGTTAGGATGTTGACGAGACTTTGGCCAATGTTTGTTCAATGTCTCTATGTCTTGTTGATATTTTTCTTTCACTTGCTCCTTGGATGTCAAAGAGACTCCCTTACTTCTCTCCTTGATGTACTAATGTCTACTCGATAATGTTGTTTTTCCACGTTGTCTTATTGATGATTTACCATTTACTTTATGATAATATCTCAATGTCTGAGAGATGTTTCTCTATTTCTTGAATGGTGAATGCTCCATATGATTATTCCTTGTTGGTGAGACATGCTAGATTTTCTCCTCAACATGTCCAAGTCTCTTAGACATGTCATTCTTTAGGTTGGCAAGAAGACATTTGAATATGTCTCAGAAACTTGAAGGTCTCATCTATATTTCTCATCGACCCTTCCTACTCATGTCAAAGAGACTATGATGAGACTCTCTTTGATAGGGAATTATCTTGGCAACATGCCATGTGTTGCTATGGGAACATTTCAAATAGGGAATTCATTTTAATGTTATGATCAAAGGGCCTTATTTGGTGGTTTATATATGAGGATTTATTAGCATCAACCACTATGAAATGGAGATGGAACATTTGGTGAGTGTGGGAGGATGGGTGAAAATGGAAGTATGCAAAAAATAACCAAAGTGGATTTTTTGGCTCCAACAGTGGCTTCGATTGGGGATGAATGAGCATGAGTTCATTGCAAGGAACCAAAAATGTTCTCTGGTAGGTAGACCATGATTGAATGTGATCAGATGGAGTGGGAATGAGATGGAAACCTAAAAATACTGTGCATTGAAAATCATTTTTAAGAAGTATTTCAAGAATTTTCCATGCACTAGAAATTTTTGAACTTCTCCTAGACTGTTGTGCATGAAAAAATAGTTTAAGAGAAGAAGTGCTTCTGGAATTGTCCATTCGTTGGAAATTCTTGATCTTGTCTTGACATATTTTGAAGATAGTAAGAATCTTCACCTCCTTTGCCAGTGACAACAAAGGGTCCTATCTAGAGAGCTTCAAACTTTGCATGCTTCCCTTTTTCTTGACACCTTGCATTCCATAATAAGACCATATAGTTCTCTTTAAAAATTTTGTCCTTTGCTCTTTTGTCAAATAAATATTTCATCTATGATTGCATCTTTTTATTTTTCTCTTGGGCCAAACTTCTAATTTCATCTAGTTCTACCAACTGCTCTATTCTATCCTCCATAGGTTCAGGGATGTCTAGATCTTCTTGAAGTATTCTATGTAGGTAAAATATTTTGCATAGGCATTCTAGCTTGTGCCCCATAGACAAGTTCAAAGGGTGATTTTCCAGTTGACTTCTTCATAGTGATTCTATCTACCCATACTACCATCCTCAATTTAGAATCCCATGCCTTTTTTTTTCATTCAGCATCCTCTTAATAATTTTTAGGATACTCTTGTTACTTGATTCAGTATGCTCATTCACTTGTGGATGATAAGGTGAGGCATATGAAATTGTAATGCCATATGTTTCATAAAACTTTCTAAACTCTTCTGATTTGAAACACATAACATTATCTATGATTATCGACACAGGTGTCCCAAACCTTGTAATGGTATTCTCCATCAAAAAATTGGTTACAATTTTGCTAGTGGCCTACTTAGTTGGGATGGCTTCCACCCATTTTCTGAAGTAATCAAATGCCACTAATATCCATTTGTGACCTCCATTGGATTTTTTTGGGATCTCTCCAATAAATTCAATCCCCCACTAATGAAAGGGAGCTTCAACCTGCATTGGTCTAAATGGTACTACTCCTTGATATTTCATTTTTCCAAAGAAATTCTGGTAGGCTTCACATTTCCTTACAGAGGTGAAAGAGTCATTAAAAACCCTAGGACCGTAATACCCAACCCTTAATATCTTATGGGAAGTGGTTTTGGCTGAAAAGTATCCCCCACAGACTCCTTTGTGCATATCCCTTAATACATGTTTTTCTTGAGATTCATCTAGGCATAACATCTGTACCGTATCTCTATTTTTCTAGTATAAGTCACCATCCATGAGAAAACATTTAGAGGCATGTAACTTCAAGGTTATCTTTTTTTTTTCATTTACGGTTTTGGGGCATTTCTGGTTCTTCAAGTAATACATTATGTTAGTGTGCCATGTAGTGTTCTCTATGCTCGCAATCATGGCTTCCTCCTCCCATATGTTGAAGATTTAAGATGCTTGCAAATTTGACTCAGCCATTAGCTTGGGTAGGCCTTTCCCTCTTACCAAATTAGTGATTTGGATCTCAATATCAAGCTCTTGAATTCTATTGACCCATCTACACCTTCTTCCTATGACTTCTATTTGTACAAACACACCCTTGACTGCAACATTAGGGACATATGCAATTATTTTTTCTCCTACCAGATAAGGTCTAAAATATTCTATTGCTTTGACAAGAGCATGTGATTTTTTCTCTATGATATCATATTTTAACTCAATGCCTTGGACGGACTTACTAAAGAATGATATAGGTTGCTCATACCCCTCATCATTCTTTTATAACATTATTGCTGCAATGGTATGGTATGAGGAAAATGAAAAGATTTGAAAGGGCTTACTGAAATTAGGGGATTTTAATACTAGGGCTTCTTTGATTGCCCTTTTTATAGATACGAATGCATCAAATGCTTCAACAGTCCAATTAATTTTGGCCCCTTTCTTCAACATTTTTGAGATAGGTTTGACAAGTTCAACAAAGTTTGATATGAACTTTCTTACACAGTTTATTTGTCCAAAGAAAGACATAATGGCCTTAATGGTTTTAGGAATAGGGATCTTATCTATAGCTTCTACCCTGTCTAGATCAATTCTAACTCCTTCCTTGTACACTATTTTCCCTAATAAATTTCCCTTTGTTACAACAAAATGGCATTTTCTATGGTTTAGAGAAATGCCATACTCTAGTGCTTTGAGGAAGATCTCAAGATGTGCAACATGGTCCTCAGATTTCTTGGAATATGCAATGAGATCATATTAGTATACTACCATTATCATGTTGATTAGATTAGCAAAAGCAACATCCATAGCTCATTAGAATGTGGCGCTAGCATTTGTTAGCCCAAATTGCATCCTTACATACACATATGTGCCCCAAGGGGTGGTAAATACAATCTTGTATTGTTCCAATTCCTTCACCTTTACTTGATTATACCCTTAAAATCCATCCATTGAGGACAATAATTCACAACCTGTCACCCTCTACAATATGACCTTGATATTCGAGAGTGGGTAATTGTATTTAAGGGAAGAGACATTCAAATTTCTAAAGTCTACACATAACCTTATGTCTCCATTCTTCTTTTTGATAGGCACAAAGTTAGAGGCCCAAGTGGAATGCCTGCTAGGTTTGATGATGCCTCCCTCCCTAAGCTTCATAAGTTCCTCATGCATCTTGGTACCTAAGGTTGGGTTTATTGGTCTCCATTTTTGTCTAAAGGGTTTTGCATCAGGTTTTAAGTGGAATTTCATTTTGGAACAAATCTTCCTTGTATGCCTTAAGATCATCATAAGACCATGCAAAGACATGCTTATAATTCCTTAATAGTGCAATCAACATCTTCCTAATTGTGGGGCTTATCTTTTTCCCAGTGTCTACCTTCTTTGGTGTCAATTCAGTGCCTAGTTTGATTTCTTCAATGTCTTCCCTTCTTACTGGTGTTTGTTTCATACTTGCTCGATCATTCCCATCAAACACCCTTTCCAATACCACTAGTCCTTTAGGAATCTTGTTTGTCTTGAGCTACACAACTTCCTGACCAAATATATTTTGTTTACCATCTATTTATTCCATGAATGAATTAAAATCAATCTCTTGGGCCTCGTATTGATAAATGAAATGTAAGAACTTGATCAAATTAGTGTCATTATTAAAAAATTTCCAATTGTAGATGTTATTAGGGATGGCTGGACTAGTCTTAAGTTCAACCCATGAAATTATTGCTAAGGTGACATCATCCATTTTCAAAGCTACATTCACTAAGAAATTGACCATTAGGTTTTTAGATCTATCTATCCATTCAATGGAGAAAGCATCAAACAAATCTATAATGTCCCATACAACATTTCTATATTGCTTTAGTCTTTTATTCTTGATGGAATATTTTGATCTCACTTATGAAACAACTAATTTAGAATCACCAAGAATATTTAATAGTTTAATCCCATGTTTAGAAACCATGTTTAAGCTTATCAACAAGGCTTCATATTTTTATATATTGTTTGTGCACTCAAATGTTATCAAAAGTGAATATATTTGAATGTTATGCCTTCAGGTGAAATGAAGACAATTCCTACTCAATTCCCTTCTCTATTACAGGCTCCATCAAAGTAAATTCACCATATTACATGTTCATTCTTGGAGACATCCTTGACAATTGGATCTGTGTTTAATTATTTTGAGTGTTCAATTCTAAAACTCCCTAAGTCCACATCACATAAGTAATTCATTTGATTGGGATCAAAGAGTTCAATGACATGTTCTAGCCTAGGCTCCTTATATAATTTTAACTCCTTCCAATTCATAGGAATCGTGGCATAGGACAAGTCTAACTGAACATTCCCACCAACTGTTGTTGTCCATTTCCTTGACAATAACATCCCATAGTAAGGGGGAGTATCCACCGCTATATTATATTTCCTATATGTTACATCTAGATACATCGCTAGCTTTAGTTCTACATCCCATATCACTCCTACTATAGGGACCAATCTATTATCAGTGGCATAACATTTCCCATATGTAGTATTCACCCATAAACCCAACTCTTTCATGATAGCTAGGGGCATGATGTTGATTGCTGCCCCTGAGTCAATTGTACAATTTTCACTAGCTTGTTGTTGATCACCAACATAGTGTAAAATGGATCTATTTGGGAAGGATTATTTGTGAGTATATCTCCCAAATATACTTTTGGTGCTTTTGTAATTTCCCTTTCCACAATATTTACCTCTTTCTTCTTATCCTTCTATTTTTGGGATGTGTTGGTGATCATTTTGAGGGTTGTATCTCCGAATTCCTCAATCTTCATCAACTCCATTAAAGGGATTATCATTTTTGTCTTAGCCAATTCTTGGGCCATGTAAAATGAAGGGGCAATGATCCCTTGTTCACCCTTCTTAGTTTTAGCAATTATTTTCCCTTCATTTTGGAATTTTTCATCTTTTATTGTTTCCTCAAGTTCAATGTCTGCAGTCTCCTTTTGAACATCTTTATGAGGTTTCTTTACTTCAACCTTCTTTTGATAATATGACACATTCTCCTTGTTATTTTATTCTTTGATGAACATGCTCCTTAGTTCCCCTTTATCTCCATCTATGGGATTACTTCTCAAGTTGTATCTCCTCTCTTTTACCTTAGCTACAACTTTTATCATGATAGCCCTCTTTTCTTCCTCTATTGCAGTTCTCAGCTAAAAATGAGGTGTTGAATTGTATGCATATGCTGCTTCTTGTGGATTTTCTTCCTGATCAAAAAGCACCTCTTGCTCCATATTCACATTATACTTCTAACTGTCAACATTATATTTGTATCCTTCTTTAGAAGAAAAGTATTCTTCCTCATTTTGATAAGACCTCCATCTTATCACATTTATAGTTTGACCATCCATGTCTTTCTCTTGTGACCACTCATCTTCAAGATCCTGAGCCATTGCACAATTTTTAGGGTCATGGGGTCTATGGTAAGGTGAAAACTATGTTGAAGTGTCTAGTGCATGTGCTCCATGCTTCTTCAATGGATCAAGAGTCTCCTTCCAAGTTGATCTTGCTATTGGCTTTCCATCCTTCCAAGTAGTATTGTAGGGCATGTCATGTAGTCTTGGTCTTTCATTTTTGTACTAATTCTCCTATCTATTTTGGGGATTGTTGGGGTTTTGTGGGATCTTAAGGTTGTCCTATTTTCCAGTCATGCCTGCAAACTTTCTATTACTTTCAATGGTTAAGGCTACCTTTTTTGCTTTAGTGAAACTTCTAGGGCACCTATTCTTTAGTTCATACCTTGTTTTTGGATCAAATGCCTTTAGATAAATACTCAAAGCTATGGGATCAATCAATTTGGATCCATGTGGTATTTTATTATAGAGCTTGGAGAACCTTTGATTGAAATAATAAACTAACTCAGTCTAGTTTTTTTGAATACTTATTAGTTCATGTAGAGTGAATTCAAGAGTAGATTGATTTCCATATTGCTCTAGAAATTGATTCTAGAATTCTACTACAGAGTTGATTGAAGCATCAAGTAGGTTGTTGAACCAATCCCTCACTTCTTCAGTTAGGGACATCATGAACAACCTCATATTCACATCCTCACGTTCCATGTCTATGTCTTTCACAAAGGCATTGAAGTTTATGAACATGTGTTCTTTAGTTGTTGTTACATTATTCCCTATGAACTTGGGAATTGTGTTTCTTTAGTTGCTATGAATTGGAAATGGATATAGTTGGTATCCTAATAGGTCAAATTTTCTACTTATGCTCATGGGGTTTTGTGGATAAGGATTTTGAGGTGGTGGAATGGGGTAATACTGATATCCATGTTGAGGTTGTTGGTACACATTTTGTTGGGGGTTATGTTGAGGGTAATGTTGTGGGACATTATGGTGTGGAATGTATTATTGTCCAGGTGGTGGAATATTGATATTTTACGATGGTGGATTTTGTGGTGCATGATGTTGCATAGAATGATTTGATCTTCTAGCTATGTTATGGGGTGCTTTTGAAGAACTTGGACCACCTATATTTTGGGATGAACCTTGTGTATTGGTATTGCTCCCTTGTTTACGAGGTGGGATGTATTTGGGTAGTTTTGGTGCATTAACATCTAATTGAGACATTTGTTGATTCGGATCTAGACTCCTTTTTATCATTTGTCTTTTCTTAAGCTCTTCTTTCTATCATTGTATGTATTCCTCTATTTCTTGAGTGGTCACCCCATCATAATTCTTAATAGGAAAAGAATGACTCATAGAGGCATGCTAGGATTCTCCTTCTTGCTGTGATGATCTATGATCATAGTCCCTTTGTATTTTATCCCTTTCTTCCTCCAATTGGGTAATAAATTAATTTTCTTTCTGTGGATCAATGTTAAGGTGGACAGGTCGACTATTATTTTCTTATCCTAGTGGAGTCTGGGGATCCCTGCATAGACTATCTTCATGATGTTCTGACCCATGTAATTGGTCAAAGTTGTTGTACAATTTAGGTGGTTATTCAAAGGAATTCTTCTTATTAGTGAATGTTGTGTCTAGTCTTTAAGATGTTGCTTTTTTCTTGTTATGTTAGACTTTGAAGTAAGGGATCCATGTTTATCTATCTACCTAACATTGTTCTTCTTGGGACTCTCCTGATGTATAGATCTCCTACCATTCAAATTGGATGATATGGTGTATCTTTGGTGTCTATGGTCTATCTTTTCTAATTTGATGTTCACTTTATCAATCATAAAAAAAATTAGAGTTCCCACCTACCTTTTCATGAGTAGAAAAGTTTATGGTTTTGAGTGGCTTTGTCCTTTTCCCAATAGAGTCCCTAATCTATTATAGTTCTTTTGAATGAATCAATGATGGAGGGATTGGGTTTAGAATTGGCTTGATCCCCAATAGAGTCACCAATATATTAAGTCTCAAAAGTGCAGGTTATGAACCTTAAGAGGGTTCGAGTCTATTAATACACTTTTAGCCCACGAATGAGGCAAACAATGTTGCTTACCTCCTACTCTTTAGGCTCTGCCAGACCTAGGCAAGTATAATTGAACAATACGGTAGATTTAAAGTTGGAAGTGGTTCCTAAATTGGGAAATCTACTCACTATGGCACATGAAGGTGGAGTAGATGCTAAGCATGATAGCTATTTCCTACCAAGAGTATTTGAAGAATCAAGAGTGTGAGTTATATTTATATAAAATTTCCTAGATATGACCAGTGCCTACTCCTATTGGGTGGATGGAGTGAATGAGTGGATGGTGATTATGGAGATAGATTTGTATGATAAGTAAACCTATTATTCAACTTAACTTGAACTATTGGGCACTTGAGATGTTTGCACCTTGTGCAAACATGCAAGTTTGTTTATTACAATGCTCTTCTTTAACAATCCTAGTGATATCCCCTCAAGTTACAATGAAAGCATGAAAGGAAATTTAATTCTTAAGTTAATGGAAACCAATAAAAAAAAATTCTTTAAAAGGAATTTAATCTTGGGTAGTAACCAATTAAAGTAAATTATTTCAAAGGATTTTTAATTCACACCAACCAGAAACCAATCAAAGCATCCACATAGTAAAATAAAATGTGTCCTGATAAATTTTGTAGACTTAGATAACTTGAAAATACCACTTTGGAAACAACAAAGTAATAGATAAGCATGAAAATTGACATAGTAATTGAACATTGAAAAAGGATTATGAATTATAAGTAGTTTGCTCCATTATATTGCTTCAAAAAATAAACATTTATAATAGAAGTCTTTAATATGAAATGGATGGGTAGATTGTGCAATCTATCTATTGACTATTACCTACTCTAATGGAATATGATATGATGATGATGATTTCAAAATCAAGCCCTGGTTTCCCTATTTGTATGGGAAGCAACAAGCTTCAGGCCTGCTCACAATAAGTTACACTTCTTCATAACTAAAACATGGAGAGTTTGTTGGTGGATGCACCATAGTCCGTTAATCTCCAACAAGCACCTATGATCACCAAATACCTGTTCAAGGCTCATGCACCATGATTGTGTATCAAAAACCTTCAAACTCTAGTTCCTACTACTCCTCTTTCACTTGGCCCATGCAATGAATAAGTTGACCCTCAACAAGTGCTCAATGTATCCACTCTTGGCATGAATGTCCACATTATGTATAATATCCTTCATTACATATTCCAGTTTGAAAATTCTTCCAAGTTCTTCATGTGCTTTCTTGAGTACCTCATCTTCATCATTAATTGCATCAAGAAGACCTAGAAAATAGTGGGCTATCTCATCCTTCCATGTATATTGATCTTTCAAATCTATTTCATCAAAGAAGTTGGGCAGTGCCATTCTTAATGGCTGAATGAAGTCACTTAACTCCTATGCCAATATGTTATGGAAGTTTTCATGTGCATTCATGATCTCTTGATATTCTTGGAGCACATTATTGTTATCTCCCTCCTTTTATATGATGTGAGACTCCACTTCCTTCATTCTATCACACAATATATTGTGTTCCAATAGTGTTGCATATGTTTTGTCATGAATATGCCAGAGCTTCATATCTTCGAACCTCATTCAAACTATCTCTGATTCCATTTCAAATATGGTGGTCTTGAGCTTCCCTTTTAACTCTTCCCTCTCCTTTTGATCCTTCTCATGTCTACATTTCCAATAGGTGGTTTTTGACATTTCTTCTAGCACCTTTCTTTCATGCTCAACTAGTTAAGAGTAAAGTGTTGAGGAAGAAGGTAGTCTATCTCTGTAACTAACCAGCTCTTGTTTCAACCTTTCATTATCTTCTATCAATCCCTTTTGATCCCTTACTAGTTTTTGAATCTGAGCCCTAGTGAACATGGCCACATTTACATTCAAGTCAGTAGTTTCCATAGGGTATGTCTCCCCTACTCTTTACACCAAAAGATCTCCAAAAATGTGATCATGATCAACAAGGAAGTCCTTTTTCTTGGTGGGTAGAGTTCCCAAATTTTCAAAGTAGTATTATTAGGGTTATATCCTAATCCAATATAAATCTTGTCACCAACCTCATTTGTCAATTGCAAGGTTTTGTTCTTTCTCTTCAAAAAGATTTCAAACAGAATGGATGAACTAATATCCCACTCTGGATGGAGCATAACCCCAACTTCTTGCAATAATGTTCTTCCTCTTTCATCAATCATATTCTTCTTTTTTGTATCAATCTCATGTTGAAGCTCTTTTAAGGCATATGCTTCGTTTTCATGTTCAATGTCTTTTAGCCTTTCCCTTACTACTTTTCCTTTATACTCATAGATGAAAGCCTTGAATTCAAAAGTTTGAACAAATGTGTCATATGCAATGAATTATTGATGGGCACGATGTCTCACATTATCAAATAGCTCATTCAAAGCTCCAAGGTAATCACATTCCTTTCTAGTGGCATTTCCTACTAGGGAATAAGAGGAATGTGGATCTATGTGACGTCTTCCCCCCCTCAATATCATCTTTAACCATGATTGGGGTGTCAACTAAGAAGCTTGCCTTTGGGGTAGGCTATGGTGACAAATGACCCAATGGTGTTGTATTCTCTACTTTTATCCTAGAACCAACACCTCTTCTTTTCTCAAATTCTACTAGAGGTACATATTTTATTAGTTCTTCTTCATGTAAATGTAATTGTTTAATTATTTCCATGGGATCTTGAATTTCATGAAAGGCTTCTAAATAGGATGAGTTATTATTCATTCTCCAAGCCTCAGCCATAACAATTCTATTGTAGAAATTAATCCTCATTATCACTTATTTTCCTCATAGTTCCTGATGACATTATCCACATGGAACTCATCATGCTCATATCCTTTCAATTTTTGAGAAATCTTGGCATCATAAATGAAGTGTTCAGGGTCAAATTTTTCTCTTTTGTTTCCCACTGGAAAGCCATTATAATCTAGCTTGCTACCAACCAGATCACATCCTATATCATCAATAACAGTGAAGTCACCAAAACATAGAGTAGAAGGCATAAATTTTTTCTTTCCATAGCTTTTTAGATGCATGAAGGCTGAATTAGATAATTGTCTTATGATCTCAAGGTATGCAACCCTATTTGGCATAGTCTTAGGTAGTAAACATGGTTTTTCCTCAAATCCATGTACTCTAATAACAGTACAATATGAAAATGCATACCAATCTCCCCAATTGTGATTTATTTTTCCATCATGACCCTTCTCCTTTGGTTGGAGGAACCTTTGTATTTCTGGGGATAAATTATAGTCACATTTGTTGCCAAGAAATTTGTATAAGGGTTTGACAAAATGTTCTTCAAAGTACAAGTAGTGGGATCTCCCACACCTACTGTCCCATATGGATGTCCACATTTTCACTGGTCTTGAATTCCTATCAATATCCAAATATTTTATTCTCAATTCTTCTTCCCATATTCCCATCACTTGCCCTTCATACAATATCATGTGCATAAGAAGAGAATAGTGTTTGAAATTGATAGCTTCACTATTGTTCTTGATAACATTAAGAGCATTATTGACGGCCTTAGATAGATATTCTACATAGTCATAGGACCTAACATCTTGGATTTGGACATCAATAGCCATAACCATGCGAGCTATAGTCATGTTAGCAGGGGCATCAACTCCCAGTACTTGGTCAACTGAATAGTAGGTGTATTGATAGTATTCTTCAAAGAAATATCTCATCCAAAATTTTGTCTTTAGGGATGTATCCAATTGGAAAACCATACAAATATAGTCGTGTGTTATAATCATGAATTGTGACCCATTGTGTAAGTGAATTTCCCTTGTTTGTGGATTATAATTCTTAGCTAGTGCTTTAATCAGTTCTACGTTCACAAAAGCATTGGGCATCATAAGATTTCCTAGATTCAAGTTCCATGGATTTGAAACCAGCCTATGTATGTACTTCTTCCTATAATGATAAATGAACAAGTCATAATCCCTATGCAGACTCCACACATCTCCCAAATTCTTGTGTTTTTCTTCCATAGTTTCACATGCTGGGTTCAATTGAGTTGTTCTTGATTTTTTCCCAAACCTAGGACACGGTCTATTAAATCTTGGTTTAGTGGCCTAATATCCTTTTTTTTCTTTTTTCCCTTGATTTATCTAGGGTTTTAACCATTTTAACCCTAGTTATGTTGTACTTCAAGCTATCTTATGAAAGAAATATGTTCAACTAAGCCAATATTACCTACTTGAATTAATGTTGCAAATTCTAAGCCAATCACTGTCATCCAGTTCCATCCTCTGAGTACCCATCCACAATTAGCAGTAGTTTTTGATTTATGAGAGGTTTTATTTATAGAAATTCAACACACTTAAACCAACTCTAGTTCATAAATGGCGCTCACACCACCCTTCCAATCAACTTGCACATTAATAGTAGTTATCTCTTCACTGAATTCATTAGTCAAATCAATTTGGCAAACATTACTTTGTATTTTTTTGAGGAGACTTTAATCATGACACCTACTTCTCTCTTGGATGGATCCTTGATCATCTTTTCAAAAATGTTTAGGAGACATTTAAATTTCTCTGTTCGATGTTGCAAGGTCTCTGCAACACTTACATTTCTGCCTCTTCTCTTGTGGATCCCTCTTGTCGATGAGACTGGTGAATATTTATCGTTGATAAGCCTATGTCTCCTTGACATATCCTTATCTCTCCCTTCGGAAAAATTACTTGTTGATGATCTCTATGTGACTTTGTTATGTTGTGGAGACCCATGGTCACCTCTCTCCCATATCTCTTAGTCTCATTGATAGTATGTGTTTGTGTTTGCACTAGAATGTCGAGTAGACCTTTGATAATGTCTACTCAATACTCGTGTGTCTCCTTGACATGTCATTGTTAGGATTTCAATGAGACTTTCATCAATGTTTGTTTGATGTCTTTATGTATCACTAATATTTTGCTCTCAATCACTCCTTGGATGTCGAAGAGACTCCGTTACTTCTCTCCTCGATGTACTGATGTATCCTCGATATTGTTGTTTGTCCACGCTGTCTTACTGGTAATTTAACATTTATTTTATGATAATCTCTTGATGTCTGAGAGATGTTTTTCAATTTCCTGAATGGTGAATGCTCCATATGATTATTCCTTGTCGGTGAGACATTTTAGATTTTCTCCTCAACATGTTCAAGTCTCTTAGACATATATTTCTTTAGGAGAGCAAGAAGACATTTGAATATGTCTCCTAGACATTCAAAGGTCTCATCTATATTTCTTGTCAACCCTTTCTGCTCATGTCGAAGAGTCTATGTTGAGACTCTCTTCAATATGGCATTATCTTGGTGACATGCCACTTGTTGCTATGGGAACATTTTAGACAAGGAGTTAAGTTAAATGTTATGATCAAAGGGCCTTATTTGGTGGTTTATATATGAGGATTTATTAGTGTCAGCCACTATGAAATGGAGATGAAACATATGGTGACTGCGGGAGGATGGGTGAAAATGGAAGTATGCATAAAATAAATAAAGTGGATTTTTGGATCCAATAGTGGCTTTGATTGGGGATGAATGAGCGTGAGGTCATTGCAAGGATCCAAAAATGTTCTCTGGTAGGAAAACCATGAATGAATGTGATCAGATGGAGTGGGAATGAGATGGAAACATAAAACTTCTATGCATGGAAAATCATTTTTAAGAAGTATTTCAAGAATTTTCCATGAACTAGAAATTATTGACCTTCTCCTAGACTATTGTGCATGAAAAATTAGTTTAAGAGAAGTGCTTTAGGAATTGTCCATGCACTTGCAATTCCTAATCTTCTCTTGACATATTTTGAAGATAGTAAGAATATTCACCTTCTTTGCCAATGATTACAAGGGGTCCTATCCAAAGAGATTCAAACTTTCCATGCTTCCCTTTTTCTTGACACCTTACATTCCATAATAATACCATATCATTCTCTTCAAAAAAATTGTCCTTTGCTCTTTTTTCAAATAAATATCTCATTTGTGATTGCATCTTTGTGTTTTTCTCTTGGGCCAAACTTCTAATTTCATCTAGTTCTACCAACTGCTCTATTTTGTGCTCTATAGGTTTAGGGATGTCTAGGTCTTCTTGAAGTATGAATTTGTATGCAGGTAAATGATTTTACATAGGCATTCTAGCTTGTTCCCCATAAACAAGTTCAAAGGGTGATTTTCTAGTTGACTTCTTCATAATGATTCTATCTACCCATACTACCATCCTCAATTTAGAATCCCATGCCCTTTTTTTTTGTCCAACAACCTCTTAATTATTTTTAGGATACTCTTATTACTTGATTCATCCTACACATTCTCTTGTGCATGAGAAGGTGAGGCATATGAAATTGTAATGCCATATGTTTCACAAAAAAATTTGAACTCCTCTTATGTGAAATACATACCACTATTTGTGATTATCCACAGGTGTCCCAAACCTTGTAATGATATTCTCCATCAAAAAATTGGTTACAACTTTTCTAGTGGCTTGCTTAGTTGGGATAGATTCCACCCAATTTTTGAAGTAATTAGTTACCACTATTATCCATTTGTGACCTCCACTAGATTTTTCTAGTATCTCCCCAATAAAATCAATCCCCCACTGATGAAAGGGAGCTTAAACTTGCATTGGTATAAGTGATAGTGCTTCTTGATATTTCATTTTTCCAGTGAACTTCTAGCAGGCTTCACATTTCCTTACATGGGTGAAAGAGTCATTAAAAACCCTAGGCTAGTAATACCCAACCCTCAAGATCTTATGGGAAGTGGTTTTGGCTGAAAAGTGTCCCCCACAGACTCTTTCATGCATCTCCCTTAATACATGTTTTGATTGAGATTCATTTAGGCATAACAACAATACTACATCTCTTTTTTTCCAGTATAAGTCATCGTCTATGAAAACATATTTAGATGCATGTAACTTCAAGGTTCTCCTTTGATTTTCATTCATTTTTTTGGGGAATTTATGTTTCTTCAAGTAATACATTATGTCAGTGTACCATGCAGTATTCTCTATGCTCACAATCATGGCTTCCTCCTCATCTATGTTGCAGATTTGAGATGATTCCAAATCTAACTCAACCATTAGCTTGGCTAGGCCTTGACCTCTTACCAACTTAGTGATTTGGATCTTAATATCAAACTCATGAATTCTATTGATCCACCTACACCTTCTTCCTATGAATTCTATTTGTACAAACACATCCTTGACTACAATATTATGGACATATGCAATTATTTTTCTCCTACCAGATAGGGTCTGAAAGCTTTTATATCTTTGACAAGAGAATATGCTTGTTTCTCTATGATATCATATTTTAACTCAGCTCCTTGGAGGGACTTACTAAAAGAATGATATAGGTTGGTCATACCCCTCATCATTCTTTTGTAACATTACTGCTACAATGGTGTGTTATGAGGAAAATGAACAAGATTACTAAAATTAGGAGATTCTAATATTGGGGATTCTTTGATTTCTCTTTTTTCTAGATAAAAATACATCAAGTGCTTCTATAGTCTAGTTAATTTTGGCCTGTTTCTTCAACATTTTTGATATAGGTTTGACAATTTCATCAAAGTTTGATATGAAACTTATTACAAAGTTTATTTTTCCAAAGAAAGACTAAATGGAATTAATAGTTTTAGGAATAGGAATCTTATCTATAGCTTCTAACCTCTCTAGATCAATTATGACTCCTTCCTTGGACACTATTTTCCCTAATAACTTTCCCTCTGTTACAACAAAATGATATTTTTTAGGGTTTACAAAAATGCCATACTATAGTGCTTTGAGGAAGATCTTCTCAAGATGTACAACATGGTCCTCTAATTTTTTGGAATATGTAGTGATATCATCTTGGTATACTACCATTATTGTGTTGATTAGATCAACAAGAGCAACATCCATAGCTCATTCAAATGTGGTACCAACATTTGTTAGCCCAAATGGCATCCTTACATACACATATGTGCCCCAAGGGGTGGTAAATGTAGTCTTATATTGTTATAATTCCTTCACCTTGAGCTGGTTATACCCTGAAAAATCCATCCATCATGGACAATAATTCACAACCTATCACCCTCTGTAACATGGCCTCCATATTCAAGAGTGGGTAATTGTATTTAAGGGAAGAGACTTTTAAATTTTTAAGTTCTACACATAACCTTATGTCTCCATTCTTCTTTCTGACAAGAACCAAGTTAGAGATCAAAGTGAAATGCCTAATAGGTTTGATGATACCTCCCTCCCTAAGCTTCATAAGTTCCTCATGCATCTTGGGATCTAAGGTCAGGTTTATTGGTCTCTATTTTTGTCTAAAGGGTTTTACATCATGTTTAAGTGGAATTTCATGTTGGAACAAATCTTCCCTGTATGCCTTAAGATCATCACAAGACCATGAAAAGGCATGCTTATACTTCCTTAATAGTGCAATCAACATCTTCCTAATTATGGGGCTTATCCTTTTCCCAATGTATACCTTCTTTGCTGTCAATTTAGTGCCTAGGTTGATTTCTTCAATGTCTTCCCTTCTTATCAGTGTTTGTTTCATACTTTCCCAATCATTCCCATCAAACACTCTTTCCAATGCCACTAGTCCTTTAGGAATCTTGTTTGTCTTGAGCTGCACAACATCCTAACCAAATATAGTTTGTTTAAAATCTACTTCTTCCATGAATGCATTAAAATAAATCTCTTGGGCCTCAAACTAATCAAGGCAATGTAAGAACTTGATCAGATCAATGCCATCATTAAAAACATGTCAATTGTAGATGTTATTGGGGATTTTTGGCCTAGTCTTAAGTTCAACCTATGAAATTTCTACTAAGGTGACATCATCTTTTTTCAAAGCTACATTTGTTAAGAAATTAACCATTATGTTTTTAGATCTATCTATCCATTCAATGGAGAAAGCTACATTCACTAAGAAATCAACCATTATTTTTAGTAGCCATGTTTAAGCCTATCAATAGGGCTTCATATTTTGCTATATTGTTTGTGCACTCAAATGTTAGCAGAAATGAATATTTGAATGTTGTTCCTTTTGGTGAAATGAAGACAATTTCTTCTCCATTCCCTTCTCTATTCCAAGCTCCATCAAAGTACATTCATCATATGCCATGTTCATTCTTGGAGACATCCCTACCAATTGGATCTATGTTTAATAAATTTGATTGTTCAATTCTAAAACTCTCTAAGTCCACACCAAAAAAGTAATTCATTTGATTGGGATCAAAGAGTTCGATGACATGTTCATACCTAGGCTCACTATATAATTTGAGTTCCTTCCCATTCACTGGAATCGTGGCATAGGACAAGTCTAACTAAACATTCCCACCAACTGTTGACATCCATTGCCTTGATAGTAACATCCCATAGTAAGGGTGAGTATCTACCATAGTAATGTATGTCTTATATGTTGCCTCTAGATACAATGCTAGCTTCAGTTCTACATCCCATATCACTCCTACTATAGGGATTGATCTATTATCCATGGCATAACATTTTCCATATGTAGTATTCACCCATAAGCCCTGATCTTTCATGATAGTGAAGGGCATGATGTTGATTGCTGCCCTTGAGTCAATCATACAATTTTTCACCAGCTTGTTGTTAATCACCAATGTAGCGTAAAATGGATCTATTTGGGAAGGATTCTTTGTGAGTGTATCTCCCAAATATACTGCTGGTGCTTTTCTAATTTCCCTTTCCACAACATTTACTTCTTTCTTTTGATCCTTTTGTTTTTGGGATGTGTTGGTGATCATTCTGAGGGCTCTATCTCTGAATTCCTCTATCTTCATCAACTCCATTAAAGGGACTATCATTTTTGTTTGAGCCAATGGTTGGGCCATGTCAAATAAATGGGAAATGGTTCATTGTTCACCCTTCTTAGTTTTAGTAATTATTTTCCATTCATTTTGGACTTTGTCATCTTTTAGTGTTTTCTCAAGTTTAATGTCTACAGTCTCCTTAACATTTTTTTGAGGTTTCTTTACTTCACTCTTCTTCTAATTAGATGGGACATTCTCCTTGTTCTTCTATTCTTTGATGAACATGCTCTTTGGTGTCCCTTGATCTCCATCTATGGGCTTACTTCTAAAGTTGTATCTCCTCTCTTTTTCCTCAGCTATAGCTATTGTCGTGATAACCCTCTTTTCTTCCTCTATTGGAGTTCTCAGCTATAAATGAGGTGTTGAATTGCATTCATATGCTACTTCTTGTGGGTTTTCTTCCAAATGAGAAAACACATGTTGCTCCATATTCACATTATACTTCTGACTGTCAACATTATATTCATATCCTTCTTCAAAAGAAAAGTATCCTTCCTCATTTTGATAAGACCTCCATCTTAACATTCTTATAGTGTGACCATCCTTGTCTTGCTCTTGTGACCACTCATCTTGACAAGCCTGAGCCATTGCAAAGTGTTCAAGGTCATTGGGTCTATGGCAAGGTGAACACAATGATGTAGTATCTAATGCATGTGCTCCATGCTTCTTCAATGAATTAAGAGTCTCCCTCCAAGTAGTATTGTAGGGCATGTCATGTAGTATTGGTCTTTCATTTTTGTACTGATTCTCCTGTCTATTCTAGGGATTGTTGGGGTTTTGTGGGATCCTAAGGTTGTCCCATTTTCTAGTCATGCCTATAGCCTTTCTATTATTTTCAATGGTTAAGACTCCCTTTTGTGCTTTGGTCAAACTTCTAGGGAACCTGTTCCTAAGTTCATACCCTATTTTTGGATCAAATGCCTTTAGATAAATACTCAAAGTTGTTGGATCAGTCAATTTGGATCCACATGGTATTTTATTATAGAGCTTGGAGAAACTTTGATTGAAATCATAAACTAACTCATTCTGGTGTTTCTAAATACTTATTAGTTCATGTAGAGTGAATTCAGGAGAACATTGATTTCCATATTCCTCTAAAAATTGATTTTGGAGGTCTGCTACACTTTTTTCCCTCTTTGGATCCACCTTTCCATTTTGGGAAGCCCTAGGAGTCCACTATTTTTTCTATGTTTCACATTTCTATTTATCAAATCCATAAACAATAACTGATAAAATATCATTTTATCTATTTTCAATTAACTTAACATTATTAAATGCAAGTAAAAAAATTGAGATGTGAAAAGATATTCTTTTGTGGTGAAGTCTGGACTTAAGAAAACATACACTTTGCACTGGAAACATTGTCACTAATAGGGTCAATACTCTATTACTCATAACTTTTACACCAAAGGGAAAAATAATATGAAATTTTAGATTTAGACTCCTCTGACATCCAAAAAAATTGCCTTACAACCACAAACCAAAATTCTTCAAGACATATCAATGTGAACCAAAAAATTGGATTCTCTATACATTTAAAATAGTGTTTTGACACTTAGCCAAATAACCAACTCATGTAGTTTGCACTGGAGAAAAAAATTTGTATCTCTATACTATATTGTCATCATATCAAACACGTATGCATAGTAGATCAACTGATCATCAAAGTAGACCTAAAACCACAAATTTTGACATCAATGACAACACTATATCCACACATTATACATATCATGCTCATGTTGCAAGCAAGCATATCAATGAAAAACTCCTTAAAATTCCAATAGTGAGATGTTATACCAAGCTATTTGTAAATTCACAAGGTTGAGAGTTAACTTGGCACAAATCATTTGAATTTGAATTTGAAGGGGGAGGATATTGTTAGAGAAGACAATGAGATAATGGGGTTTCTAGATAAAATTAATAACCATATATTCTAAAAGTGTGGGAAATAATATCTAAGGATGAAGAAGCACTAAGAAGATCTGCTTTCACAAACCACACTTGAGGGAATAATACAGGTAGAGAGTTGAATAGTGAGTGCCATGTGTTGGTTATTTTTTAAGAACCAAACTTAATCTCAACCATTGTCTATGAATTTGATATAATTCAATAGTGAACAATAGTGAGGATTCACCAATGAATAGGTAGAAGCTTGCTAGGCCTTACCTCTACAATTTGGACTATGCAATACCCAGGAGGATGATCCTTACAATGTTTTAAATGATACTCTTGTGCCAAATTACCATGAAATTTTTTAATAATAGATACATTCTTATAAGTTGCTAATTAAATGTAATTCTTCAAGAATTTGGTAGATCCTTTAGCAAATTACTACTTGAAGCAAGGAATGGGTGGTTCTCATAAAAATTTATTGCGATTAAAGGTGTATAAGTGATTTTCATTAAGATTGTGTTCTTTGATAGGTAAGATATACTCAATCACATCAAAGATTACCAAATGAATAGACCAGTGTTTTATCCATAGGTGATGGATTCATATTTGCAAGAAACTATAATACACCAATAAATTGGCCTAGCATTCAAAGACTATTGTTATATTACTTTGCAATACACAACTCAAGATATCTTGGAACATAAAATACTTATTAATCCTTGTACTTCATCACACATACCTGTTATTTCATTAAAGAATTTAATTAGTTCTTTGAACTAAATAAAAAATAAAACCATACATTCAACCAAAATAATTGAAGGCAAATAAAAGATCCTTGATCATTTTATCCATAATTTGAGAAACAGAGTACATAGGAGAGAAATTGTTCCAAAATTTGCAATTCTCATTCATATTCCATTAATGTTGTAAAATTATTATGTCTATTACAAGCTAGAATCCCTACCTAAGGCTCAAAACTATTCTATTCCTTTGTGCTTGATTTAAAAAATTGCTATTACATGAGTTTAGAACTAGACCAACCAAAGACCCATGCAATTGGCCTTGAATTCCCATTCATAGAACAATGAAGCAATAAGCTTCAAGCCATATTACACTTATAGTCACATTCTACATTTGACATCCATCTGCATTTGAATTTCAAAACATCCCCAAGTGGTTATATTTGCACTTTCAATGAGGGGGAAAACATATGAGACAAAAATCATTTCCATTTGATGAAGAAGATTTACCCACCTTCCAAAATGCATCTTTCATTCATTGTAGTAGCATCAAAACCTCTTCTTTAGGAGCCAAAATCATTTTCCATGTGCACGTCCTATCAACATAAACTTTAAAACAAGAAATCAATTAAAAAGAGAGAAGTAGATCCATCCACATCATCACATTTTTCATTAATCTTCATCACTGGGAGGAGATAACATTTTTTAGTACTTCAACATAGGCTTAATCTTTAAAATTTTCAAACCATGTATTAGACTCTTCCTGAATCGTCCACGCATATCCATTAATTTTTGCGCCTTTTTATTATAATGGTTATATCTTGCATCAATTAATATCAATGACCCCTTGAAAAATGTATTCATTCTTACCTCTATTCTTGTCATGTCATCAATAACTAAATTAAACATAATGAAATTAGTAAGGCTAATAGCTTCCTTAAAATGTGGGAGTAGACCTCCCAATTCATCTTTCCAAACAGTAAACTCCTTCAACCCTTTGTCATCCAAATTTTTTGGCATACCACTCTTCTCCATGTTGCTAAACATTTTCAACTTATTTTTTAATTGCATGCCTAACTTTCCATGGAATGCTATGATTTCATTGAACAAATCACTAACTTTTAGTAAATTTAGAATATTAGTGGGATCCTTAGGGTCTTCCTGCATATGAGGCATCATTTTGTTGAGTGCAGCTACCCCTGTACTCCACTTGCTCCATTCATTTTGGAAGGCATATTGAATCTTCACATACTATTGGTTTGATTCATGAATGTTCTTATATACACCCCACACAGTATCAACCTTATTAACCAATTTTGTTACTCTATGTTTTAACACATCATCAAATATATTATCTTCCACCTTGGCTATCTCCTCCTTAGCTTTCTTGACATTATATCTCTCTAGTTGCTACTCCTTAAAGCTCTGAATCCTTAGCGGTAGACTTTCCCTATCATGAGCTAGTAATTTTGAAGAGGACAAGGTGGGTGAGGGAAATGCTTTTATTGATTGACTAGCTTGTGACATGGCTCTCATTTTATTGCATTCATCTAAAAGAATATTGTAATCTTTTATAATGTATCATATTTCTTTTGTGAAATTTGTGCGGTGTCAGTACTAAGCATGGTATGGTGCATAGTCAATTGAGTAGCTTGAATTGGGGTTATATCCATGGACCTATTCACCACCACTGATCCAATGACTTCTTCAATAGATTTGACAACCTCAGGTTTTCCCATGTTAGGTGCGATGGACCAAATTGCAAAAGCATGTAATTTTGGACTAAATCCTTATCCAGATATATGGTTGTCAAAGTGTTCTTCTAAAATAGAGGCTTGTAGATATTTCCTTATTGCATCCAGTGCAATAGCTGAGGTAATTTTGCACCCTAGAAGCAACATCATTCCACTCTCTACAAGAATATTCCTAGCTTCAACAAGGGTGATGGCTGTTATCTCAGCCATTATCTTCTCTTCTTCTGCTTTCTCTGCCTCTTCCTACTGAGAAGGGTCCACACCAACTCTAACCTATTCAATTCTTTCTTTTATGTATTTACTTCTCTGTTGGTTGATTAATTCCTTAAACTATTTCATCTATACAAAAGTATCATCTACAAGAAATTCATCACAAGGCCTTGATCCTTAGATCATCATCACCTTCTCATCATATTACCATTTAATAATTATATCCTGGGGGACCTCTATGCCAAGAACACCATTTAATTTAGGTGAGGGGAATCTCATCTCAACCTCCTCACCATCTGGCACATGTTCTACAAATTACTCTTCCCCAATTATCTTGGTATCTCCTCTTTGAATCTCTAAAGACCAGTCAGGAACATCCATTGCTTCATGTTGTTGCTACAAGAGGGCTTATGCCTTTTCAACTACCTCCTTAACTTTTACTTTGAATTCCCTACTTTAATAATCATTCAAATTTTTCATAGCCCCTTCCAAAGGGTTCTTAATTTCATCATTGGAATTTCATAGAATGCATTTCTTTTCATGATATCCTCTTCAATGCTACAAATGGCAGTCCATTCCTTCTTCCTTCATGCAATTGCTCCATTCATATGTCAAATTTCTTATCACATCATTTGTATATAAAAATTTATGAGAAAAACCAAAAAAACATTTCTTCCTCTTCATATCATTTACAAAACCCTCAAGATCAAAATTTCTAACCTCATCAATAGGAAACTTGAGGTTATTCAGTATTATTCAAAATTTCTCATAGGCTTCCTTGGTAGTGGCTTTGAAATAAGTAAAAGCACATTGTGGTACTATCACTGAGCCCTTCCTAGGAGTTCTAAATTTCTCCTTGTACATTAAATCAAGTTGCCACATCAACTCCATGAATACCAATCTATCAGAGAGATACAGTGGTAGACAATGAGGTGCCACCTTGGCTCCATAAGCCCTGATTAAAGTGTACTTTTAATGTACAAACCAATCAACCCAATTGTGATTCTCAGGTGACCCTTCCACATCCTTAGGGTGCATGATATCTCTTATAACCCTTTATAGCCTATAAAGAGGCTTCACTCCCATACTCTCTAGCAAACCAAACCTTATGATATTGTAAAACAATAAAAAATTTGAATGGGGAGAGTTTTCATCCTAGATGTGTGTCCATGTTTGGATGGGAAAATCATTATTTTCATCATCCTTTTGCCTCAAATTAATTTTCTTCTTCCATTTTTCCTATTCAACATGGAGAAGTATTTGCATTAACAAAGGATTATGTGGGAAATCTAATTGGACATTTCCCTCCTTCAAACTAATCATCCCTTGTGCATTTTCTCTACAATGTATGCAAAATAGTCAAATCACCTATTGGAATTCTAATTTTATATGTCAATTACCATTACCAATAAATTAGTTTCTATTCTTGCATCAAAACTATGAACCAAAACCTAATTCAAGCAGTAATAGGTATTTTTGAAGTAAATGACAAATTCCTCACACTCATAGGGCTCCAAGTCCTTAGGACCAAATCCTCCCTTATCATCTTTTTTGTGTCTGGTGAGCACATTCTTCTTGTACCCATATGTGTTTTGTTCATATTCATTGTATAAGTCTGTACAATTGATGCTGACTATATAATTGGGGTTTAATTTGAGCACCTCCACAATTTTATCTCTTGCCACCTCAAGGAGTAAAGTTCCATTTTCACTCTTTATCTTCCTATCCTTGGAGTCATAATATTTTTCCAATTCCAACATCACATCTACTTCCATGAACACATTCGACACTACAAGCCTCCCAAAGTTAAAACCCCATAAATGTATAGCTAGTCATCTAGCATATCTTCTATTGAAAGCATATAAGAATAACTCCCATCCACTAAGTGGTTGAGGGATCTCTCCAATCCCACCAACAAGATCAATCGATCTACTAGTCACAATGGCCTAACCTATGGGTATTTTTCCAATTTGTGACCCTCCCTCATTTATATCCTTGGATGCACCCTCCATGAATCTATCATGAGTTCTCTTCTCTCCTTTACACTTTGCAAGTTCCCTAGGAACATCCATTTTAAGTGTGGGTTTTAGGTTTGTTAACCCTCTTCTACTTAGGTTTTCTCTCTATTTTAGCACTAGACTCACTAGGTTTGCTTATTTTGATAATATAATAGAACTAGGATTTCAAATTTCAACTTATGGAAAGGACCCACTAGTTTATGTTCTCAAGAATCAAATTTGTAGAGTGAAAAACCATCCCATACCTTACACAATTCACATGAACCCAATTGGACTTGCATAATATACAAACCCTTACAAACCCTAACAGCCTAAAGCTTTTAGTATATTTCACTAATTTCCCAAACCAACTTATTTCAACATAATTAACATAGAGAAGTGATTTTTTTCTTACCCAAGTGAAAATTTATTGTTAATTCCTTTGTAATTATTTGTTAGAGCTCTTCTCATCATTCTCTAAAACTTTATCAATTTCTCTACTCTTGAACTGTTGCAATTGTGAGGAAAAATGAGGCAACACCCTTCTTTATGACTAGAGGATGCAACATATTCACCATTAATGCCTGATAGAAATCTCGTGTGATCGAACTAACACTTAGCCATTTGAGTTTAAATTCTAGCCATTGATCTATTTTTTTTAAAACATCATTGGTGGCTCTCCTTCATTGTCGTGATTTCTCATTTTTATTTTAGTGATACCATCTAGATGTTGCCACACAATTCTTATTTGAACTTAGTCACCTTTTCTTGAAAGCCATCACACATCGCTAATTTGATCTTTGTTCCTTTGGAAGAATCTACAATGGTTTGAGATCTAGTGATGAAGGGAATACTCCATTAGATATTTCATCACTCATCGCTAATGTGTTATTTAGACCTTCACTTGTATCCATGATGGTTTGAGGCAGTGCGATGGGAAATAGGCTTAATAGTCTATCACTCATCATGGATGTTCTTTTTCTTTTATGTGTCCTATCAGTGATGTAAACAACATGCACAATAAGATCTTAGTTGTTAGATCTAGTTCCTTCTTTGACTTTATTCTTTCCCAATCACTCATCGTTCATTTGCATCTTAATAGTTGAATAACATTAGCAATGGGTGAGAAGTAGCAATGGGGCTTGATCTGGTCACATGTACGTGTTTCAAGATCAAAGGCACTAGAAGCACCACCCTTAGTAGTACTTCAAAATGGCAATGAAAGATTAGGACAAAATACCTCATCACTCATCACTAATATGAAAAGGATAAGCAAGCAGCTAGTTGGGATGAGTGATGGAATAGTAAATGTAAAATCCATAGTGTTATTGCATATTGTTGATGTAAAACTCAAATCACCTGGGCTATCAATCATACAAAGGAAGTTAGCGATACAAAGGAATTACTTGCATTGAGCATCACTAGAATGAAACTCAAGGCTTAAAATTTATCTGTGATGAGCGATACAAAGGGAAAATTTCACCGTGCATCATTGATTCATGACAAATAGTGATAATAATCTGTGATGGGTGATATGAAAAGTGATGAATGAGAACTTAAGTGAAGCAATTTTCCACGTGCTCACATGTTTTAAAGAAGGAAATCACTAGGAGCAACGTAAGACAAGGCCTTAAAAAGACTTAAGAACATTTTACGCAAAGGATGTAAAGACCAAATATTTCAAATTTTCAACTTTATAAAACATTAAGTTTGCATACTAAAATAATAAGGGAAATATTAGGTGACGAGTAAATGGGGAACCCTAACCATAAGGGGCTAGTCAACTAAATGAACTCAAAGACTTAAGATATGACTTAGGAAACTTGTAACCAAAAATAATAAGTCAACTAAAGATTAGACCACATGGACAATATTTAGACAAGGGGAAAGATGGCTAAGTAAAACTCTTATATAGCACAAAACCCTAAACCCTAATCTCATTTTAGACAAAGAAGCCACTTAGGTAAAGGCATTTTAAACCAATGGAAAATGAAAATTTTGAAAGTTCCACTAGTGGCTCTGATTGGGGATGCATGCCTCTCGCAAACATGATGAGAATTTAGATCTCATGGTTGAAATAGACCAAGCACAAGGACACCAAAAACCAAGGACTTTCTTGGACAAGGCAAGAAGACTAGACCTAAGCAAATCAAACCCGTTTACAAAATTTATAGGATTGTACAATGTACATGGAAAAGAACATATTTCAAGAGAAATATGGCTTCAAGAACTATCCATGTACTGGTAGTTTGAGAAGTTCACCTATTAAGTTTTGTAGAAAGTATGAATCTTCACCATGTGTGTTGGATACTAGTTAAGGGCCTAACGATAGTGCTTCAAATTTTTGATGATTTTTGTTATCTTGAGCTTGTGTATTCCACATCAATACCATAATCCCCACTTCAAATTTTCTAGGAGAAGCCTTTTTATCATACAGATGCTTCAATTGCAACTACATCTTTTCAATTTTTTCATGATCTCTTCTAGTTTCATCTAATTGTATGAGATTATCAATCCTGTGTTGCATTGCATCACAAATATTCTCATCATACTCTTGTACAAACTTGTATATCTTTAGAAAATTATTCTAAGTAATCCTAGCATCCAAATCATAAACTAGACCAAAAGGTGAATTTCATGTGGCTTTCTTAATAGTAACTCTATCAACCCAAAGTGCAAGCTTCAACTTTGAATCCCAAGCTTTCTTATTATTCTCTATCACTATTTTGATGATTTTCATTAAACTTTTATTACTAGACTTGGCTTGTCCATTTCCTTGAGGATGGTAAGGGGAAGAATAAAAAATTTGTATGCCATTCTTATCACAAAATTCCTTAAACTCAACTGACCTCAAACACATGGCATTGTCTAAGATAATCTTCTCTGGGACCCCAAATCTAATCAGGATATTTTTCATCAGAAAATAAATCACCATTTTACTTGTTTCCTTCTTTGTGGGGATTTCTTCCACCAACTTTGTGAAATAGCTAGTCGTAACAAGGATCCATGAGTTCCCCTCACTGGATTTTTCTGATATTTCACCAATGAATTCTATACCCCATTATTGGAAAGGGGCCTGAACTGAAATAGGCATGAGTGGTAAATTCCCTGAAAAATTCAACTTCCTTGCAAATATTTGGAAAGCATCATAAAATTCTTTACAAACTTGTGGGAATCCTTAAAACCACAAGCCACCAAAATCCTACCCTCAAAATCTTATGAGTAGTTGTTTTAGCCATGTAGTGGCCACCACACACTCCATTGTGTATTTCTTGCAAAAGTTCCAATACCTGTTTGCCATCAACACATTTGAGCAATACTCCCTTTGGGATTCTCCACCATATTTCATTGTCAATGATGGCATACTTAATGGAATGTAAATTTAATGTTCTCTCATTATCAACCCTACCCTCAAGGAACTACATACTTTGTAAGTATTGAACAATTCACCTATACCAACCACAAGTTTGCATATCACAAATGGATGCAACATCAAAACACTCAACCCAATTTATTTGTTTGGCCTCCAAGTTGGTCTCTACCATCAGCTTAGCCAAACCTGGTCCTCTTACCAACCTAGTAATTTGAACATCAATGTTGAATGCTTGGATCCTGTTGATCCACCTGAAACTCTTGCCTGTAGTTTCTTGTCAAGTGAAGATATCTTTTATTGCAGCACTTGGCACAAAAGCTATGACTATAGCTCCCATTAACTTGTAAGTTCTAAAATTCTCCATAGCCTTGACCAAAGCATAGGCCTACTTTTTAGTCATGTCATATTTAATTTCTACAACCTGTAAAGACTTACTAAAGAATGCAATGGTCTATTCAAAGCCTTCATCATTTTTTTGCAAGAACACAACAACAATAGTATGGAAAGAACCAAAGGATAAAATATGCATTGTTTTAGAAAAATTTGGAGATTTCAACACTGCAACCTCTTTGATAGCTTGCTCTATGCTTTTGAATTCCTGACTAGGCTCCTCACCCCTAACATCCTTGTCATTGGAAGGAGAATGTTTAAGTTGGGAAGAGTGTTCAATATCACTATTCCAACATCTCGAAGTCTCCTAGGTTGAAGAGGATATCAATCAGAATGAGAAGGATTTTGATAGCCTAATCCTATTGTGTGTGCTTCAATTGATTATTGTTCAAGAAGTTGATGGATATCATGTTCATGTTTTGTGTCACAACCTTGTTTAATTAAGATAGTGAATCATTTACCATGTGTCTCTTCAAGGTTGATAGGAGTGTTTGTGACTTTGTGATCATAAAAGGGTTGTGAATGAGATTGGTGAGAGGGACTAGGTCCACTTGAGGGAGGAACCTTAGGTCCTATAGTGGCTTCATGATGTAAGTAGGAAAAGTGATCAGGAGGTGCAACAATGGGAAGATCTTGTGACCTCATGGAGGGATAAAATGTTGCATTTGCTTCTAGGTGATCAAGGAAATCATTGTAGAACTTTTTCATGCTAGCATCATCTTCTCAAATGATGTCTACTTCACATGGAGGACAATAATGAGGAGTTAAAGGAGCATGAGGTTGTTCAAGGTCATTAGGGTCACAACCAAAGGCACATTTGGACATGTCTACCAATGACTTTAATGAATTGCAAAACTTATTGAAAGAAAATGCCATGAGGAAAATCAAATAAGATGCAATAAATGATAAAGAACATAGAATCTATAAATGAAAATAGAATGTAGAAACAAGAAGCAGTAATGCAGAAAAATGCTAAAATGATGACAAAAATGGTGTTTAAAAAGTGTAGGGGGACTAATTCGCCCTAGGTGGCGAATGAGTCCTAGTATGCAATTTTTTTAATATTTTTCAGAAATTTTAAAATGATTTTAATGTCCTAAAAAATGCAAAAAATGATGCAAAATGCAGATTTTCTATTTTTTCAATGAGATGCAATGCAAAAATGAAGCTTTCACTAATGCAAGATAAAATGTCCTAAAATGCAAAAACAAAACAATGTACTAATTGAATGTTAATGCAAATGAAAAATAGGATGCAATATGTAAATGGAATAAAAAATGAAAAGTGATCAAAAGCCAGGTTTACTAAAATGAATCGTAGATTTTTGGCTCCTATGGACAACTCTTGCTCTTCTAGGGTTTTTCACCTAAAAGGAGAGATACAAGAGCAAAAATGCTAATGGTTCATTCAAATAATGTTATGTGTGATGTTCTATAACCTAAATGAATTTAACTAAATGCAATTGACTAATCTAAATGAATTAAAATGAATGCAAAAGTGAAATAAAAGCTATGTTTGAAAACACACTATGATATGCAAACAATAAAGTAAATAAAGAAATTATGCAAATAGAAAGAAATAGGATGAATCTGAGTGCACTTGGATGAAATGTGATGAATCTCGAATGTTTTGAATGTTGGTTGAAATTGCTGATTTTTCACAATGGGACTCATTCACCTAGGGTGGCGAATTAGTCCTCCTAGTGAAAAACTATCAAGAGCAAGTTTCTATTTGTTGGGATCCAAAATTTGACAAAATTTAGATTTTTAGTCCTAAGGTGGGACTCATTTTCCATAGGTGGTGAATCAGTCCTCTCCTAAATTTTTGGAAAATCGGGAGACAATTTTGTAACATCAAATCTGGAAATCATTGCTTGTCAAGTTGTTGAAGTCAATTTTGCAAAAAACGGACATAAAACCTTCTCCAAGATTGAAATAGACTTAAGTTGACTTGAAGCACCTAGTTGACTTGTATACCAATATTCAACACCAAATATCTTGTCAAATCTACATACCTAGGTCTGCAAACAAACATGCAATAGGGAAAATTGGTTTAAGGTTAGTGAATAGGGGTTTTCCTTGGTCAAACCCCATTTTTGGTAATCAAACCTTTAATAAAATAGTGAAATGCAAAGGAATGATAAACTAACAAAATGAAATTGCTATCAACTTACCAAACACTTGATGATGTAAATATGAAGTAATGTCAATGGCTACTTCAAAGTGCTTGAATAGTGCTTGAAAATATATTGTAAAATGATTGAATGCTTGAGTGAATAGGTGGATAAGTGAATTTGATGAATGGAGATTGTAGGAGATGTAAAATGAGGTTAAAATCACTTATTTATACACACTTGTGCCTTAGTTACCCATTCATACCTCATCACAGGCTGACATCAAGTGATTTTGAATAAAATCCTGAAAGGAAATTTAAAATATTTTGAATTTGGGGCCAAGGGGAACCCATTCGTAACCAATAGCGAATGGGTTCCACTTAGGACCTAAAAACAAGTGTCGGGAAATATATTATATTTAATGTTGTTTGTTAGGATAATACTCAAAATTACACTTAATTAAGCATATGAGAGGATAAAGGAGCCATATAAAGCATGAAAAAGGAATAAATAGTGAATATTTGCTTAGAAAAGTGTGAAATCTTGTTACAAGACTTTACAACACTTCAAAATAGGACTTGTTGAAGAGTAAAAAGGTGATTTTTAGGTGAATTGTAATTAATAGAGTCTAGAAGAATGTAGAAATGTCTTACAACATGTGCCATATAAAAATGGTCCCTTTTCATTTTCATGGCCTCTTAGGTCTTGTTTCATGGTGTTGGAACTATGTTGCTCTGATTTTATGTTGTATCATGGCTTGAACATGCTTATTTCGGCACTAAAAATCAAAGAATGATGTCTTGTGAAGGTGTTGTGAAGTGTTGTAAGACATTTCTACATTCTTCTATACTCTATTTAATGCAAATCACCTAAAAACCACCTTTTCACTCATCAAAAAGCCCTATTTTGAAGTTTTGTAAAGTCTTGTAACAAGCTTTCATGCTCTTCTAGGCACATTTTCACTATTTACACCCTTCTCATGCTTTATTTTGTCCCTTTATGCCCTCATAAGTTGTAATTAAGTGTATTTTTTGCATATTATCTTGAAAAACATCATTAAATACAACATTTTTCTTGACACATGTTCTTAGGTCCTAGGTGGGGCCCATTCACCATGGGTGGAAAATGAGTCCCCCTTGGCCCCAAATTCAAAATATTTCAAATTTATTTTTAATATTTTATTCAAAATCACCTGATCTCAGCTTGTGATGAGGTATGAATGGATACTAAAGCATAAGAATTGTATAAATAAGTGATTTTCACCTCATTTTGCATCCTCCAACATTCACATATCATATTCAAGCAATCTCAAGCATTCAAGAATTTTACATCAACAATTCAAGCACTTTTCAAGCACTTCGAAACAACCATTGACATTACTTTAGATTTGCATTATCAAGAGTTAGGTGAGTTGATAACACTTGCATGTTATTATTTTATCTTTCTCTTTCATTACATTGTCTTTTCAAGGGTTTAATTACCAAAAGTAGGGTTTGACCAAGGAAAACCCCTATTCACTAACCCCTAATCATTTTTCCCCTCTTGCTTTTTTTTTTGCAATATTGACAAGTTATTAGGTGTTGAAGAGTGATTTTAAAGTCAATTAGGTGCTTCAAGTCAACTTGAGCCAAAATCAAGCTTGGAGAGTTATTTGTCTGTTTTCTATAGATTTGACTTTGACAACCTGACAAGCAAACATTCTCAGATTTGGTGTTGCAGAGCTATCTCCTAGTTTTTCAAAAAATTTGGAGAGGATTGATTCACCACCTATGGCGTATGTGTCCCACCTTAGGACTTGAAACTTGAGTTTTGTTAGATTTCAAATCCTGATAGATAGAAATCAACTCCCAGTAGTTTTTCACCAGTAGGTGGACTAATTTGCCACCTTGGGTGAATGAGTCCCACTATGAAAAATTAGTGAATTTCACCAACATCTAGAACACTCTAGAAATCTCACATTTCACTCAAGTGCACTTAGATTCATCCCTGTACTTCCTGTTCTGCATAATTCCTTCATTTAAATAGTTGTTTTCATATCACAATGCATTTTCAAACATAGTTGTAATTGCACTTTTGCATTCATTTTCAATCACCTAGATTAATCTATTGAATTTATTTAACTTCATTTACATCATATCACATCAAAAAAATCCTAATTTGAGTGATACATAATAATATTTGGACCCTATCTCTCTCCTTTTAGGTGAAAAACCCTAAAAGTGCAAGAGGAGCATTCAAGTCCCAAAAATATATGTTTCACAACACCTTCACACAACATTGTTCTTTGAATTTTAGTACCTAAATAATCATTTTCAAGCCATGTCACAACATAAAATCAAAGCAACATAGTTCCAACACCATGAAACAAGACCCAAAAGGCCATAAAAATTACAAGGGGCCATTTTTCTATTGCACATTTAACCCCCACTTTAGTGAGAGGATTAACTTGCTTCAAACTCACACTAAAGTAGCCATGAACATCGAGAGGAGGGTTCAAATGCACTTATGCTAGTAAGATGGAATACAACAATCAAGAGGGATGATCAAGCCCCTAGGATCATCCCCAAAAGGAAAAAACAAGCGAATGAAAATGAAAAGATGAAAGAAAATGAAAAAGGTTTTGGGTCAACATGAAGGAGACATTGTGGTCTCGATGCCTTGTATCATCCCCTAAAGGAAAACACAAGAAAATGAATTGAAAAAGACAAGGACCTTTTGGGTCAACACGGAAGATACATTGGGTTTCTTAACGCTTTGCGTCATCCCCAAAAGGAAAAAACAAAACAAAAATGGAAAAGACAATGTACAACATATGGAAGAAGAGAGATATGAATAGAAGAAATGTATGAAGACAAGGAACATCAAACACACTATATGGGGGAACACAATACACACATGAAAATGAAAAGGAACAAGTAATACAAATCTAATTCAACCATTAACTAAGTTATTGGTTTCTCAATCTTAAATAGATAAGCGAAAAAGGTATACCATAGTTAAGAGACAAAGATAAATGCATTACAAGGACAAGGCTAACAACTTCTTTCCTTCCACAAAGTGTAAAGGCAACAATGAGCTGAGGTGGGTGATGTGAAAGAATTATGCAATAGTGCAAATAGGGAATTCTACAACTATAGCATGACAAAGGGGTTTATATTATTTTAAGGTAAGACGACGAAGTAATTGGTATCATTGAAGCGATACTTATCCACTATGTCCTTCAATGTCCGAAATTCTTCAGTACGATGTCCAAGGATGCGATAATATATGAAAAATGATATGTTACAATCTTTAGGATGAATAACCAATCTATTCATAGGTGGTAAAAGTTTAAGACCTTTATTTAAGAGCAGTTGAAGTCTCCTTTCACATTCAAGTGGAGGATGTGTGGGAAACTTTATTTTTTTGAGTTTCTATGGTCATTTTTGCTTGCTAGATTGACCTTTTTCATGAATAGGAGGAAGAGGACCCATAGGAATCCTAACATCCTTGTCATTGGAAGGAGATAATGTTTGTTCACCTGGAAGGAGAATGTTTAAGTTAGGAGGAGCATTCAATATCACTATTCCAACATCCTGAAGTCTCCTAGGTTGATGAGGATATCTATCAGGATGAGAAGGATATTGATAGCCTAATATTGTTGTGTTTCCTTCAGTTGATTGTTGTTCAAGAAGTTGATGGATAACATGTTCATGTTTTGTGTCACAACCTTGTTTAATTAAGATAGTGAATCCTTTACCATATTTCTCTTCAAGTTTGATAGGAGTGTTTGTGAATGTGATTGGTGAGACGGACTAGGTCCACTTGAGGGAGGAACCTTAGGTCCTATAGTGGCTTCATGACGTAAGTAGGAAAATTCATTAGGAGGTGCAATAGTGGGAAGATCTTGTGACCTCATGGAGGGATAAAAGGTTGCATTTGCTTCTAGGTGATCAAGGAAATCATTGTAGAACTTGTTCATGCTAGCATCATCTTCTCCAATGATGTCTACTTCATGTGGAGGAAAATAATGAGGAGTTAAAGGAGCATGAGGTTGTTCAAGGTCATAAGGGTCACATCCAAAGGCACAATTGGACATGTCTACCAATGATTTTAATGAATTCTAAAACTTATTGAAAGAAAATTCCATGAAGAAAATAAACTAAGATGTAATAAATGATGAAGAATAGAGAATCTGTAAATGAAAACATAATGCAAAAATAGGAAGTAGTAATGCAGAAAAATGCTAAAAAGATGATAAAAATGTTGTTTAAAAAGTGCAGAGGGACTAATTCACCTTGAGTGGAAAATGAGTCCTAGTATGCAAATTTTTTATACTTTTTAGAATTTTTAAAATAATTTTAATGTCCTAAAAAAATTCAAACAATGATACAGAATGCAAATTTTCTATTTTTTCAATGAGATGCACTACAAAAATGAAGCTTTCACTAATGCAAGATAAAATGTCCTAAAATGCAAAAACAAAACAATGTACTAATTGAATGTTAATGCAAATGAAAACTGGGATGCAATATGTAAATGAAATCATAAATGCAAAGTGCTCAAAAGTTGAGTTCACCAAAATGAATTGTAGATGTTTGGCTCCTATGGACAACTCTTACTCTTCTAGGGTTTTTCACCTAAAAGGAGAGAGATAGAAGCAAAAATGCTAATGGTTCATTCAAATAATGTTATGTGTGATGTTTTCTAACCTAAATGAAGTTACTAAATGCAATTGACTAATGAAAATGAATGCAAAAGTGAAATTAAAGCTATGTTTGAAAACACTCTATGATATGCAAATAATGAAGTAAATGAAGAAACTACGCAAAACAGAAAGAAATAGGATGAATCTGAGTGCACCTAGATGAAATGTGATGAATCTAGAATGTTCTAAATGTTGGTTGAAATTACTTATTTTTCACAATGGGACTCATTCACCTAGGGTGGCGAATTAGTCCTCCTCCTGGTGAAAAACTGTTTGGAGCAAGTTTCTGTTTGTCAGGATCTGGACTCTGACAAAATTCGGATTTTCAGTCCTAAGGTGGGACTCATTATCCACAAGTGGTGAATCAGTCCTCTCCCAAATTTCTAAAAAATCAAGAGACAACTCTACAACACCAGATCTGGAAATCACTACTTGTTGGGTTGTCAAACTCAATTCTGTAGAAAATGGACATAAAACCTTCTCCAAGCTTGAAATAGACTTAGCTGACTTGAAACACCTAGCTGACTTGTAAACCAATATTCAACACTAAAAATGTTGTCAAATCTACATACTTAGGTCTGTAAACAAACATGCAATAGGGGGAAATGGTTTAAGGTTAGTGAATAGGGGTTTTCCTTGGTCAAACCCCCTTTTTGGTAATCAAACCTTTAATAAAATAGTGAAATGCAAAGGAATGATAAACTAACAAAATCCAATTACTATCAACTTACCAAACCCTTGATGATGTAAATATGAAGTAATTTCAATGGTTGCTTCAAAGTGCTTGAATAGTGCTTGAAAAGATATTGTAAAATGCTTGAATGCTTGAATCTCAGGATATCATGATTATCATCATTAAGCACCTTCCAATTATTTATATTATCAGGGATTGATGGTCTAACCTACACTTCAACCTTTGAAATGCCAACAAATGTAATATCATTTGGTAAGATGGAAACATTATTAAGTAAATATGCTATGTTGTTGTTTTCCCTATCAATCCAATCAATTCCAAATGCATCAAACTATACAATAGAATCCCAAGCAACATTTCTATACTGCCTTAGTTTAGTATTCTTGGATGCATATTTTCCTCTAACCTAAGAAACTACAAGTTCTGAGTCTCCAATAACTCTTAACTTCTTAATACCATGTTTCTCAACTAACCTAAACCCCAGTAACAAGGCTTCATACTTAGCTAATTTTTTTGTGCAAGCAAACAACAATTGAAATGAAAACTTGAAGGTCTTATTGTTGGGAAAAATGAGTATGACCCTTGCACCAGCTCCTTCCTTCAAGAAAGCTCCATCAAACCACATGTTCTAGAGATCATCATTATTTTCTTGTTGTGTTACTTCCTTTTCTAGGGGTGCATGTTGTTTTTCTTCCTCTTCTTGTAACTCTTCAATTCTGAAGTTGTCCATACCAGTTTCCACAAAATGGATCCTATCTACTTCTCCCACAAATTCAATGATATGTGGAGCTATTGGTTCCCTTACAAGTTTAATATCCTTTCCCTCAATTGGAAAAGTTACAAAGGACATGTCACATTACATGCTACCTCCCATGGAGGTACTCCATTTTCTTGAAAACAACATGCCATAGTTTGGTGGGATGTCCACCACAACTATTCTCATGACAAGCTCTTTATCTGGAAAGGTAGCTAATCTGTATGGAACATCCTTGATGACTCCGATAACTAGGATTTTTCTTGAGTCCATGGTATAGCACTTTCCATAGGAAAAAATTATTTTCAAACTCATTTCCTTCATTATCTGCACTGGTATGATATTTGATGAAGCCCATGAATCAATCATATAGTTCTTTAAGAGCTTACCATCAACAATTAAAGTTACATAGAAATGATCAATGTTATTTGGGCATGTTGTAATAGTGCTACCCAAATAAATTTGAGGGATTTCACCAATGTATCCCTCAATTACTTCATCACTTACTTGATTTCCACTCACTTGAGGTTGAGTAGGCACCCTCTTGTCTTCACAAGCTTGAATGGCACCATTCATAAGGACCATTGACTTCTACTTATGTTCATCAATTCACATCATTTCCATCAATGGAACAGTCACTGCCAATTGAGACAATAGTTGAAACATATCAGCTAGATTATACTTTGGTAATTCATATGGAAATACACTCTATTCTTCAACTTGAACCTTGTGTTGATCCAGTTTATTTTCAATATCTTTCTTATCATGCTTCTTTTCTTTACCAGCTCCTAGCTTTTGAGTCTTAACCTTAACAATTGAGACAACTACCTCATCAGGTTTCTTGGCTGCACTATCATTTTTGGCCCAAATCTGAGGTCCCTTACTTTTCTTAGTTTTTACCTATCCTTTCTTAAACTTTTCCAATTCTTATGTTTTAGTCCCCTTCTTCCCTACATTTTGTTCCTTCATAAACATATTGTTAGGCTTACCTTGATCACCATTAACAACTCTGCTTCTCAAGTTATAAGTATTCCTAGCTTGATCCACTAATGGTGTTGTCATCTACTTGTACTCATCATCAGAAGCTCTTATTAGAGACAAATTCATTTCTTATATCTCCATAGCACACATATTATTCTCTAGATCCTCATCTTCATTGAGGAAGACTTGCTAATGGTATGAGTTTGACTTTTTCCTTTGATAGTCAACACCAACTTCTTCTGATTCTTCCTCTGAAGAACACTCCTCATCAACAAAATACAATTTATGCATAAGCACATTCACTTCAAAATCATTGTCTTCCATTGGCTCATAATCATCTGAATGAGCTTGTTCTTGTTCAAACTACCTTGCCACATTTTAACATGTTTGAGAAGCATGTGGCAACTAGAAAAAAACACACCAAGGTGTGTCATCAGGAAGGTTAACCGATTTTTTCTACAAAGGACCAAGAGGGACTTTATTTTATGTGTTCTTCTAATTTTTTGGAAATGAATTTCCATTATGCCAATTAGTATTATATGGATGGTCTTGCAACTGAGGAGGTCTCTCATTCTTTTAGAAATTTGGATTTTTATTTGAAAGACCCTTTTCTTTTCTTGTAATTCTATAATTGATATCCTTCATGGAACTTGCAATATTATTAATTTTGTCAAGTGAAGCCCCTTTTTCTCCAAAGTTCTTATCATCTTTATCAAGGTTCTTCAATATTTTCATATCATCTCTTCTCCCAACTTTACTAGTTTCTCTACTAATATTCTCAACATGGATTTCCATCTTGAAAGAATCCCTTAAGGTTTGAGGATTCATGTCTAGCAAATGATAACCCATTTTTGCATCAAATGCATTACATTAGTTCACTAAGAATATGCTATCATTTAGTCTCAAATGAGGAGGTAATCTATTCATTGCCTTTTGAAACCTTACATTGAAATCAACAATTGCTTCATTTGAACCTTTAGAAATGTTGTTAAATTGGTTAAGGAGGAATCTTGAATTAGTCTTATCACCATATTGTTTTCTAAACAATGCCTTGAACTCTTCCCATGAACCAATACTCTCAATTGGTAAACCTCTGTACCATTCTCTAGCATCCTCAGTGAGTGACTACATGAAAAGCTTCATCTTCACATCTTCAACTTTCACTTCAAAGTCATCTATTACATTTGCAAATTCCTTCAAGTGATATTCACCACTTATGGAATTGTTACCACAGAATTTTACCAAGGAAGGCCTGATGTCTTTAGGGAACTAATTTGGATAGCCAAGAATTCCAGTAAAACAAAGTTGTTGGTACCCTTCCACTTGCATTGGCGTCCTAGTAATTCTATCTCTATGATTATTTCTAGGCTCATTTTCTTCTTGGTCACCATATTGATTACTACCTTTTCCATTTCCACCCCCACCATTTTCACCACCACCATATCCATCTCCATCTTAATAGTATGAATTATTTTTTTTATGGCCACCTCCACCTCCACCACCTGATCTCCACCAACACTCCCACCAAGAATGTGTTCATTTGACTTGGTCTTATGAGGTTCAAGATCAGTGTGTCCAGAGCTTGAAGCTATTGGATCAAGTATTAAGATCTTAAGGAATAAGATTTTTCTTGCTAGTTCTACATTTGCAGCCTCAATTTCAATTTTCTTCAATTCTTATTGCAGCTTGTTATTTGCTAATTGCAGCCTCAATATCTCAAGGTTAGGTGGTGTATTTGATGAAATGGAACTAGTCTTAGTATTTTTTATGGAATAATTATTGGATGAAGTGTTTTTATTTGTATTTGTATTGGTATTGGTATTATGAATGGTTTTATTATGTTGATCAATGGGTTTCTTCCCATGATCCACTAGCTTGTTAACAAAAGCAGAAGGGTTAGTGACCTTAGGAGGATTAGGGGTTGTCCTAGCAATTGTTTTAGGATAAGCCTCAAGAATAGGCTCTTCCTTCAAGGCTTCTTTCATCTTTTCAACTCCTTTCCTTTGATAATCTCTCACCAATGCTTTTTCCCTGATCCTATCCTCTTTTTCCTATAATTTTTTCTCTTAAAACTCCTTTTCCTTCCTATCTTCCAACTCCCTTGCTTTCCTCTCCTCCAACTCCTTGATTCTGAGCTCTTCTTCTAACACTTGTATATCCTTATCTATTTCATCTTCATCCTCCAAGACATCTTTAGACTCACTAGGTTCAAGAGTATAAAATGTAAGGTTAGTGAATTATATTTCAAGGGAATGGTGTGAGGCTACACTATGGGATTTACCCCTTGGATTGAATTTATCACCATTAAAGACACATTTATTGCAAGGGGTTGAAATATCTAAGAAATTCTTATCCTTTTTCCAAAATTCCCACCTCTCTTATTCCCTTGACATTTCAAGGTTATTATCAAAAGCTTCTTCAATGGGAAAACCTCCCTAATTTACATTTGGCATCTCAAATTCATGTGCCACTTCATGTACATTTTTATTATGCATATTATCATTTAAATTAGGAGATGCATTAGTAGGATTTTTCATAAACTTGCTCGGTTCAACATTTTTCTTCATTTATGATGACTACTTGTCCTTTGAAGGCTCAGGCTCCAACTTTTCCTTTTTGTGTTTCTTCAAGTAGCTTTCAATTCTTCTCATGGTGTCAAAATTCTTCTCATAGTTCTCATTCTCACTTTCTTTTTGGAATTATAATGTTGTTCTAGCACAAGAGACTTCAAAGTCACCACCCACAATATTGGGAAATAAAAATTTGTTGTACTTTGAAAATGCACTCACAATATCAGAGAATACTTTGAGCATAACCTGACATGAAATGGAGAAAGGAACTGGAACTTGACACATATAACTGGACTTGACCTATTGATGAGAATATATGATTTTTTTTCTCTAAATAGTGAAGAACAATCAAATACTTTACTCTAACTATACCAGATTTGACCTAGAGATGTTGGACTAGCATTGTCCCCATTAGAGTCACCAATCTATTGGTTATTTTTTAAGAACCAAACATAATCTCAACCATTTTCTTATCAATTTTCCATAATTCAATAGTAAACAATAGTGAGTATTGTCTAATGAATAGGTAGAATCTTGCTAGGCTTTACCTCTACACTTTAGGCTCTGCAAGACCTAGGAGGGTGATCCTTACAATGTTTTAAATGATACTCTTGTGGAAAATTACCATGAACATTGTGAATAATAGATACATTCCTATAAGTTGTTGATTAGATGTAATTCTTCAAGAATCCGGTAGATCCTTTAGCAAATTACTACCTGAAGCAAGGAATGCATGGTTCTCATAAAACTTTACTGTGATTAAAGGTGTATAGATGATTTTAATTAAGATTGTATTCTTTGATAGGTGAGATAGACTCAATCACATCAAATATTACCAAATGAATAGACTAGTGTTTATCCATGGGTGAAAAATTCATATTTGCAACAAACTATAATACATCAGTAAATTGACCTAGCATTCAAAGACTATTGTTATATTGCTTTACAATACACAACTTAGGATATCTAGGAACAAAAACTACTTATTAATCCTTGTACTGCATCACACATGCCTATGATTTCATTAAAGCATTTAATTAATTCTTTAAACTAAAGTAGAATAAAATCATACATTCAACCAAAATGATTGAAGACAAATAAAAGATCCTTGATCATTTTATCCATAATTTGAGAAATAGAGTACATAAGAGAGAAATTATTCAAAAAATTTCATTCTCATTCATATGTCATTACTTCTATAAAACTATTATGTCTATTACAAGCTAGAATCCCTACCTAAGACTCAAAACTATTATATTCCTCTGTGCTTGATTTACAAAATTGCTATTACATGAGTTGAAAACTAGACCAACCAAAGACATGTGGAATTGACATTTAATTCTCATTTATAGAACATGGGAGCAGCAAGCTTAAGGAAAAATTACACTTACAATAACATTCTACATTTGACATTCATCTACGTTTGAATTTCAAAACATCCCCAAGCAGTTAATTTTCACTTTCAATGAGGGGGAAAACATATGAGACAAAATTTATCTCCATTCACTAAAGAAGATTTACCCACCTTCCAAAAGCATCTTTCATTCATTGTAGTAGCATCAAAACCTCTTCTTCAAGCCAAAATTATTTTCCACATGCATGTCTAGTCAACAAAAACTTTAAAACAAGAAAGCAATTAAAAAGAGAGAAGCAAACCCATCCACATCATCACATTTGTCATCAATCTTCATCACTCGGAGGAGATAACATTTTGTAATACTTCAACATAGTCCTAATTTGTAAATTTTTTAATCCATGTGTTAAACTCCTCCTTAGTTGGCCACTCCATATCTAGTAATTTTTGCACCTTTGTATTACACTAGTTATATCTTGCATCAATTAATATTCGGGCCTCCCTGACAAATGTATCCATTCTTACCTATATTCCTATCATGTCATCAATAGCTACATTTAACATAGTAAAATAAATAAGGCTGATATCTTCCTTAAAATGTGGGAGAAAACCTCCAAATTCATCTTTCTAGGCAATAAACTCCTTCAACCCTTTGTCATCCAAAATATTTGGCATACCACTCTTCTCTATGTCCCCAAACATTTTTAACTTATTTTGTAATTGCATGCCTAACTTTCCATGGAATGTTATGATTTCATTTAAAAAATCAATAAATTTTAGAAAATTTGGAATATTAGTGGGAGCCTTAGGGTCTTCCTACATATGAGGCATCATTTCCTTGAGTGCAACTACCCTAGTACTCCACTTGCTCCATTCATTTTGGAATGCATATTGAACCTTCACATACTATTGGTTTGCTTCATGAATGTTCTTATATACACCCCACACAGTATCCGCCTTATTCACCAACTTTGTTACTCTATGTTTTAAAAAATCATCAAAGATATTATTTGACACCTTGGTTGTCTTAGCTTTCTTGACATTATCCTTCTCTATTTGCAGCTCCTTCAAGCTCTAAATCCTTAGTGATAGAGTTTCCCTATCCCGATTTGATAATTCTGGTGAGGATGAGGAGGGTGAGAGAAAAGATATTATTGATTGACTAGCCTATGATGTTGATCTCATTTTATTGCATTCATCTAAAATAATATTGTAATCTTTTAATAATGCATCATATTTCTTTTGTGAAATCTGTGTAGTGTCAGCATTAAGCATGGCAGAATGCACAGTTAATTTAGCAACTTGAACTAGAGTTATATTCGTGGCTCTCTTCACCACCATTGATCTAATGAATTCTTCAATAGATATGACAACCTCAGGTTTTCTCATGTTAGGTTCCATGGACCAAATTTCAAGAGAATACAATTTTGGACTAAAACCTAATCCAAATACAAGGTTGTCAAAGTGTTCTTATGAAATAGAGGCTTGTGGATATTTCCTTATTACATCTAATGCAATAGCTGAGGTTAGTGCACACCCTAGATGAAACATCATTCCACTCTCTTCAATAATCTTCCTAGCTTCAGTAGGTGTGATGGCTGCTATCCCAACCATTATCTTCTCTTCTTTTGCTTTCTCTGCCTCTTCTTGCTGAGAAAGGTCCACACCAGCTCTGACCTGTTCAATTATTTCTTTTATGTCTCTACTTCTCTGCTAGATGATGAGTTCCTTAAAATAGTTCATCTACACAAAATCATCATCTACAAGAAATTCATCATGGGCCTTGATCCTTGGATAATCATCAACCTTCTCATAATATTTCCATTTAATAAATTTCTTTTGGGGAACCTCCGTGTCAATAGCATCATTTAATTTAGGTGAGGGGAATCTCATCTCAACCTCATCATCATCCAACACATGTTCTAGAAACTTTTCTTCCCCAATTATCTTTGTATCTCCTCCTTGAATCCCTCAAGGCTACTCTAGAACATCCATTGATTCATGTTGTTTCTCTAAGAGGGCTTGTGCCTTTTTAGCCACTTCTTTAACCTTTACTATGAATTCTCCACTCTGATAATCATTCAAATTTTTCATAGCCCCTTCCAAAGGGTTCTCAATTTCATCATATGGACTTACATAAAATTCATTTCTTTTCATGATATCCTCTTCAATGCTACAAATGGCAGTCTATTCCTTCTTCCTTCATGTAAATGCTCCATTAGATGTCAAATTTCTTATCACATCATCCATATATTCAAAATTGTGAGAAAAAACAAGCAAACCTTTCTTCCTCTTCATATCATTTGTAAAACCCTCAGGATCAAAATTTCTAACCTCATCAACAAGCAACCTGAGGTTATTCAGTATTATTCCAAATTTCTCATACGTTTCCTTGGCAGTGGTTTCAAAATAAGCAAAAGTACATTGTAGCACTATCATTGAGCCCTCCCTAGGAGTTCTAAGTTGCTCCTTATCCATAAAATCAAGTTTCCACATCAGCTCCATGAATGCTAATCTATTAGAGACATACAATAGTAGACAATGAGGTGCCCACCTTGGCTCTATAAGCCTTGATTAGAGTGTACTCTGAATGTAAAAACTAATCAACCCAATTATGATTCTCAAGTGACCCTTCCACATCCTTGGGGCACGTGATATCTCTCATAATCCTTGAAATCCTATAAAGAGGCTCCACTCCCATGCTCTGTAGCAAACCAAACCTTATGACATTACAAAACAATAAATAATTTGAATGGGGAGAATTTCAGCCCTAGATTTGTGTCCACATTTGGACAAGAAAATCATTATTTTCATCATCCTTTTGCCTCAACTTAATTTTCTTCTTCCATTTTTCCTATCCAACATAGAGAAGCATATGCATTAACAAAGAATAATGTGGGAAAGCCAATGGGACATTTCCTTCCTTCAAACTAATCAATCCCTTGTGCATTTTCTCTACAGTGTATCCAACATAGTCGAATCCCCTATTGGAATTCCAATTTTGTATGTCAATTACCATTACCAATAGATCAGTTGCTATTCTTGCATCAAAATTGCAAGCCAAAACCCGATTCAAGTAGTAATAGGTATTTTTGAAATAATTGACAAGTTCCTCACACTCAAGGGCTCCAAGTCCTTAGGACTAAATCCTCCCTTATCATATTTTGTGTGCCTGGTAAGCACATTCTTCCTATACCCATATCTGTTCTACTCATATTCATTGTATAAATTTGTTTGATTGATGTTGACTGTATAATTGGGGTTCAATTTGAACACCTCCACAATTCTATCTCTTGTCACCTTAAGGAGTAAAGTTCGATTTTCACTATTTATCTTTCTATCCTTGGGGTCATAATATTTTTCCAATTCCAGCATCACATCTACTTGCATGAAAAAATTCAACACTACAATCCTCCCAAGATTAAAACCCCATAAATTTCTGGCTAGCCATTTGGCATATCTTTTGTTGAAAGCATATAATAATAACTCCCATCCACTTTGTAGTTGAGGGACTTCTCCAATCCCGCTAGCAAGACCAATCAAACTACTAGTCACAATAGCTTACCTTGTGGGTCATTTTCCAATTTCCAATCCTCCCTCATTTATATCTTTGGATGTACCCTCCATGAATCTATCATGAGTTCTCTTCTCTCCTTTAGACCTTGCAAGTGCCCCACGCACATTCATTTTAGGTGTGAGTTTATCATCTTGGGTTTTAGGTTTCTTAACCCTCTTCTACTTATGTTTTCCCTTTGGTTTGGCACTAGACTTACTAGGCTTGCTCATTTTGAAAATATAACATAACTAGGGTTTCAAATTTCAACTTATGGAAAGGACCCACTGGTTTATGTTCTCAAGAAAAAAAATCACAGAATGAAAAATTTTCCTAGACCTCACACAATTCATGCCAACTAATTGAACTTGCACAATATACAAACCCTTGCAAACCCTAAGAGCCTAAAGCTTTCAATATGTTTCACTAATTCCCCAAACCAACTTAATTCAACACAATTAACATAGAGAAGTGATTATTTGCTTACCCATGTGCAAATATTTTTTTTAAAATTCCTCTATAACTATTCGATGGAGCTCTTCTCATTGTTCTCCCATTGATCAATTTTTTTGCTCTTGAACAGTTGTAATTGTGAGGAAAAATGAGCAAACAACCTTCTTTATGGCTAGAGGATGGAGCATATTCACCATTAATTCTTGATAGAAATCTCATGTGAGTGAGCTAAGACTTAGTCATTTGAGTTCATTTGGTCATTAATCTATTTTTTTAAAACATCATCAGTGGCTCTCCTTCATCCTTTTACTTTCTCATTTTTCTTTCAATGATACCCTCGAGATTTTTCCATGTCATTCTTATTTTACCTGAGTCGCCTTTGCTTGAAATACATCACACACTACTAATTTGATCCTCATTCTTTTGGATGAATATGCAATATTTTGAGATCTAGCGATGAGGGGAATACTTGATCAGATATGCCATCACTCATCGTTGATGTATTCTATAGACTTTCACTTGTATTTGTGATGGTTTGAGGCAGTGCAACAACTAATAGACTTAATAGTCTATCACTTGTCATGGATGTTCTTTTTCTTTCATGTGTCCTATCAATGATGTGAACAACATGCACAATAATATCTTAGTCATTAGATCTAGGTCCTTTGAATTTATTCTTTTCCCATCACTCATCATTTATTTACATTTGAGTAGTTGAATCACCTCAGTGATGAGAGAGAAGTAGTGATGGGGCATGATTTTTCCACATGCCTATGTTCCAAGATCAAAGGCACTGGAATCATCACCCTTAGTAGTACTTCAAACTAGTTGTAGCATAGAAAAATGGATCTTTGGACATTTTCATGCTCAATTGAGTCCTTCTTGTGGATGTTGGCTTAGTTTTTCCTTGATTTAGTGTTGTAATATGGTCAACACATTCACATTAGATGTTCTATCCTTATGAATTAATACTAATTTTATGATGCCTTGCAAAAGTGTTGTGAAGTGTTGTAACACACCTTTACACTTTTCTAGGACCTTATTAATATATTTCACCTAAATAACCTCTTTTTATCATTTACCAAGCCTTATTTCAAAGTGTTGTAAAGTGTTGTAACAAACTTTCACACTTTTCTAGGCTTTTCATCAATAATTTGACCCTTTCTTATGCTTTAATTGGCCTCACTTTACACATACATGCCTTACATAAGTGTTTTTTTGAAAATAATCTTGATAAACATTAATTAATACATTTAATTTCGACACCCACTTAAAATGTCTAAGTGGGACCCATTCACCACTAGGAGAAATTGAGTCCCCTTTGGCTCAAAAATCAAAATAATTTCAAATTTCTGGTGGGTTATTATTTTCTAAGACCTAAGGTCAGCCTATAATGTGGTGTTTTTGGGAATTATTACATAATTGTGTATAAATATTGGGTTTTTTCCTCTCATTTCATCCTCCTCAATTTTCCTAATCATTTAAGCAATTATCAATCATTCACTTAAGCATTCTAGGAATTTCAAGCATTCTCAAGTCTGCATCCATTGGAGCTTCTACTTGCATGTCTTCAGATTTCTACTTCAAGAGTTTGGTGAGTTGTAGCATTTATTTTCTTCATTCATCATTCTCTTTTCATATTTCATTTCATTATCAAGGGTTTAACTACCAAACCAAGGTTTGACCAAGGCAAACCCCTATTCACTAACCCTTAAAAAAATTTCCCTCTCTTTACATGTGTTTTGTAGGTCTAAGTTTGCATATTTTTCAAAGAGAAAGATTGGAAAAAATTTCAACAATTTTTCAAAGTCATCTAAAGTTGTCAAAGCCCTAAAAGAAGCTTGGAGAACACCTATAGGTCAAATTATGTAGTTTCATATCCAAAAACCTATTAGGAGCAAAAGTGCAGACTATTGAAAATGGAGGTAATTATGTAGCTTTAAAACTTGTAAAACTATTATACTATAGATCTAATTAAGTGTTATTTGTTACAATTTCTTTGTGGATGATTATTTGTTTAATTCATATTTGTAGAAGTAGACAGAAGATTGTAGAAGAATAAGACCAGAAGAAAGAAGTTACACAACATATACCATGGAGAAACCCCTTCGGGAAAAAACACCACCAAGAATCAATGTATTATTTAATTTCAGAATAAGATTACAATAATTCCAATCCTTGCTTGAGATGCTTCTTTTTCCTTAAATAATTCTTCTTCACAACTTGCAATAAAATATAATAAAATCTCTTCAACTTGTTGCAATATATAGCCAATAATGAGCCTTGTAAACTCCAAAGAGTTTACAATTACAAAGCACAATGCTTATCTCACAAAACCCACACCTATTATTTGCAAGTACATTTATACAGTGAAGAAAAATGTCAAAAAAAGTCCATCCATTTGGGCATCCCAAACTAAAGTCATAACTCAACTTTGATTCCAAAGACATCTTCTAAGCTTATTCTCAAAGTTGGCACCCAAGAATGGGATCACTTAACTTAGCCTTATAAAATATCTTATCATGCAAAAGTGTTAATTCCAAGATTCCAACTTGGGTGCCCAAGGTGGGCCCAAGTCAATCTCTATTAACTGAAACATATCTCTCCACCATTCATGCAAATATCATGCATGATTGATCATCTCTTGTTAACTGTAAGTAGTCACTTGTTAGTTGTCATGCATTCCAAGTCAAATGAAGTCAACTAGCATTCAACTGAAACTAACTACATGCAACTGAAGATAATTGAACCATAACTTAATTGAACTGACTAAACTAAACTGATATTGAACTAAATTGAACTGAACTAAACTGAACTAATCTAAATTGAACTAAACTAAACTCCATGCATGTAAACATCAATCCCTAACTTCTATGATCTTTACATGCATTACAGAAGTGTTATCTTTTTCTCCAAACGGTTAACTCAAGGTGGGTTCCACCTTCCATGTGGGTGCCCCATTTGCACCTATTTTGTAGGATCTCTTCTTGGGTGTCCCCACATGTTCCTATCATTTATAATTAATTAAAATTTTCAATTTACATGTTCATTTCATTCAAATTTAATCTCTTTCTAATCCTAGCATTTGGGGAACACTTTCCAAGGACTTAGGAGATACATGTGAAATAATGTTTAAAATTGCAATTAAATGGCATCCTATTCCCAACAAGATCGAGAGCTACAAATTCCAATTTTTAATTTCCAAAAATCCTAAAGTGGATTGATACACCATTAGTGGCTAATGAGTCCCATTTTCAGGCCTGAACAAAGGTTTTTGCAATTCTAAGTACCTAGTTTTCTAAAACCTATTCTGCCAGAATCTTCCCGAAACAAGACTAAGTCGCCCAGCTTAGCATATCAGTCCTAGTTGGATTCAATAGTAAATTATTTAGGATTACAAAGCTTTAATCCATCCCTTTCCGGTCTCCAAGTACACATTTTTAATTTTCTTAATTTTTGTTATAGTTTGTTTGCATTTCTAGGTCATTTTACATATCACGTGTTTTCAAAAAAATTCAATTTTCTAAGTTTTGGATTACTAGTTAATCTCTTTTATCAACTTCCAACATCTTGGACATTCCCCTTTGATAGATTTAAATCTCATTTGCATTGGAATCTCAAGAACTTATTCTTGAGTGAGCCATTAAGGTTTTTGGTACCTCTCTCCTTTTAGGTGAAAAACCCTAGAACTGTAAGAGACCCCCACACACCCAAAAATCTTTGGTTCATTTTGGTGAACCTGACTTTAGAACATCATATTTCTTGTTCAAAGTGCATTTACATCCTAGGAATAGCATTGCATTGTATTTTTTATTATTTAATTTGCATTCTAGGGTTTCCAAATTTGCATTAGTGAAAAGCTCATATAGCTTGCATTTTTGCATTTAATTTCATTAAAATTAGTAAAATTATGCATTTCCATATCATATTTGCATCAAAAAATATAAAAATCATAAAATCCAATTCAAAAATCCTATATTTTTTTTTAAATAACTCCCTAGACTCATTTGCCACCCTGGGAAAATTAGTCCAGTTGCATATTTTTTACTACATTTTTTGGTATTTTATCTTCAATTTCTGAGTTTCTTTTTGCTATTTCTGCATTTCAATTTTACTTTATATAATTTTAGTTTTAAGCATTTCATTCTTGTTAGTTTGCATTGCATTTGCATTCACCCCAATTTTAGAAGCCTTTACATGAGTGTTTGGTGTCCTATTGCTAATACCTTAGTGACAAGAAGTTCAAGGCTCATGTTATCCCACGATAACACACTCATTTTGGATCTTGGGTTATCTAGAGCTTCCACTCCTAGTATTGCAACTAGTACACTAGGAATGGATAATATGCTTAGCAACTCTTTACCTTCAAGTAGCATGCAAGCTGAAACATGGAATGATCATATACCACAAGAAAAAATAATTCAAACATCTCAAACATAAATTAAGCCTTGAAAATATTTCAACTATTGCAATTCCTACCATAGAAAACATCCATCACATGCTTGAAAGTGAAGATGTCTTGGACATTGTGAAACACATAGTTGAGATGTATACAAAACATCTTCCTTCAACCTCTTTTTCTCCTCAACCAACAAACAATGTTGTAAGCCAAGGAGGACCTCAAACTCCTCCTCCATCAACCATAGCCTCAATACCTACCTATATCACTCCTCAAGTCACAACAACACTGCAACAATTTAGTAATTTGATTCATTCCTCAAGTATTCCTACTAGATCCCTAGTTCCTATGTGGCATCACATGTTCTAGCTTCTTCCACATTACCACCTATAAGAATTCCATTAACTTTCCCTACCACTACATACAGTTCATCACCACTTTCACTTTCATCCCATACCACTTATAATGACCCTCTCGTAACACAACTTTTCCAAACCGTTTCCTCTATGCAAAAGCAAATCTCCACCATAAACCAAAATCAGAATGGCCCACCCACATATTATGTTCAAAGTAGCCCATTGTCTTTGGAAATATTGTGAACAACAATGCCACAAGGTGTAGACATGCCTAGATTTTAGAAATATGGAGGGAAGGGAGATCCTTCTAACCATGTCAATGCATATATTGCTTTATGTAGTGATTTTGTCCTTGATGATAAATTGTTGGAAAAACACTTCCCTAGGTCTTTAAAAGACATGTCCTTGGAATGGTTCTCATCTTTACCAAACAATTCAATTTTTTCATTTAATGAACTTGTTAATGCATTTGTAAATCATTTCTAAGTGTGTATTGCTCCTAAGAAAACCTTGGTTGATTTGATGAGATGCAAGAAAAATGAGGAAGAAAATATAATTGATTTTATCTCATGCTATCAATGACTTTATTCCCAAATCAATGTCAAGATCCTTGACCCACATCTTCAAAATATTTTTATAGAAAAATTGCAAACTAAACTTCAGGATGAACTCACTATGATGAAATTCCCCTCCTTCATGCACTTGTGTACTTCCCTTTGTGATTATCAAAATTTGATTAATAGTCGAGATACAAGGTCCACTTCTAGCTAAATTGAGAAATCCAATTCTTCCAACCAAAAAAATTCCCAATCATTTAGAAAGAAAAACAAAGGGTTCCTTCAATTCAATCCTCCTCAACCTACACCTCAAAATGTGAATAACCAAATAGAACTTGTTAAAACTATGGTACCTTTTAGTTATGGTGATCCAAAAAGACAATTCACATCTTTACGTGACACTCTTCATAACACAATGACCCAAATTTTACAAAAACAAACGATTACCTTGCCCAACATCAAAACACTCGACCCTACTAAGACTTTATGCTCATGTTTTAAATCAAATTCTTATTGCCACTATCATCGACAGAATGGACATGCCACAAAATATTTTAAGCATCTTAAACATCTTGTGCAAGACCTCATTGATTCCAACCCTCTATCCATTGTAGGTGTCAATGATCAAGGTAATAAGTGTGTGGCCCCTCCGAATCAAAACTTGCAAATTTTCACTGATCCAATCCCCAAACATAATATTTTATTTGTCAAAGCTAGTGAAACTACAAAGAATGATGTGATGAATGTTGATACAGATGATGAACATCATGATCCTATCCCACATGTTACCCATGTTAATCCTATGGATGAAATGTTAGGTGTGGTAGACGTTATCCCTCATAAGGGCCAGCCTAAGAAATCTCTTAATATTGCTTTCTCCTCTAAGGATATAATGAAGCATCTACCTGATGGTCCTCTTTACATACTGACTATATCTATGATAAGCCCACTAATGGGATATTGATAGATCTTGCCTTTGGAGAGACCATGATCACTGAGGAATTCTTAGTATTACATGAACTTTATCAAGATGACTATGATAAACCAAAAGCATGGATCAAGATGCACAATGGTTTCACTTGACCTACAATAGGATTCATCACCCCACCATTACAAATAGGACAAAAAACATTAGATGTCACATTCTCCATCATCCCATAGTTGGACCAATTGTGTTTGAGGCTAGGCCATCCATGGCTTCACTCAATGAAAGTTGTCCCTTTGGTTATACACAAATGCTTAAATTTTCCATTTGAAAATGAAATATTTATTGTCTACCATAGCGGATTTAACCCCTTGTCTTCCAAAGGAAAATTTTCCTTAGAAGCCTTTTGGACCAAGCCCATGGAACCTATAACACCATGACAAGACTTCTTTTTCATAGGTTATAAAAAATTCAAAGCAAAGAAAATAGCAGAATTGTCTCTCTGACACATGTCCCCATCTACCTCTAACACTCCAATCATAGATGAAGCCATGCTGCAACCTAAACAAGAACAAAACAACCTAGATCAACCAACACCATAAACTTCCCCTACCTCATTCAAGATACCAAGAGACAATGAAAGAAACTCTGTCATGCCTCCTCAAAAAAAACAAGTTTACAAAGAAAAAGAGAAATTGGATGACCAACCTTCCATGGTTCCTTTTGTTCCTCCCTTTAGGGAAGAAAATAAATGTATGGTTGATCAACCCGCTCCTTCACAAATGCAACATGATAACAAAACCAAAAGAAACCAAGGTGCTAGAGAGCATAGGCATAAACGTCATGTCCTTGCTCAAAAGTTACATGAAGAATTAAACAAATAAAATCAAAATCCACATTGATAGAAGAAATGCACGATGATCCTCATCCCCAATCAAAAAAAAATGATCCAATACAACAATCACAACAAGAGTTACACTCTCCATTAGACATTATCAATTTTCCTCCTATTGTGATTAATTTGGATGACGATGACGAGTTTGCTAAAATTGATGAAGAGGTGCATAATGATTTGAACACATTATTTTCCTCTTCAATGAGCTTAAATGACAAATATCCTATACACAGTAATGAACCTAGTATTTCTCCTAGTTCGACACTTTTCCTTGTCCCTTTGGCTAGTTTCCCACCCTTAGCATATAATGAACATGATTGGGATGTAGATAACTTACTTGATGGCTCACTTGAATTTTCCTTACTAGTCGTTTACACTTTTATTTTCTTTCTTTTTCCTTTGTGTGTTTGCATGTGCATAATGTGATCCCTCGTGGTGTTTTGTTTGATGTTCTCTCTCTTTGTCACATTCCTCTATTTGTATCTCTATTCTTCTCTATGTTGTGCATCACTTTTTCCCTTTTCTTTTTTCTTTTTCTTGTGATTTCCTTTTGGGGATGATGCCAAGCATTGAGACATCAATGTCTCTTTCATGTTGACCCAAAAGGCTATCTTTTTCTTTACCTTTTATTTTGTCTTTATCTTGTGTTTTCCATTTGGGGATGACACAAGGCATTGAGACATCCAAGTCTCTTTCATGTTGACCCAAAAGGATTTCTTTTTCTTTTCCTTTTCTTTTGTCTTTTTCTTGTGTTTTCCTTTTGAGGATGATGTAAGGCATTGAGACATCCAGGTCTCTTTCATGTTGACCCAAAATGCTTTCTTTTTCTTTTCCTTTTCTTTTGTCTTTTTCTTGTTTTTTCTTCTGGGGATGACATAGGGCATTGAGACATTCATGTCTCCCTCATGTTGACCCAAAATATTTTCCTTTTCTTTTTCGTTTCTTTTTTTCTTGTGTTTTCCTTTTGAGGATGATGCAAAGCATCAAGGCACCCTATGTCTCTTCCATGTTGACACAAAATGTTTTTATTTTTCTTTTCTCTCTTTGTGCCATTCTTCTAGTTCTATGTATTTGGGGGATGATGACAGTTCGAATCTCTCTACCAAACATTACAACAAAGAACATACTGGTCACCCCAAATCCATAGATCCCTTATGTGTTTGGTGTTTTCATTTTGGGGACAACCCCTCTTTTTCCTTTTCTCTCACATGATACAACCTTGCTTAGAAAAATATGACTTGGCATAGGGATTTTCAAGTTGGCTCTCATGTCTTTCTTCTTCTTTATATTTTTTATTTGCTACTTTAAAGTAATTTCTCAAAGTATGGTGTTCACAATTCATTTAAAGTGTGGGCATACATTGACATTATTCTTTTGCATTTTTCCTTTTCTTGGTTCTTAGTGAAACCTTCTTACTTCATATGATATGTTTGTCACTTTGTGGATGACATTGGGTGTAGTGTCCTTCATGAGCATGATCTATCTTAGCATATTACATTCCTCTTAGTGGCTTGATGTGATGCACTGCATCCCCTAAGTTGCAAATTTTCCATTCTTTGATCTGTCCTCTCTTGGAGACATTAGGCACAATGTTCCCTAAGTTATAGACCTCACACAAACTAAGCAAGACTCCTTTGAACATCCTTTACATGTTGCATTTTTCCATTTGTTATATGGCCACCTTGCATAACACAACTTGCATGCCTATGGAGCCATCGTGTTTGTTCATGAGCTCCAAGCATACAAAGTTTTGCTTGTCTCATGAAGCTCAAAAATTCATTTTCTTTCATGGCACCTTATTAAAGTTATCAAGAGGTATAACTTTGGTATGGTTGAGTGGGAAGACCATTCTAAGGCATGAATTTCCCCATAGCCACCTGCATGTGTGTGAGTGCATACCAGCCTTGAGTGTATATTTCTCACCTTCTAGGACTTCTCACCTAGTGGAAACCCATGAGTTTCATTGACTCAGATTGAGTATGCATTTTTCAGACAAACAACCTAGATTTGATCCACATTGGGATGGAAAAATGATCGAAGCTTGATCTAATTTTCTCTTTCCTTCTCTCTTTCATTCTTTACATCATTTTCATGTGTGTTCCTTTGTGCTAATGTTTGTTTGCCATGGGATCTTGATCTTGGGGGCTTGATCACCCTTTTTTTTTTTTTTTGTCTCATCTTTCCATCATGGGTACATTTGGATACCTCTTAATGTGCATGTTTGGCTACTTTAGTGTGATTTTGAAGCAAGTTCATCCTCTCATTAAAGTGGGCGATAAATGTAGCATAGAAAAATGGATCTTTGGAAATTTTCACACTCATTTGAGTCCTTGTGGATGTTGGCTTATTTTTTCTTGATTTAGTGTTTTAATGTGGTCAACACATTCACATTAGGTCTTGGACACTTGTGAATTAATAATAATTTTATGATGCCTTGCAAAAGTGTTATGAAGAGTTATAACACACCTTCACACTTTTCTAGGAACTTATTAATATATTTCACCCAAATAACCTCTTTTTATAATTTACCAAGCCTTATTTCAAAGTTTTGTAACAAAATTTCATGCTTTTCTATGCTTGTAATCAATAATTTGACCCTTTCTTATGCTTTAATTGGACCCATTTCACACTTAGAAGAATTACTTAAGTGTATTTTTGAAAATAATCCCGATAAGCATCAATTAATACATTTAATTTCTGACACCCACTTAAAATGTCTAAGTGGGAACCATTCGCCACTAGGGGTGAATGAGTCCCCCTTGGCTCAAAAATCAAAATAATTTCAAATTTTTGGCAGGTTATTATTTTCTAAGACCTAAGGTTGGCCTGTGATGTGGTATTTTTTGGGAATTATTTCATAATTGTGTATATAGGGATTTTTCCTCTCATTTCATCCTCCTCAATTTTCCTAATCATTTGAGCAGTTATCAATCATTCACTTAAGTATTCTAGGCATTTCAAGCATTCTCAAGTTTACATCCATTGGAGCTTCTACTTGCAAATCTCTTTAGATTTCTACTTCAAGGGTTTGGTGAGTTGTAGCATTTCTTAAATGTTCATTCATAATTCTCTTTTCATATTTCATTTCATTTTCAAGGTTTTAATTACCAAGCCGAGGTTTGACCAAGGAAAACCCCTATTCACTAATCCTCAACAATTTTTCCCTCTCTTTGCATGTGTTTTGCAAGTCTAAGTTTGCAAATTTGTCAAAGAGCAAGATTTAAAAAGTTTTCAACAATTTTTAAAAGTAATCTAAATTTTTCAAAGCCCTAAAAGAAGCTTGGAGAACACCTATAGGTCAAATTCTGCAGTTTCAGATTCAAAAACCTATCAAGAGTAGAAGTGAAAACCGGGAGCTACAGATTCCACTTTTGAATTTCTAGAAATATTGAAGTAGATTGATACACCATTAGTGGTTTACAAGTCCCACTGCTAGGCCTGAAAAAAGGTTTTTGTAGTTCTGAGTACCCATTTGTCCAAACCCTGTTCTGGCAGAATCTTCTTGAAATAGGACTAAGTCATCTAGCTTGGAGAATGGGTCCCAGTTGGATTCAATAGCGGATTCTCCAAGATTCCAAAGCTTCATTCCATCCCTTTCCAATCTCCAAGTGCACACTATTAATTTCCTTAGTTTTTGTTACAATTTGTTTGCATTTCTAGGTCATTTTGCATATCATAATGTGTTTTCAAACATTTTGCATTTTCAAAGTTTTGCATTAGTAGTTAATCTCTTTTATGAACTTCCAGCATCTAGGGCATTCCCCTTTTAAAAATTTCAATCTCATTTGCATTGGAATCTCAAGGGCTTATTCTTGAGTGAGCCATTAAGGTTTTTGGTACCTCTCTCCTTTTAGATGAAAAACCCTAGAAGTGTAAGAGACTCCCACACACCCAAAAATATTTGGTTCACTAGTGATGAAACATTAAGAAAAAATAACTCATCACTCATTGCTAATATGAAAAGGATAAGCGAGCAGCTATCCACGATGAGCGATGGAATAGTAAATGTAAAGGCCATAGTGTTATTGTGTATCACTAATGTAAAACTCAAAGAACTTGGGCTATAAGTGATATGAAGGCAGTTAGTGATACAAAGGAATTTATCACATGATGCATCATTAGAATGATACTCAAGGTTTAAAACTTATCTATGATGAGTGATACAAAGGGAAAATTTCATCGTGCATTGTTGATTCAAGACGAGAGGTGACAAAACAATCCATGATGGGTGATATGCAAAGTGATGAATGAGAACCTAAGTGAAGGAATTTTGCATGTGCTCACATGTTTTAAAGAGAAGATCAAATAGGAGCAATGTAAGACAGGGCCTTAAAAATACTTAAGAACATTTTATGCAAAGGATGTAAAGGCCAAATATTTTAGATTTTCAACTTTATAAAACATTAAGTCACCAAACCAAAATAACAAGGGAAATACTAGGTGAAAAGTAAATGGGGAACCCTAACCATAAGGGTTTGGTCAACTGAATGAACTCAAATACTTAATATATGACTTAGGCAACCTATAGTCGACAACAATTCAACTAAAGATTAGAGAACATGTCAAAGATTTAGACAAGGGGAAAGATGGCACAAAACCCCAAACCCTAATCTCATTTTAGACCAAGAATCCACTTAGGTAAAGGTATTTTAAACTATCAAAACATGAAAAATTTGAAAGTTCCACCACCATGAATTATGAGTAGGAGCACAAAGCCAAAATGCATATTTTATGGAATCCATTTTGGCAAAAAGGAGACAAGTGGGTAGAGGGGAAACAAATTTAGGATGGTTATTAATATAGGAATCTTAACATGAAAAAATTTCCATGCTAAGAGCTAAGATTGAGCATCTTCTTTGCTCATGTTATGTCATTTTAAAAGCAAAAAAAAAAAGTGAAAGTGATTCATTTTTTGTTTTGTCTGTTTTTTTGCTATGTTCGTGGCCAAAAACCCTCATTTTCACACTCGCGTTCTAGGAGGAGGCATTCTAAAAAAATCATCAACAATAGTTGCTTTTTCTTTGCAAAGATGATGTCACGACGATGAAGAGGTGTGGGAGGTAAGTATTGTTTGCTATTTGTTTTGAATTTCTTAGTTTCAAGTTGATTTTGTTTGTTTTAGGTTAGATTTGATTTTTAAAAAAAAATTTGTAGGAGATGCAAATGATCCTACAAATCCTTAAAATCCTCAGCAAGAAGAGCAAGAAAATTCTCAAAAAATAAATCCTCAACAAAATCAACCTCCCCCACCAATCACTCAACACCCTCCTGGCACTCAAGAAAAATTGGGTGAAATTGAGAACAACAAAAAGCAAATTGAGGATTTTATCAATAGGTTGAATGATCCAAATGCTTCAACCATAGAAACAATGGCCCTAGAAAATTCAATGAAAGAGATGTTAAAAAATGTAGATTCAATTACCCAACAAATAACTGGATTGCAAGATAGGAGGCAGTTAGCTAGGGCATATTATGTAGATAAACTATCATATAAACAAGTAAAAGATTTAAAAATTACAAAAGGTGATTTGTGCTCTTTATTCACTGACCCTAGAACATATCAAAATATTAACCTCAATGCAAAAAGGTTTCTTATTCATTGGTGCCACCGCCAAGAGATTAGGAACCATTTTTATGATAGGTGGTACTTGGTCTTTGATTTCCCACCATGCAACAATTGTGAAGTCCCCCAATATTTTCTTAGGAAACTATACAGTGAGTTCGTATTAAACCAAATCCCAAATTATTTTGATATGAGGGAGTTCTAGGGGAGAGGTGGGGGGTCAGCTTAGCATAGGCCCGGTGGACAGTCGGATCCTGTGCAGCAAGGGAGACAACCTCTCGCTAGGCCACTTCATGAGCACATTATTATGCCTGTCATTGTGAAGGAGAGTCTCGACGTGGAGACATTGCAGGTGATCAACACTTTGAATCTGAGTGTCATCCATCATACTAGCACTATTTTACAACACCATCCAGGGGAGTCTTCGGGTGGTGTCCTTTGAACCCATGTGTGTCAATCTTGCGGGGTGACTTGTTCATTTGACCCCACTGGCACTCACAAGGCTGCTATGCAGGATCTATATGCTACTGCATAGGATCCCTATGCTGCTACAGGGATGGAGAGGATGGATAACATTTTGCATCATGCATATGGCATTAATAGTCAAGTAAAATTTAGCATGTTCATTGAATTTAAATTATTAAATTTTAATTATGAAATGCAAGATTAACTAATTTATCTTTATTATTTTAATAAAATTGCAAGGTCACAATGTTAAGATTGGATACATCAGTCCTCCACCTATTTATTTATGTAGTATACCTATCAGTGGGGTATGTAACTAGTAAACAATTATAAATTTATTACATGTTAATAGCATTGTTTTACAAATGGTATTTTAATATGTGATTTTGGAAGTTCAATAGGCTAATATTGGAGGTTTCAAGCAAACACCTCCTAGTGCCAGTGGATTTACTCAAACGTACACAGAGGTAATATAATAAAGAGAACTTAACTAATGAATTCTACTTAATAGATTTGTGTAGTTTATATTCATTTTGTTGGTTACGTTGCATTACACATCATTCAAACTCAAAGCATTACTTCAAATTCCATAACTAATAACTAGATGTTGATAGATGAAAAAATTTCAACTGTACAATATAGTTGTTTAGAAAGTCAACATAAGCAACACGATGCAATTACATCACATGGAGGCATGTGCTTGTAGAGGTGCACCAACATGACAAACTATGGATGCTTGGAAACAATCTATGAAACCATAATAGTAAGCAATAGCATAGACAAGGAAATTAGTGATGCAGAGCATCATATCAAAACACTCAATCATTAGGGTACATTTGACCCAATTGAATTAGGAGAAGATCAAATTGAATAAGTAACTAAAATTTCTTTATCTTTTCATCAAAAATCACATTGTTTCATTTGCAAACCACAAGCCAACAACAAGGAAACTCATTTTAATACTTCTTCTTATCATCCTCAAGCTTCAAAAATCTTATTTATCAACAAAAATGATTGATTCATGCACAAGAAACCTAATTAGAGTCACTAAATAATGCACTCTTTCATAATTCACCAAGGCACCCTTCCACTCAATTTTCTTTACTTAGGAAAAATAACAAAAAACCAATATTTCATGTTACAGGCTATATCCATCAAATCCTAACACACCTTTGTCATCATCAATTTATCTAAATTCAAAGCAAAAACCTGATAAAGATCTTTGAATCTTTCAATTCCTTAAACAACTCACCAAATTTTCACTTTTACCAACTAGTTCCTCAAGACCAAGATACTACAATCAACCATTTACACCTCAATCATTTCATCTGACTTCCAAGACATTACTCACATCATGTTTTTTACTAAAACAAACTTGGTTCATATCCACATAATATTGATTTATCAAATTCATAAGTTCTTATGTAGGCAAATTACCATTTCCACCTAGGGACATATTGCTACAACATATCAAATCATCATGTTTGGCCTAAAGGCCTTCACCAAACTATTCACACACCTTTGATATCTTCACATTGATGGTTCTATGCCAAAATAAACATTTAAATCTTTTTATTTATAGAATTACATACTTTTACAGTCTTACCACCATTTTGCTTGTAGGTCACATATCCCTTAATCAGGTGATTCCTTTCCATTCACTTTGTATATCCACATTCCCAATGTACATTCAAGAGCCTTTTTTAACACATCATAGCGTATCAAAAGTTATGAATAGCTTGACATAAATAAATTACTAGATTCTTGAATTGTTCACTAGAAAGGGCTACTAATTTAGGCCTAAATTACAAATAAAGTGCTCATAGTTTATCACCAAAATACCAAATGACTGAAAAAATTCATTCATCATGTCACAAAACTGAAGAATCAAACATTTTTAGTGAAAAAAAGGCTCCATAAATCACTATTCCAAAAATCCCCTATTCTATGCACAAATCAAGCCCTATAAAGGAGGGTTTATTGCATAAGGTACTTACAAACCTTAAATACTCTTGCCACCACCACAAACACCATGTAAATATCCCACATAAGCTCTAGAAACTCACCACCCACCTTCATGCATGCTTTTGCATTGAACACCACCCTGAAACCATGCTTTCCATGAAGGAAACTTTGTACTTCATGTATGATTCAGTAGGCACTCAGAGATTTCTTGATTTTCCTATTCCTGTACACTCACAAATTGCTTCAAAAATTCTAAAAACCTTCTATACATTCCATCCCACCAATCTCCTAAATCTACATTGGTGGGATGTTGAATTCAAGCCTTAAATGACGCTCAAAACCCTTGACTAGTTAATCTGATAGACCACAAAAACTTTGGCTTTTAAATTTGATGGTAACTCTTCAAAACATCACTAGATGATTGTTAACACCCTACATAAAGTGAACAAACAAATACATAGCTCGTGCAAGAATTGAATTCAAGAATGAAACACAGTGAAAACAAGAACAAGGAACTTTATTTATTGAAAATGATTCAAGAATACAAAATTTTCTCTTCTACCTACCTTTTACATGATTTTATATATATTCCCAATCAGATAACTACCTTTGAATCTCCCTCATTGAGTGAAACTACCTAAACTGCCTTGTGACTTTTAATATTCCATGCTTCTTTTCCTTTTTACAATTTTTCCCATCTTTAGCAACATTTGGAAATCTATTTTTTTTTGTGACCACCTAAGTACCTTAAATACAATGAAGTAGGTTTTTATATGAGCTTCACATGGATTTACAAATGGGCATTCAATCTAGACAAAAAATTGCCTATGAGAGGCAAATAGTAACCTAGGTGCTCCTACACCAGTTAGTAGTTTGAAAAAATTCCTCGAAGAAATGTGGTCTCATGGTGATGGAATTCCATTCCATCACCACATGAGAACACATTTCTTCGAGGCAAACTGCTTTTCCTATGATACCACATTTTTCATACATGTTCACCAAAGCATTTTTATCAAACAACTCACTTCTTTGCAGTTGCTACTATGGCTAAAAGCCTAAAATAGGTGCTTTCCAACAAACTATATGGATGCTTGGAAAAATATCTATCAACGCATAATAGTAAGCAATAATACCATAGAGAAGGCAATGAACTTTTTGAAAAAATGCTTGGAAGAAATGTGGTCTTATGGTGATGGAATGCCATGACGTGCATTTTTTTTGTAATGGCACACCATTACCATGAGACCCCATTTCTTTTGAGGCATTTTTTCAAACAATTCACTGCCTTCTCTATGCCACTATAGTTATCATACATGTCTATGAAAGCATTTAATCGAATGGTTCAATGTCTTGTTGTTATGGGGAAAAGCTTAAAAACACGTCTTTTTGAACAAGATATGGATAGGGACAATAGTAAGCATGATAATCAAAAATATATAGTTTAATACTTTTACTCAAAATTTTGTTCATTAGATCTCATACATTATAAGTCATGTGATGTGGATTGCTATTGTAACTTTGTTGTGATTGAATAATTTGTTGTTTTATTTTCAAATGTTAGTTGTGGAAATACCTCTAAATGTTGTGTGGGTAATGGATATCGGTGTTTCATCCGCTATACAATCCTTGATGGCTCTGATAGGGGAGGTATGAGGAAAATTACTAAATTTCAATTTACATTCATTGTTATAGATGTTAGTTCTAGTGAAAAATCAAACCATTATTGATTCGTAGTTTAATTCCTATTTGGCTGGTTTATACAGGGCTTGAGCATGCCTCAACATCGATGTGCAAATATCTACATGATGGAGAATGATCATGAGATGACCGTAAGTGATTATTTTGTTAAATATATCATTTTTTATAATGTAATTTCTATATATTAATGTCTTTACTTCTTATTGTAACAGTTAAAACTTCACCAGGAGCTAAACTCTAAGAGCAGTAGGAGTACTCCTTAGGCACAACAGAAATGAGTGATGGACTTATCGCCATCAGATCACCAAAAAAAGGAAAAGAATTTATTTCCAAAGCATGGAGAGAACTGAATTTTGATTCCAAAACCCTTTGTTGTATGCCTAGACATGGCAATTTTGTATTGGATATATTTGACATTGTATTCCTATATGGCATTCTCGTAAGCCTATATGGCTATTTTGTAACTATATTTTATACTTATATTGACATATATTGATCTATGTGTACATGGCTATTTGGTTAATACAAATCTTTTTTATCGATATTTGGTATACATATTTGAACTGAGAATTTATCACACATCTATAGAGAAATAAAGGAATACTACAAACTAAAACACATTACACTTTTGTTCTCACTAACTTGATGTACTCTCCAAAATCTCTCTTCTCTCATGCAAAGAGTTAGAACTACTTGGCCATGCCTTTTCATCATTCATGAAGTTTTTCTCTTTTTGACAATCTCAAAAGCATGGCTGCATACAAATTAGGCAAAAGACTTTTCCTTTTAGATTAGCAATGCATGGAAGTTTCAAAAATTATCCTTGATATTACAAAAAGATATGTGTTTATACCATAGCAGCAAAAATATTTTGGGGAAAAATCAGCAAACCAAAAGTATAAGATATTTTGAAAAAAATTGGAAAAGATCAAAAAAATCAGAAAAAATTAGATTGAAAAAAAAAGGTAAAAAAAAGTAGAACAAGAGATAAAATATTTTTTTACAAAAAATTAAAAGCATTTCCATAGCATAGAGATATATAGAGCAAATAAAATAAAGACTTTAACTAATAAATTGTAAAAAATAGATTTTTGTAGTTTATATTCATATCATTGATTACATTGCATTGCACATCTTTCAAACTCAAAGCATTGCTTCACATTGCATAACTAATAACTAGATGTTGATAGATGACAAATTTTCAACTACAATATAGTTTTTACAAAGTCAACCTAAGCAATTATGCAATTACTTCACATTGCATAACTAATAACTAGGAGCAGTGCCAATTGCATTTGCTTGTCATGGCATTCTATGAGACCACATTTCTTTGAGGCATTTTTTCAAATAGTTCCGCCTTATCTATACTACCGTTTTTTGATACATGTCTACCAAATCATTTTGTCAAATAGTTTTTGCCTTGTTGCTATGGCTGAAAGCCTAAAACAAGTGCTTTCGAACAAGCTTATGGATGCTTGGAAAAATCTATCAAAAGCATAATAGTAAGCAATATCATAGACAAGGCAGTGAACTCTTTGAAAAAATGCCTCAAAGAAATGAGGTCTCATGGAGATGGAATGCCATGACAATTAAATGCTTTTGATTGTCATGAAATTCCATCACCATGAGACCTCATTTCTTTGAGGAATTTTTTCAAAGAGTTCAATTCTTTGTCTATGCTAACACATTTTTCATACATGTATATCAAAGCATTTTATCAAATAGTTCATTACCTTGTTGTTATGGCTAAAATCCTAAAACAGGTGCTTTCGAACAAGCTATGTATGCTTGGGAAAAATATATCATAGCATAATATTAAGCAATATCATAGACAAGGCAATGAACTATTTGAAAAAAATGCCTCAAAGAAATGTGGTATCATGGTGATGGAATGCCATGACAAGAAAATTGCTATGGATTGTCATGGCATTCCATCACCATGAGACCACATTTCTTTGAGGTATTTTTTCAAATACTTCACTGCCTTGTCTATGCTACCACATTTTTCATACATGTTTACAAAAGAATTTTATCAAACAGTTAACCTCCTTACTGCTATAGCTAAAATCCTAAAATAGGTGCTTCCAAACAAGCTATGGATGCTTGGAAAAAATCTATCAAAGCATAAAAATAAGAAATAGCATAGACAAGACAACGAATTGTTTTAAAAAAAGCCTCAAAGAAATGTGGTCTCAATAGTGATGGAATTCCATGACAATCCATAGCAATTTTCTTGTCATGGCATTCGTCATGCCATTCCATCACCATGAAACCACATTTCTTTGAGGTATTTTTTCAAACAGTTCACTGCCTTGTCTATGCTACCACATTTTTCATACATGTCTACCAAAGCATTTCATCAAACAATTCATTGCCTTGCTGCTATGGCTAAAAGCCTAAAAAAAGTACTTTCAAACAAGCTATGGATGCTTGGAAAAAATCTATCAAAGCAGAATAGTAAGCAACAAGCTATGGTCTCATGGTTTTTTTTTCATGAGAAAATCAGTGTGAGTTTATTCACATTTCTTTTTGGTAATTTTGTTGTTTTAAATGACATTCAAGTTTATGGTGATTTTGTTGTTTATATGATGATATGTGATATTCTAATCCTAATTCATGCTTCTATGTTGCACACACACACACACATATATATATATATATATATATATATATATATATATATATATATATATATTACATTTTTTGTACCAATGAACCCAAAAGGAACCCCCTCCAAATTTTTTTGGCCAAACTAGTGAACTAAACCCTTGAACCTAAACCTCAAAAACCTATTCCAACACTCTTCATGTGGCCTGCACAAACTTAATTGACCACCAAATTATGTTGCCCCTTGACTTTACCCACGTTTACTCCCTCAAACCTCTCTTTTTCATTCAAAACCCATATTTTCCCAACTAGGGCATGTCATGCCATAACATACTTTTGACATCCCCTATCCTTGCAGACCTTTTGAACACATCAAACTCCACAATCTCACCCTATTTCCAACCTATTCTAACTTATTTTCAAGCAATTTCTTATTTTCACCTCTTCTAGCCTTGCTTTTAAGGGGCCTCAATTTTGAATTTTGAACAGGGGCAACATTAGTAATCTCTTCCAATGCCCTTACTAATGCTATTTTCTTATTCCTACTCCCTATCCTACTTACATTAGGTCCATATCAGCGAGACACAACCTGAACAATAGGTGGACTAGCCTATTTCAACATGCTACACTCAAACCCTTAAGGGATTGATCTGGTTGAACGTAGCTCAAAGTGATTTCGCATGTTTGGGTGAGAAAGAGGACCATGCCTAGTGTAAACATGCCTATTTGGACCCGTTGGAATAGTTTGTTTGGTCACACGAGTTGCAGAATGAAAGTTGAACCACTTTGCAACTTTCCACTACTTCTATTTGACACTTTTTCCATCAACTGAAAATTGGACACCACAGGAAAACCACTCTGAGATAAGAAAAAACTAAGAGAGGTTATTGTAGAGGGTCCCAACACAATCCCATGAGATTAGATGAGAAGTTTCTAAACATCACGGTGTCTGAGTAACCTCGTTCTAAAGTTTGCAACCATTTTGCCCTTTGGACCCTTAAGGGATCAATCTGGTTGAACGTAGCTCGAAGTAATTCTGCATGTTTGGGTGTGAAAGAGGACCATGCCTATTTAGATGTGTTGGAATAGTTTGTTTGGTCACAAGAGTTGAAAAATGAAAGTTGTACCACTTTGCAACTTTCCATTACTTCGATTTGACACTTTTTCCATCAACTAAAAACTGGACACCACGAGAAATCCACTTTGAGATAACAAAAACTAAGATAGGTTATTGTAGAGGGGCCAAAAATGATCCCATGGGATTAAATGAGAATTTTCTAAGCATCACAGTGTCCAAATAACCTCATGCTAAATTTTGTAGGCATTTTTCCCTTTGGACCCTTAAGGGATCGATCCGGTTGAACGTAGCTTAGAGCAATTATGCATGTTTGGGTGCAAAAAAGGACCATGCCTAGTGTAAAAATGCCTATTTGGATGTGTTGGAACAGTCTGTTTGGTCACATGAGTTGCAAAACGAAAGTTGCACCACTTTGTAACTTTCCACTACTTCCATTTGACACTTTGTCCATCAAATGAAAACTCGACACTATGGGAAAACCACTTTGAAATAACAAAAATTGAGAGAGGTTATTGTAGAGGGGCCCAATGCAATCCCATAGGATTAGATGAGAAGCTTTTGAATGTCATGGTGTCTGAGTAACCTCATGCTGAAGTTTGCAGCCATTTTTCCCTTTGTACCCTTAAGGGATCAATTCAGTTGAATGTAGCTTAGAGTGATTCCACGTGTTTGGGTGTGAAATAGGACCATGCCTAGAATAAACATGCCTATTTAGATGCATTGGAATAGTCTATTTGGTCACACGAGTTGCAGAATGAAATTTGTACCACTTACAATTTTTCCATCAACTAAAAAGTGGACACTACGGGAAAACCACTCTGAGATAAAAAAAAAATAACTGAGAGAGATTGATGTAGAGGGGCCCAACATGATCCTATGGGATTAGATGAGAAGTTTCTAAGCATCACGGTGTTCAAGTAACCTCATGCTGCAGTTTGCAAATATTTTTCCCTTTGGATCCTTAAGGGATCGATTTGGTTGAATGTAGCTCGAAGCAATTCTATGTGTTTGAGTATGAAAGAGGACCATGCCTAGTTGGAACAGTCTGTTTGGTCAGACGAGTTGTAGAATGAAAGTTGCACCACTTTGCAACTCTCCACTACTTCCATTTGACACTTTTTCCATCAACTAAAAATTGGACACTATGGGAAAACCACTCTGAGATAACAAAAATTGAGAGAGGTTATTGTAGAAGGGCCCAATGCGATTCTATAGGACTAGACAATAAGTTTATAAGTGTCAAAGTGTCTGAGTAACCTCATCCTGAAGTTTGCAGTCATTTTTCCCTTTAGACCCTTAAAGGATCAATCTGGTTGAACGTAGCTCAGAGCGATTCTGTGTGTTTAGGTGTGAAAGAGGACCATTCCTAGCACAAAAATTCCTATTCAAATGTGTTTGAATAGTCCATTTGGTGATACGAGTTACAAAACAAAAGTTGCACCACCTTGTAACTTCCCACTACTTGCATTTGACACTTTTTCCATCAACTAAAAATTGGACACCACGGAAAAACCACTCAGAGATAATGAAAATAGAGAGAGGTTATTTTAGAGGGGCCCAATGCAATCCCATGGGATTAGATGAGAAGTTTATAAACATCATGATCTCTGAGTAACCTCATGTGGAAGTTTGCAGCCATTTTTCCCTTTGGACCCTAAAGGGATCGATCCGGTTGAACAAAGGGTCTACACTAAACTTATCCAAACCTTACCAACTCTTGGGGCAGCAATTCTAAGGTGTCAAAACTTTAAAATCCACAATCATATCTCAATTATACCACTATACAATGGGTAAACCACAAAACCCTCTATTGTAGCCTAAACCCTAGTGGTTTAGTGAAAATGATACTTAGGAAAGCTAACCACAACCTAAAAATTACTCAAAAAAGTTTGTGATACCCTTCACAAGCTCAAACAATCATAAAGTAATGCTTCTCTACACAAAAACACAATTTGACTCTTCAAAACCACCATTTATTGTTAAAGAAAGCTCACTTTTACACACATGGGTTTCACATCCATCTCACTTTCAGACCTTCCCAACACTAACACATCATTCCAACACCTTAATAATGTTAGTGCAGACCCATTCCTTAAGTTACAGAGGCTATAGAAAGAGGAATGAGTCAAAAAGCCATTTTTATTGACTCAAAACCTTCAAATGTACAAGTTGAGGCCGATTTTAGTAAATTGATGATAAAATGCACAAAACATTATGAAAAACCTTCTAAATGGATTCAAAAGAAAGGTAACTCCATATACTATGAAAATATCAACAAATATGGATCAACTAATTGAAATTCATTCCGTACAATCTGCTGCTACAACTGAAAATACAAAAAATTCTAGAAAATTCTGAGTTATTATTGTTTTTGCTTCTTCCTATCACAAAATCCAACCTTCAATTCAGTTTCTCCATGTTTTTAAACTCTTTCCCACAAATTAAAAACTAATTCACCTTCCTAACTTACCTTTGAATTGGTTTGACTCTTCACATTCCCTCCATAATGCAAATTTTGCAATTTTACAACATTTGAGTTTGCAAATTTTGCACATTTTTGCAATTTTTAAACATTTTGCACTTTTTGAAAAACCCAACCTCATAAAAACCTAATAAAGATGAAATATGACTAAATACATAATAGAATGTTCACATAGACCTTATTTTAATACAAAACTCAAAATCCTATATTCTACTCCTTATTTGCTTTGATGAACAAAACCTATTGAATGGTGCTCATGCACCAATCATACATTAACCTTCTTGTCCCTCCTAAAGTTTGGACCACATCCATTACCTCCATAGAAAACTCAACATCCTTTGTCTTCTTATTTCCCATTCCTTGATATGGTTATGCAAATGAAAATGAAGCAAAGTAATCATCTCCCTCTCTGATCACTGGAAGAATGCATGCTTAATGTTTTGATACATAATATCAACTCTCTTATCTACTCTCATGGTTGAATACCGAAATCTAGTATGGTGGGCCTCCAGAGTTCCAGTCATCTTTCTTCCTCTTCCACCATATGTTGTCCTGATCCACACGTCTGCTAGCCTAATTGACTTTGTTTTTGAAAGCTAAAGTTTCTTCTGAGTCACCAATGTTGCTCTCTCTGCCTGTTCAAGCTCTTTCATTGCTATAGATCATCTTTGGTATTTAATCATTTGTACCACATGTGGTTGATGTGCTTTGAATCCTTGCATCTAAAGGAAATTTCCTCAACATAAATACTGCTAGGGAATTTCAATGTTGCCATTGTAGTTGGTATTAAAGCCGATACCTGCAACATTGAAAATTATCTTTATATAAGAATTCCCTCCATCTTGTTGGCTTGTAACACTCTTGATGGTGGCTACATGAAATATAATTCTAATTCCTCTTCTACATTAGAGGGAACTCATATATCCTTGTTATGACTCTTCTGAATTATCAGAATCAGAATCACTAGCTTCCATATTCAAAAATTCCCAACCACCATCTTCAATAAATTGGCCACCAATTCAAGTTCATTTTGCTTTCATAATACTTTATATCCATGGATTTCAGCCATTCCTTCATGCCATCAAGTGAAGATTGAGGAATGGCATCAATGTGGAGTACATCCCACTTGAAGTCTTTCAAAATAATAGCCATATCAAATGCCTTTTTCCCAAGTCATATTCTCTCAAGGTTAACAATCATACATTGACCTTCTTGCCCCTCCTAAAGTTTGGACCACATCCATTACCTCCACATAAAACTCAACATCCTTTGTCTTCTTGGTTCCCATGCCTTGATATGGTTATGTAAATGAAAATGAAGCAAAGTAATCATCTCCTTCTCTGCTGGCTCGAAGAATGCATGCTTAATGTTTTGATACATGATATCAGCTCTCTCATCTACTCTTATGGTTGAATACCGAAATCTAGTATGGTGGGCCTCTAGAGTTCCAGTCATCTTTCTTCCTCTTCTACCAAATGTTGGCCTGATCCACACATTTTCCAACCTATTTGACTTTGTTTTTGAAAGTTGAAGTTTCTCCTGAGTCACTAGTGTTGCTCTATGTTCCTTTTCATACTCTTTCATTGCTATAGATTGTCTCTGGGATTTAATCATTTGTACCACATGTGGTTGATGTGATTTGAATCCTTGCATCTAAAGGAAATTTCCTCAACATAAGCACTGCTAGGGAATTTTAATGTTTCCATTTTAGTTGGTATTAAAGTTGGTACCTGCAACATTAAAAATTATCCTTATATAAGAATTCCCTCCATCTTGTTGGCTTGTAACACTCTTGATGGTGGCTACATGAAATATGATTATGATTCCTCTTCTACCTTAGAGGGAACTCATATATCCTTATTCTGACTCTTCTAAATTATCAGAATCAGAATCACTAGCTTCCATATTTAAAAATTCCCAACCACCATCTTCAATAAATTGGTCACCAATACAAGTTCATTCTGCTTTCATAATACTTTATATCCATGGAGTTCAACCATTCCTTTATGCCATCAAGTGAAGATTGAGGAATGGCGTCAATGCAGAGTACATCATGCTTGAAGTATTTCAAAATAATACCATATCAAATTCCTTTTTCCCAAGTCATACTCTCTCAAGGTTAACAATCTCAATCTTGAACTAATAGTGATTATTAAGAAAGCTAATTCCACAAACTCTATCAAACAGTTTACCGTAGGAACAATAAAAGAAAAGGATTTGAAAAAAACTCCATGAAAACCAAGCTCCCTAAATGGTATATCAAACTCCTAGACCTCATTCTTTCACATTTACAACCAAATTCAAATATTTTCCTTCAAAAGGCTACAAATTCAAATATTGACAATTTTGTAGCAAGAATGCATTTTTTTGCGCATTTGACCACCGAGACTCAAAAAATCACCCTAATACACCTCAAATGGTCTTGATTGACCTTATTTAGCATAAATAAACATAAAATACCTTAATCTAATCTATTTACCACCTATCAACCTTCAAAAAGTGAAATTTTGCAACTAGGAGATTAGGTGCTCCTGCACAAAAATTACATTGTGTCTAAGCCTTCAAGAGGCTTTAAATATAGCCTTTACAAATGATTCTACATCTTTCCAATCATTACTAATTGTTGATCTTGTAACTAAAATTAATTATTACATTATAAATCAATTGACCATGTAATATTATCTTATTCAATTGACAATTTACTCAAAACACAATTTACTAAAAATAATTCCATGAACCAAATTTGTTCAATAATGTTGGTGCCCCTACACCAAATTTCAATATTTTAATAAATGTCATTGCAAGTACAAATATCATTACAATGCCTTGGGTACTCTATTCTCACAGATATTTCACAATGTCACTCATACATTCAAGATTTTCTTATAATGTCTACATCATAGGTTCTCATTTAGAGGTCTTCAAATGAGTAACTTGAGATTCCCTCGCAAAGCTTCACACACTCTTTTATAATGGCTTCAAATCAGAATTGGGATTTCTCAAGATCATCAAAATAAGGATGTTGCATTGCTATTTTTTTTTAGATTCTCTTTGATGGCTCAAAAATCAACATTTTTCTGCAAGGAGAGACCAATCAATTTTTACTAGTTTAGTTACAGATGTACGCAAAGTAAAAGAATAAAAAGAAACATATCATCCAAAATGGAAATGAAATGAAAATAGATGGAAGGCACTTACAAATAGGCATGGCAGTCTATCAACTTAGTCACTCCTAGTCATACATCTTCACTGCGAGTTCCAAGATACATATTGGACACAACACCTCTCATGAATCTAGAATATCTTGAAATTCGAGATGCTCTTATAATGTCTACATCATAGGTGCTCATGATAAGGTTAACTTCAAATGAATAACTTGAAATTACCTCACCAAGCTTCGCATGAAATTTTGTAATGGCTGAAAATCATAATTGAGATTTGTCAAGATCATGAAAATAGGGATGTTGCATTGCTTTTATGCCTGAGATTCTCTTGGATGGCTCATAAATCTACATTTTCTGCAAGGCGACACCAATCCATGTTTACCAGGTTACCTACAGATACGCAAAGTAAAATACAATGATAGCATAGGAATCAAACAAATTAATGTGGATACAAGTATAAATTAATAGGAACCATTGTGCATATACTTACAAATTAATCCAAAGAACCATCCAGATGTACTCTACTCTTCAATGTGTTAAGTATTGCCTCATGGTCAAACTCACGGACCTTCCACAAGGTCTTGTTCAAAGGTCTACCCCCATATTTTCTGAAACGAACATTGGATGCCACAACAAGGTTCAAGTAATGAATAATCTTACAATGTGTTTCAAAGTCCTCAAATAGCCAATGTTTAACACTCTTATGTGGGTACCTTCTAAGCCACGTTCTAGTAACAACAACTAAGCTTATAGGGTATTCCATGTTTTCTCCATCTATAATTGGGGCTTCCGATTTCTTTGTGGCCTCAACATAATGATAGAAGTAATAATTTGTTCCCTCTTCATTTTCTTCATCTCCAATAACTGCATAAACATGCCCTACATTGATATGTGCAAAAAATCACTTGAAATTAGTCAAAATTATGAATACAGTATAAAGTAAGATAACAATATGGAATTTCAAAAACCAAGGGAGTAGATATATTACCTGGTTGAACTAGATCTGATATGTGGTCAAAGTCGACCGATTCCATTTGTGTTAGTTCCAATGTTGTCGGAGGGTGATATGTGTGAAGTGGGCTAAGATAACTTGTCAACCTTTTATCAACTCACTGCCTTGACTCACAATCATTCCAAGCTTGCACTATACATGAAGAACAAAAGAATTCCATCTTATGTGTATTGATACTCCATGAATCTACATTTGCGCTAAGGAAAGAGTGTAGCTCACTTGATCCTATTAGTGTACAACAATCCTCATATGGTGCAATGTTAGTATCATCCATCAACCAAAAAAATCTACGAACTGAAGACATACCTTCATTACCTAGATCCATCGAAGCATTGCACCACTCGACGATTGAACTTGCTGTCAACTTTGCATTTTATTTATACTTTAACTCTTCTCGTGCTAATGCTCTTTTCGCACATGCTCTTGCACCATCATGCTCCCCCTTTCCATGCCCGACCTCCAAAAGTTCCACATATGTTGAACACTTGTAGTGAGATGCATCCTGTGCAACCAGTAGAACATGTGTGCGTTCTTGAAGTATGTTGCATAGTTATCCAACCATATTATATGTTGGCCGTATGCTATTCCCCTCTGAGCCAAATCACTATAGAACATCTAGAAGCAACCTTGCACAAACTATGGAGAATGTGTATGATCATCATTAATATAAAATTGATACTCCCTCAATACCTTCCTTTGGTCCTCTGTACTATCAACTGCATGAATGAATGCTATGTGCATAAATATCGAAACCTATATGGAGTTGTAATACTATGACTGCACCTCACACTATGGTTGTAGAGTGTAGTTCTCTACAAAATCAAACACTAATACTATGTTGCCAACTGGAAAGGTGTCCTTGCATAGCTTGAATTGCATGTCCAGCCATCAGGCTCTATGGGTATGCCTAGCATACTCATACACTAGATTCTCACAAAACATGGACATAAACTGATACATTGAAATCTTCTCAATAACCAAATCACACCTTTTTTCTTGAGACCCATCTTTTGTAGTGTATGCCACTATTTTATACTTCCCAAAATCTACTAGTTTATGTCCCACCTCATATGTGCTTTCCATATGTTGGCATACTGGCATTTGTTGCAAGCCACCACAACGCTCGCATGAACCATCCAAGCATGTTGTCCTATAGAATATTTGGCCATCCTCTATTTGACATAAAATTTTTGATAAGAAATTTCTTGAATATTTTTGTGGGGATTCTATGCCACAATCCTGCAAAACATCGTTAGTATGCAAATCTAAACATATAGAATGATAAACATCATAATGGTTAGTGAATTCAATATGTAGTCTATAGCAACAAGTAGTGTGTGTGTGATTTATCTTGACATAAAATATTTTAAGCATTTCAAAAAATCTTTGAGAAATACTAATTTGAGGATAAGCATTTTGAAATTTTCAAAAAAATTGGGTTTGAGTCATATCCAAAAAATGCTTTGGATGTGGCTTATGGTTCTGACTACCGATTCTCCTTCTTACAAAATCCCTTTGATTCAGAGATGGCCTTGTATTATTTTTCCAATAATCTTCAAATAGTGTTCTCAATTCTTCAAAAACTTTTTTTATCTTTATGTGGCAGTCTTCCCAAGAATGCCCATAATTCATTTGAATTGGTGCCCTCAATTCTTTGTCGCCTTTAAACAACTTTTGATAAAGTTTTTCTACTAATTCCCATTTGTTCACTTGTATTTTTAATGAGACGAGATCTCTTTGTTTGATAGCTTACCAAAGTTGATGTAATGACAAGTCGGGTGACATTACTATCCTTTGAGCATGAATTCTTACCCACACTCTCATAAGCATCCATTAGATTCTTCACAATAGTTTTTTCACTTGATGCATTCGATGTTCTCAACCCAAGAGTCTTCATGATGTTTCTATACTTTAAACCTTGCATCATTTGAACAAATAGTTGACATCTTGCAGTCTCATTTATCCTTTCAAAGAACATTTTCCAAATCTTATCAGCATATCTTCTACAAGTGCATTCTGAAATCTTACCTTCCATGTGCTGCAAAATATCCTCATCAATATTAATTAAAAACTTTGGCTTTCTACGCAAAATTCTAGGTGGTGTTCTCTTAGGTACATACATCTCAACATTAGTAATTTCATCAATATTTAATTGAGGTGGGCTAGATTGCGTACCTTCGACTGAGAGTGGAATAGAATACATACCTTGAGGTTCACGTGGGGATGATGGCATACCTTGTTCATCAAATCCGAGTGATGATGTACTCTCAACTTCAAATGTAGTGGATGGTGTCCAACCATACTCAATTGTGGTAGATGGTGTCCCTCCATATTCACTTGTGCTTAATGGTGTCCCTTTGTATTCACTTGTAGTAGAGGGTGTGTCTCCAACTACAGTATCTGCATCTCCCCTAGCATGATTCTTTTGCATTCATGCCCTTTGTGCTGCCAATTTCTTTTCTCTTTTTGACGGTTGAGGTTCCTCTTCACCTATTTCAAATGTTAGTTTTTGAATTTGAAGTGGTTTGTTTTAAGAGGGAAACATTATAAAATGCCATGATAAACTTAAATGGGGGATGATCTTGGATTGGGCATCAAACCAAATGAGGAAATGTTGAGTTTTCCTTAACAAAATTGAGCTTTTGGTGACTGAAATTGAGTTTCTGAGTTAGGAAGCATTATTTTATGTTAGATTGAGCATGAGCAGGGTATATTAGGCTTGTTTCAATAGTATTCAAGCTTTGGAGTGTTTGGCAAGTGCTACTTTCAATAAAACATAAAGTTTCTAAGCGTAAGGAGAGGGTTTTATGGTTTGGGTGGTAAATGATTGAATCTATGCAATCTAATGCTATAATTTGAAATTTTGATAGATATAAAGTGCTTCCCCAAGGTTTCAGGATATTTGGACAAGTTTTGAAGGTAGTCCCTTTGTAAACGTGGGCTAATTTGGGCCCTTAAAAGCGTAGAAAACTTGATAATTTGTGCAGTTTGGTACCAAAAAAAGTATTGATGATTGTTGGATATGTTGAAAGGCTCTGTAATGGGTAAAATAAAGGTGTCTAAATGGTCCTAGGTTTGTAGAACAACAAATTTGCATAATGAAGCTTATTAAGCAAACTAATTGCTAATACTAGTACTTTTAGGCTTAATGAAGGTTTGGTGGTTCAAGGGTTGTTATGGGCATTGAAGGAAGTTGGGACTCCTAATTTGAAAATTTATAAAAACATCATACAAGCCCAAATAAAGGGTTAAATGAATTTATTTTGAGGATTTGGTGCTCTACTCAATGCCTAAACTATGGAGTTTTAAGTATTTTTTCTGTGTTTTCAGTTTCTTTTTCCTGTGTATAGCCCAGTACAGGCCTCCCATGATTAGAAATTCATAAATCACTATCGTGGCAGGTCTTAACTTGGACTTCAATCTATTTTGAGACTCCTTTGGTTGTTTCAGTGAACGTAAAACTCCATTCTTCATGATTAGCCTGTATAGACCATCAGGGTATGAGTTTTACTTTAATTTAAAGATGGAGTGTTTCCTCCTACTCTGGTGACCTGTGATTTCGAGGAAAGGCCTGTATATGTTGTTTTCAAGTTTCATGTTCCTTTTAATAGTGGTAAGGTGTCTATAGGGCTGGTGATGTTATCTTAGGATGAGAATGTGAGTTTTTGGCATGGAAAGGAGGAACCAAAGTGGTGTTTTTGAGATCTAATGAGGCTAAAGGCCTAGTGAAGGTTTATTTTGTTTTTGCAGACCTTGAAAAACTTATTTGATGCTTTGGTGAGGCTTCGAAGGCCTTGGAGTTGTGAAATATAGAAAACCCTAGATATTTATGAGCAAATTGAGGGTTTTTGTATTGGAAACCTATTTGATTATGCAAGGTCCTAAAACTTGGAAAATCTTTTGTTTTGAGACCTAAGTAAAGACTATCTTTCGATTTGGGGGTTTGCTGAGAAGTGAGAAGGTTGTGTGGGGAATTATACCCGATTCAGTGACTTTGATATGCTACAACCTGAACAATGTGAATTTTTTGAAAGAAGAGGTCGTGATGAAATTGTAAATTGAAAATTTGTTTGTAGATTGGAGTTGTGTGTTTGTGTGTTGTAGGCCTCCCCCTACTACATTAGGAGTATATTCCAATTTTTTAGAGACATGTATGAAAATTTTGGTAGCATAGACAAGGCAATCATCTGTTTTGTATAACTATTTGACAAAATACCTCAATGAAAGCTTTGGAAGCATACACAAAGAAAGTCAGTTGTTAAATTTAAGAAACCGCCTCAAAGAGATGTGGTTTAAAAATGTAATAGGAAAGTGTATATAATTGTGTAATTTAAAATGTCCATTGACAACCTAAGGTTGTAACATGACAAACAAACAATTTGATCAACATGGAATAAGCAAAATAACAAAAATGAAAGCAAGCCATAATAGAATGAAATAAAATGTACAAAGGCTTCACATACCTAAAAAACCAAAGTTTCAAATGGAGGAGTTCTACCCAATTATGTAGCCTTTGCTTCTTCTTTCCTCAAACTCCTCAAAAATTTGACTCTTTCAAAAGCTTTTTCCCCTCCAAACTTCAATTGTTTATCAATTAGCACTGTAATTCAAACTTGAATTAATATTATATGCCTTTCAATGTGAAAACTCTGCTATTTCATGCAAAGGTGATGGAAATATCATGAAAAAGGTGGTGGAATCTAAAAATAATGCATCCGCACTTCACTCAATCACCAAAAAGCTACTTTTTGTCAGAGCACGTGTAGAACCATGAGAATATGTAGAATGTGGGTCGACGTCATGGGTATATTGTGTTTTTTTACCATTTTTAGTGCAATAAAAAATGTTCTCATGTTATAACATGAGCATATTATTTCTTGCTAAAACATCCATGTCTCTACTTATTCATAACACACTCGTGTTATAATAAAGTTGGTTTTTTGTAAGATTTATAGGGTAGAGGGGGAGAGAGATAGAGGGAGTGAGTGTGAGAGAGAGATACCTAAGAGAGGGAGAGACTTGAGAGAGAGAGAGGAAGAGATTGGGAGAGAGATAGAGGAAGGAAGGGCCAAGGGTAGAGGGTAGAGGATTTAAGAGTTTAGGGTTTAAGGGATAAGATTTTAAGGTTTATGATTAAGGGTAGAGGGGAGAGAGAAAGAGGGAGTGACTGAGAGAGAGAGAGAGACCTAAGAGAGGGAGATGGGGTAGAAAGGAGAGGGTTGAGAGAGAGGGAGGGAGTGGGAGAGAGATAGAGGGAGAGAGAGAGGGTTAAGAGGGAGGGAGAGAGAGAGACCACAACCCACTCTCCCACTCTCTCCCCACCCTCCCCATGCTCTCTCATTTCCCTCTCCTGGTACCTCTCCCCCCACACTCTCCTCACCCTCTCGCACCCTCTCCCACTCTCTCCCACCCTATCTCCCACTCACTCACTCTCTCCAACTCTCTCAAACTCTATCCCACCTTCTCCCACACTCTTTGAATCTCTCCAACTCTCTCCCACACTCACCCACCCTCTCTCACACCCTCTCCCACTCTCTTACACCCTCTTCCACTAACTCCCCACCTCTCCCACTCTCTCCCACCCTCTCTCACTCAACCACTCTCTCC
>VDFB02105785.1:329141294-329186491 GCA_007258455.2 Sequoia sempervirens
CCCACCCTCTCCCACTCTCTCGCACCCTCTCTCCCACCCTAGCCCTCTCCCACTCTCTCCCTCTCTCTCTCCTACTATCTTCTTCCCTCTCCCACTCGTTATAAATTAACTGTTCATTGAAATTTCAAAAAAATTACATTTTTAGAAACTAGAATCCATTCTACAATTATTTTTAAAAAAAAAATTCTATTACTTTCCAAAATGTGTAGGGGAGCATGGCCAAAATTCTACTTTTTAGGAAGTGCCCACTTAGAAAATTAGTTAAAAATCAAATATTCATTAAAAAATTATTAGAAAAATCATGCACCAACTAGATACTATTAGCTAACTTCTGACCGTAACGATTTTAAAAATACTACAAAAATGTTCATCATGCTAGGGTTGTACAAGAGTTGCTATGTTATGTTTTTCTAACAAAAACAACAACAGTTTGTGTACATCCCTCTTTTGAACCCCTTAATCTCAACCATTTTCAAAATAGATTAGTAGTTGGGTATGTGCAGGATCATCATGGAAAAAATAGGCCCTTAAGTGGAAAATTTTTAGAAAAGATCAGAGTTAAGCAACTTGACATAAAAAATTGAATAAGTTATTTATATTATTTCAAAAATAAGTAAGGATATAATCTGTATCAAATTGAATGTAGTTTCTAAACTACTAAGTTTTTTTAAAGAAAAAAAAATCTATTTGGTGAAAATTTGAAATTTCAATGCAGTAGTACTTAAATTTTAGGGAAAAAATAAGAAGTTGGTGTCTGTCTAACCACCCTAACCACATTAAAATGATAGTATTTTTTTATAAGATTTTATCTATATAAGTAGAGGACTCATATCTCGATGTGATGCATATTTTTTTGTAATTTTTTTCAAGTAAATAATTAATTATGATTTTTTTATTACAACTTTTAAAAATATAAAACTCATATGTTTGACCACCTTAACTTGGTCAAAATTAATGAAATTCATTTTTCTTTTTTAATCTTATAGTAGGCAAAGCATAGAATGTGATGCATGTCTTGGATTCAAAAATGTGACACCATTTGAAAGCTATAGATGTTTTTCAATCAACCTATCAATCAAGACTTTAGTCATAATTCAAATAGAAAATGAATAATAATTACTTATTAAATTCAAAGTAAAGCATAATTTATATTGATGGAAAGAGAATCTCCTTTAAAAATCTTTTTTGTTTCATCAATTTTTGATAAAAAAAAAAAGTAATCAACCACATACCCATCATATTGCCACTTTTTGGCCCATCATGATCCTACACATAACCAGTTTAGAAAGTAGACTCAAAGCACTTCGATCCTTGTTTTTGTTCCATCTCAAAATTTTGAGTGTAGCTATACTCAATTTCATGTCCAAGGTCAATATTTCTTGATTTTAGAAAAAAAGTGGCCACTTAAACCCCCTTTTCGGGAACCATCTTAGTGCACTTACCCTTTGGACTTCCAAATTTGGAGGCTAAGATTCTTCCACTTCGACCAGAGAAAGGTACAATGACTAATTCCCATTGAGACGAAGTGAGATGGTGATAGAGGGAAGGATTTTTTTGCAAATGGTTCTAAGGGGGAAGAAGTGGATGTTGCAAGCATTAGGTCATCTCTAGTTCAAAAAGTTAGCTTGATAATCCAAAGACAAAAAATTACAAAGTTCAAGAGTAACTAACTATTGAATCTCAAGAATTGCCTACTTGTCAGAGGATGAGAGGTGGAATTGAGTTTTAAGGAGAGGCAATGGTTTCCATTGGAAGGTGGAAGGGCCCAATAAGTATCAAAAACCTTGAATACTATTTTAAAGAGGTGATTTTGGTTGAACCTACTAATAGTACCTAGGGGATTTCCATTTCATTGAACTAATAAATTCTACTAGATAGAGGAACAAGGAAAACTTAGCCCATGGTTGAGGAATTGATCAAACCAGATTAGTTTTTTTGACATGATCTCCCAAGATTTCTAGATAGAGTTGAAGGGAGCATGTCCATGAATTTCAAAGAATTCAGCAAATATAGTCTTCTCTTTCTCATTGACAATACCCCAAGGATGTCCAAGAAAGGTGATTTGCATGCAAAAATTAACCAATTCTTTCCAAAGTTTTGATTATCCATTTACGTGGAATTGGTTTTTGAACAAAATCAAGGTCAAACTCTTGAACTAGAGTAATAGATTCCTATCCATGGTTGATTGCATCCAAGTGGCAAATAAAATTTTACTTGCTAGTCATGTTTATATATCTTCATGCGAGCTGCCTTCCAAAAGCTACCACAACTAATTAACTTAGCTTATTAGGAAATTTTTATGGGCTAAATGGGGGAACAAAAAGGGATTACCTACTACTTCCTAGTTGCATTGCATACAACCAAAGGACAAGGGAAGCTTTAGAACCATTGATTTGTACTCACAAGGAATCTTCCTAACAAGTAAATGGATCATCAAAGCTTTGGAGGGAGATGCTCCTTGGAAGGAATTGGCTAATTTTTGTATTCAAATCATCTTTGTTGGACATCCTTACAATATTGTCAACTAGAAAGATAAGATTATGAAACTTCAACCCTGAAGGGGATGCCTACATATTGGTAATTGAGCCATGTTTTATTATTTACATTCGATAGTAATCCATGATAGACAGAGGTTAGGGTGAGTTATAATAAAAAAATTCTTGTGCATAGCCAATTTGGATATGGAGATGATACAAAGCATGTCCAAATTATCCATGGTAGTAGTTAGATCCTCATATGGGTCTTGGATAAAAACATACTATCATCTACAAAGTGTGAAATTGAGGGTAGTGGCATTATTTGGTAAGTAAATTTCATGGATAAGTTGATTTTCCTTCACATGATGGAATAAATAACCAAGAGTGTTAGTTGCAAGGACACAAAGATAAGGGTTAAGTGGGAAACCTTGGTAGATAAATATTTGAAGAGGGAGTTGTGAGGAAAGGGATCCATTAACAACTATTCTTGCATTATCATCCATGTAAAGCATTTTGATGTGATCACATATTTTAGGGCCAAATTAGAGCCATTGCATCATATTAAGAATGAAGGGCCATTGAATACAATCATAGGCTTTATCAAATTCCAACTTGACAATAAGAGCATCTTGGGTAGTTTTCTTAGGTCCATTCAATTGTCTCCTAGGCTAGCACAATATTTTTAAGGATAAATCTTCCTCTTAAGAGTCTTGTTTATTTTGGTTGCACTATCATTTGGGTAATGGGTTTATTCTATGGGCCAAATATTTTTCTATGATTTTTTAGGAGGTATTAAGCAAGGTAATGGGTCACCAAATAGCCATGGTTTCTTCATCTTTTCCTTTAGGAATGAGTGTAATAAGGTCTTAGTTAATAATTGGTCCCAAAGTACCAGTTTCAACTCCTTTAAGATACACATAGTAGAAGCCTTCTTGAATGTATGGCCACAAGGCTTGGTAGAACTCAATAGATATCCCATCCATTCTTAGGCTCTTCTTAGTGGCCATGTTATAAAGAGCCTCATCAATTTCTTCCATGGAGAGGCCTGTCTTTCAAGAAAGTTACTATAATCAATAACAATTTTGCAAGGAATACACTCTACCACACTTTCCTTAGCAATGGATATTAAGGGGTCACCTGCTATTTCATTAGTGAAAAGTTATTTATAATACTCCAAAAAATTGTATGATGCCTATGCAACTAGTCTACGAGGTGCCATTAGTAGATTTGATGACTAATATCTACTCTTTTTATGTTTATGTTTCAAATATTGGAAGAAGAATTTGAAGCTTTGGTCACCATCCTTGAGCCATTGGAGGTAAGCACACACCTATGCACCTTTACCTTTGTAAACAAAAAATTTCTAAGCAAATGGTCAATATCAATGACAAATTGTTGAAGTGAAAGGTCATGAGGATTGGTCGCAAAAAGAGAATGACCACACACAAGCTACCCATTTAGATATTTTAAATTCTCCTCCATCGACAATAGCTCTCCAACTATAATCACATAAGAAAGAGGTATAACATGCAATAGTTCTTTCCCACCAACTAATCCACTTATCCTGTTGGGATTTCACCTCAACATTTTAAGTAGCTAAAAGACCATCAATGCAATCCCATTATCAGAGGTGAGTCACATTAAGATTGAAGGGGAGATCATTGGGAAAAGTTGGGGGTTGGAAAAGGATAGAGTGGTTAAGATGGGGAAGTGATTGGAAATGGTGGTTGGAAGGTCAAGATGGATTAAAAGTTCTAACAATAAAGGCACAAAACAACAATTGGAAGAAATATAGAATCTATCAAGACAGTTCATCTTCCTCAAGAAACCTTCACAATAATTAGACCAAGTGTATCAATGAGGCATGTGAAGGTCTTATTTGCCCAATAATGGATCATGCACACCTAAAGCATTATGAGTAAGAGTCCAAGCATCAAATTCTAGTTGAGACAAGTTGAAAGGATTATCTTAACTACAGTCAATGGGGTGTTCCATCATGTTGAAATCACCCCCTAGCACCCAATCCACATTAGGGAGGTAAAGAAATCCATTCCCAAATTAAGGTCCTTTTATGGAGGTGTGTTGGGAGCATAGATTGAAAAAAACCCATATAGGGTGCCAAGATGATGATCACAACCCAAAGGCAACAGTTATTAGGGTCACTCTTGAAGGCACCCATAATATTTACAAGCCATGGGGCAAGGCCAAGCACAACTCCACCACAACCCTCAAAACGATTGGTTTGGAAGAAGAGATTATCTTGCCAAATTGAAGAAAGATTTGTGTCTTTTAAACAGATACCACTTACTTTCACTTCTTACAACATGATAATATTAGAGTGATTAATTTGAATAGACTGTCTAACAAGATATTTTCAAGAGGGGATTGTTAACCCTCGCACGTTCCACAACTAGATGTCACAATTCATTGGGAGGAGTCCTGGGGAGAGTTTCCTCATCCACTATAAGTGCATTGAACTAATTTTTTGATTAGCATGCTTAGAGGGTCAATGAGTGCCTTAGATTAGATCTTTCACAAGAGGAGGATCATGATCGAGATCATGTATGCAAGGGGAAAGCTGCTAATGAGGGAGAACCTAACTCATAATAGTTGGAGGTGGTGGAAGAGATGATATCCTTTTGTCTCTTAAACACCCTAGAGTTGTCACCAAGGGAAACATCTATAAAGGAAGGGGAGCCATGGGTTGACAAAGATTGAGGAGAGGAGGGGCAATAATTTGATGGAGGGTGGTAAGGGGTGGGTATTATTTTTAAATAATAATATAAAAACAAAAACATAGAAATTAGATTTAACCCATTTCCTGCCACCACCTCAAAACATTGGATAAATCTTTATCATTAATTTTTAATTTATGTTAATTCAATCTATCTAATTTTAGTTTTAATTTTAATTTTAATTACATTTGTGTTCTTGAATATGAAATAAGATACAATTCCTATAGTTCATTTCCCCTTCCTTTGAATTTTAAGTTATACATTAATTTATAATTGATATCATGATTAAGTTATATCGTAATTCCTATTTGAATCTCCTTCATCTAGAGCATCACTTTAATAGGTTAAAGAATGGCTTATACTAAATGTAACGTTATGTTTGCACCATAACACCTTGTCTAGTTGAGAAGCTATTTCTTTCATGGAAGGGTGGAATGCAAGATTTAGGAGTGAGAACTCGACCCAAGAAGGTATTTGGGCTTCGAAATGCCATCAAGGTAAAGTCCATGTTCCAAGTCTGAACATAACAAGTTCGTCTAAAGATTATCCACGATCCATATTGAAGGGCTGTACGGACATGATCTAGGCACGTTCTGGGTTCACGAAGGTGCAAGCCACGCATTCCCTACCCAATCCAACCCTTAAGTTCCTAGATGTTAATGGGTCCATTTTAAAGAAATCCTGTTCAGATGGGAGTCCTGTAAGAAAAAAAATCATTGTTTTAGCTTTGCAGTCGGAAATAACATGTGTAATATCATATGAAAAAATCGTTGTTTTAGCTTTGCAATCGGAAATAACATGTGTAATATCATCTTATAATGCAAAAGTAACGACTTTACCTTCTGTACTGCCGTCGTGAAGGGCCGGGTGATTTGTGTTCTGGGCGTTTTTGTCAGGTCTATTATCAAATTGAGGTGATGCGCTGGAACAGTCCCTTTAAGCTGAGGAATCAAGGTCTTTTGGAGAAGCTTCTCGGGGTTCTCAAGGAGGTCTGGCTGGGTGTCCAAAATGTCAGTATCATTCAGAATTGGGTGCCTGTTTGAATGATTAAAACCCTTAGATTTGTCGTTTTCGAGGCTCCGCGTTCCCTCGCTTTTTTCTTCATTGTGATGCCTTGGGGTTCAACAGCCGGTGGGGTTCCGTTTTCGGTGATTGAACAGCCTGTGGGGCCTTGGGACGGGCTGTGTTCACGACGCAGGAGGAAAATAAGAATCTATGTGAGCAGGAAAATCAGGGTTTTCGAGAGTAAAAGTTGCAGAGAGCTTGATATTTTGGAAGTAAAAAGTGGTGATTACGTTCACCAATTTTCCACAACTAGTGATTTCGATTTTTCTATCGATCTCGCCTAAAACGCAGCATCGAGGAAGGATCTTTGGAAATTTAAAAGTACGGCTAATCTTTGGGAGGTGACCCCATCAATTTTTCGGTTTTGTTTTTGGTGTGAATTAGAGTTGACAACGCTGCCTCAACCCATCTAATTCATCGCTAAAAGTGATCAGACGAAACAATACTGACCAATTGTAGTTATATTGTCTCTAATTTCTAACTGGGTTGCAGAGCACGATGCTCTTCTCAGTAACGAGAAGTACAAGATGAGGTGCAGCTCTTACTTTTGTGTTCTTCTTTTCTTCTTTGTAATGCATTTTTCATCTGTGAAATCCGATTTCAGATGGTCTAAATGCCATAATGATTCTACTTTCACCGAGGGCAGTACATATTCTGTTAATCTGAACCGAGTTATGACCGATCTGTATGCAAAGACATCTATAAATTCAGGGTTTAACACTTCTTCCTTTGGTCAAACGCCCAACAGGGTCTATGGCCTTATGCAGTGTTTTGGGAACTTATCAGCAGAGAAATGCTCAGACTGTGCACAACAGGCACATAGTTCTCTTATGGAACTTTGTGCCAACGACATAGGTGGCGTAGTATTGATGGATGACTGCTTTCTGCGCTATGACAACTCTAATTTCATTTCAACACTAGATACCAACCTCTCTGTTATCCTGTGGAACACCAAAAACATCTCAAGCAACATAGAAGATTTCCAGGCCACAACCTCGAGTCTTCTCTCCAACCTGTCTAATCTAGCATACAACCCTGCACATAGGCTATTCGCTATGGGATCGGTCAACTACTCTACATCTCAAACTGTCTATGGGCTCGTTCAATGTTGGAGAGATTTATCCATCGAGAATTGCAAATCATGTTTGCTTACAGCAAGGAAACATGTAAAGCAGTGTTGTTCTGGAAGCAAAGGAGGTCGGGCTCTGTTAGGAAGCTGTATAGTCAGGTTTGAGTCATACTCATTTTTCGACACTACACAGGTATCTTCACCGGGACCGGCTCCCGCTCCGGCTCCCACTCCAACAACCCCCGCACCTAACACAAAAGGCCAGACCCAATCAAAGAGTAAGCACAGCCACTTCCTTTAATATTTGTTGAATTATATTTTGGATATGTTTATATTGAATAGAGTCTACACTGCAGAGAAGCAATCAAAAGTACCCATTATTTTGGGAATTGTCGGAAGCGTGATTCTGGTGATAGTTATTTGTCTGATTGCAATGAGAAAAAAAGTGAGATCTGTCATTTTTGGGAGGCCACTTACTCTAGTTACCCGCAACGAAGGTGCCGCTTCCAATTTTTTATCTTTGTATATAATTTTCCTCTCTGTTTGTTTCAGTTTTACAATAAATTTTCTAAGCTTTTCCAGTTTTCATTCATCTACAGGAAGCCATGGATATTCCCCCGAATCAGGGTTCTTCATACACGAGCATGAACATTTCATCATGAGCTTGAAGACACTGGCAGAAGCCACACAAAATTTTCACGAAAATAACAAGCTTGGAGAGGGAGGGTTTGGACCAGTATACAGGGTGAGTCTATATTGTAACTGAATTAACACTCTAGTCATAGATCAATTTGGCTTGGAGAGGGAGGGTTTGGACCAGTATACAGGGTGGGTCTATATTGTAACTGAATTAACACTCTAGTCATAGATCAACTTGGCCGTTTTGGGGAAATTTCTCAGGGGTTTCTGCTTTGTTTTTTCAGGGAACAACTAGAGACGGAAAGGAAATAGCAGTTAAAAAGTTGTCAGCGAGATCTACCCAAGGTAAAAAGGAATTTATGAATGAAGTGAAGCTAATATCCAATGTTCAGCACAGAAATCTTGTGAAACTATTGGGATGTTGCACGGAAGGAGATGAAAGGTTGCTTATTTATGAATATTTTCCCAATAAGAGCTTGGACACTTTTCTCTTTGGTAAATTACATTTCCCTTTTCATTCATTATTTATAATATTGCAGAGTTGTGTTGAAAAGTGATAAATAGAATTGGGGTTACAGATCCAGAAAAGCGGATGCAGCTAAATTGGCAACAGCGCTATAACATCATCATTGGAATTGCTCGAGGTCTTCTCTACCTACATGAAGATTCACAGTTGAAAATCATTCACAGAGACATTAAAGCAAACAATATTTTGCTAGATGACAAATTTAATCCAAAAATAGCTGACTTCGGTTTAGCTAGACTTTTCCCTGAAGATGAGACACAAATCCAAACAAGAGTTGCAGGCACATTGTAAGGACCCCACTGATAATATCTGTGTGCTTCTGGTTTCAGATTAATAATGATTGATTTTTTTATGTTTTTTGAGTGGGTTTCTGTTGATGTGGTTCAGCGGTTACATGGCTCCAGAGTATGCAATGCGAGGACGGCTGTCAGTTAAAGCCGACGTTTATAGCTTTGGCGTGCTTCTGCTTGAGATTGTGAGCGGAAGAAAAAACACAGATCGCAATTTTCCCAACGAAATGCAAAATCTGTTGGAATGGGTAACAAATCGAATTTAGCACTATGCGTTTGCATTCAATAATGGTTTTCAATGCCAGACACCAAACTTCAAACGGACTGATGATCTGTGATTTGTGATGGCGGATGCAGGCATGGAGACTGTACTTGGGAGGAAATGTGATAACTATGGTTGAGTCAACAGTCAGTGAGAGGTGCCCACAGGAGCTCGTGGTACGGTGCGTTCATGTTGCGCTTTTGTGTGTACAAGCTGATGCGTCAGTTCGTCCAGCTATGTCGAATGTTATTCTGATGATATCGAGCAATTCGGTGACATTGCCAATTCCAACAAAGCCAGCGTTTTTGAGTGAAGGAGTAGGATTAGAAAAGAATGAAAAGGGCATACCCACATTTTCACAGTCGCAGACGTCCGGAACGACCGCTTCATCTGCGTCGGACGTTCCCTCTGTAAATGAGACCTCCGTCACTGACGTGGGACCAAGATAAGGTCGGTATTGACATTTCGATAATCCCGATTATTGATTTAGGCCTTATCTTGTGGGTAGAAGCGGGGAACTCGGACTCTTTTTTGCATTCTTTAAAGTAAAAGAGTTCGAACTGCGTAGATATTGAATCGTTTTACACCAGAAACGTAACTAGACATTTTTAAAAGTTAATAAAGCTGAGTCCTGTGCATATCAATTAGCTCAAATGAATAGTTTGAAATTTGATTGTAGTGTATTATAAAAGCATTAATAAAGCTGAGTCCTGTGCATATCATTTAGCTCAAATGAAATAGTTTGAAATTTGATTGTAGTGTATTATAAAAGCATTCTGACCTATCCATTCTGTGATCTGAAAAAGGATCATATATTTGAGCCTCACTTTTCACATTTATATCTAAATTTCTAAACTTTGTCACCAACATGGAATTTATGTTACATTTAGTATTGATAATGGTAACATTTGTATTTTTATTAAGATTTCTGAAGTCATTCTTAAACTTTGTCACCAACATGGAATTTATGTTACATTTAGTATTGATAACATTTATATTTTTATTAAGATTTCTAAAGTCATTCTTAAACTTAAAGATGATTTTTTATAAATTTATGAATGAATTTGTTAACCTCTTCTATCTTGATATCTTTTTTTTATAGATATCTTTTTTTTTTTTAAATGTTATTTGTTTTGACTATTCTAAACGAACATCAAAAGGGCCAGATTGTAAGTAGCCAAAATAAGCCTCAAACATATATACATCCATTGATAATGAATGACTTTGTTATAAAAGTGTTTTATGCATAGTAATTTGTTTCTAAATCTTTACTATAGTATTATTTGTAAATATGAATTAATTCTAATAACACTCTATTCATTATCCTTTTTGTTCATTCATTTAGGGATGGAAAGTAATAGACTACTTCAACATGCTATCCCTTCTAATTCATAAAGTGCACAAAAACTTATATAAAAAAGGTATAATCATTATCATGTTTGTCTTTGGAAAATCACCTACAAAATCCATGGAGATACTCTCCCGTGGACTTTTAGGCATTGGAAATGGTTGGTCTATACCCAACTTCTTATAGTTGAGCTCGATAACACTACATAATTGACAACCTCCTATGAACGTAGACACAACTACTCACAAATAAAGAAAATATATGTATTTTTTGAATGTTTTCATATATTTTAGTTACTCAAAAGTGCTCAACAACTCGTGAGGCAAGTGTCTCTCTTATGAGCTTCAATACTTATTTCTTTAGACACATAAAGTTTCCCCACTTTGTAAAGAAGTCTATCTCAGACACATGAGATTACCTTGATTTGTTGATTTACAAGTATACCTCACTAAAATATTCATCTTGAAAGTAATAATTAGCAGTTATCTCCAACATGGCAAGAGTGCTTAGTATGGAGAGATGAGGTGGTCTAGAGAGGATATTTTCCACCTTGTTGGTTACCTCGCACTTGTACTTCATAATGAGATGGAATTGTTGCAAGAATCCCATCCTCTTATAATGGTGTGTTCAATACAACTTTCTTTGATATTGAAAATATTGCAATTAGTTGATGATCCATATGAATTGTTATGTCTTTTCCCTTTGGTTAATGCTTCCACTTGTTTTCCATTGAAACTAACATGTAAAGCTTCTTTTAAATGTGTTCCAATTCACAATATCCCCCTTAAAAAAATAAAATTGTAATAAATGGGCCCACCTTCTTTCAACAACATTGACCTGTGACACAATCACTTGCATTAGCTTCGACTTCAATTAATTGTGTATCATCTATAATTTTTACACCAAATTAGTTATTTCACCTTCCTATCTCATCAAAAGTCTATCCATCCATATCATATTTATTTATGTTTTTGTTGGTGTAAATAGTAACATTATCTATCTAGTTAGCTTATAGCCTACCTAGGAGTGTTCTATTCACACTAGTTAAGTCTCCACTTAGGGAATTTTATCTTTTGTTTCACTTTATGTGGTTGAGACTCATGTACTCGCCTATTGAGACACCTAGTTCATGTACACTTTACACATGCTCATACATTTGTCATTTGAGCATACAAGTGTTGGACTTTTGGAGGGGTAATCAAAGTTTCACTTCTACCTTCTCACCTCCTCGTCCTTCCTATATATGCAAGGCTCTCATTGTATATTTACATACTCTCATTTATATTATAGATATCCTATTGTGCTCATTTCATTTCACTAATGGAAGGTTCATTTGTGCTTTGAGATAGACATTCTCCAACATGATAGCAGAGCCATGATTGCACATTCCTTCCCACATCAAAGTGACTTTAGCACTTAGACCTATTATTAGAATGTCATGAATCCAAACAAACACCACCATTGAGTCTGAAAGGCCTAAGAAACTAAACGAAGAAATACCCCTCCTTTGGTGAAAAATGATAACTCTAATTTTTGAATTTTTTTTACCCCTATAGCTTCTAGTGTACAGCCGTATGGCCGTACACCACACAAAAAAGTGTACATGTACGGAATATTTTTGTGTGAGGCAAATTTTATTTTGTAAAATCATAGTTTTTCAGTTCTTGGAATTTTTTTTGGGTTCATGGCTATTTCTCGTGTTTGCAGGCATAATATTTTGCAAGGATTGTTAAACTTGTACTCACGCAGAGGTTTGTGTAGGTGTTTCTACCCCATCTCAGCCTCTCCACAATTTTTTGATATTGCAAAGTTTTTGAGATTGTCTGCGAGGGTTTTTCCCTCTGCCATTTGATTCCTACCAGGCATTCGCCTTGGCAAGTGATGAGCAAAGGAGGGAATTCTCATCATCCACGTTATAGTTTGTTCTTGAATATTGAGATATAGGTCTCCATTTTCTATACGAGGCAAGATTTCTATATCTACAGTTTGTGCCTGGTTCTCTTTATGGTTGAGTTTGCTTGCTACGAATCTCTCTATGGTGGATTGTTTCGTATGGGAAGTGTTGAAGCATTAGTGGTGACCTATAATATTTTCCCCTTCATGTGGGCTTGACACCCTCTGAATGGATTAACTTCTCTACACCATGCACGACAGCTTCTTTGGTGCTCCAATAGCTCCTTAATCACTCCCACACGATGATGACTTCACCACCGACCACACAGCCATATACTCCAGCGTTTGGCGGCCTCAAAATAACTTAATCCCACATGAGGTGTTCAAGATTCATCAAATGATTTATTTCCCCTCTTACATATGGCTAAGTGTACACTATTACAAGATAGTCAGGTCATGGTTTGGTAAACCACTAGATTGACTACTTAACCAATAGGCACCACTTAGAAAAGCACCCTCGTCACTCAACTTCCACCATAGATAATAAGGGTTGCATCATACTCAATCACTATATACCAACTATATACCAATAAGCATGGCATCATAGTCAATCAATACTAAAATATAAGATAGTCAAGTCATGGTACTATAGTCAATAAGCATGCTACTAAAAGATAAGATAGTCAAGTCATGGTACCATAGTCAATAAGCATGGCATCATAGTAGTGATTGGCACTATAGCCAATAAGTCTTGCATCATAGTCCATCACTATACTAGTTCAATAAGCATGGCATCATAGTAGTGATTGGCACTATAGCCATAAGCTTTGCATCATAGTAACAATCACTATACCAATAAGCATGGCATCATAGTCGATCACTACTAAAAGATAAGATAGTCAAGTCATGGCACCATAGTCAATAAGCATGGCATCATAGTCAATCACTACTAAAAGATAGTCAAGTCATGGCATTTTAGTGGCATTTTAGTTAGTCACTATTAAAAGATAATCAATTCATGACACCAAAGTCATTTAGTAAACCATCGTGATCACTATTAGAAGATATTTATAGGCATGAAAATCACTACTAAAAGATAGTCAAGTCATGGCATTATAGTCAATTAGTCACTATCAAAAGATAATCAAGTCATGACACCAAAGTCAAATAATTAAGTCATGGCACCAAAGTTAGTCAGTAAACCACCCTGATCACTACTAGAAGATAGTCAAGTCATGGTTTGGTAAACCATTGGGTCGACTACTTAACTAATAGGCATGACACCAATAAGCATAGCATCATAGTCAGTCACTACTAAAAGATAGTCAAGTCATGGCACCATAGTCAGTTAGTCACTATTAAGAGATAGTCAAGTCATGGCACCAAAGTTAGTAAATCACCCTGATCACTACTAGAAGATAGTCAAGTGAAGGTTTGATAAACCACCAGATTGACTACTAACCAACAAGCACCATTAAGTGCTTGAAAAAGGGAGACGTTTTCTTTTCTTTTCATTATAACTTGCAAATGAGGAGGTATTTTTTCAAACTTGAATAGTTGATAGAAAGTTGGTTCCATCATAGACATAATGGTGTCCACAAATTTGTTAAATTGAGTTGGTCTCACTAATTTTTTAGCCTCTAAAGTCAGAGTTTGTAAGTGACTTTCAACGAGGCATATATTTCACCCCTTTGTCAAAATTTCATAATTGTTTTTTATTTCTAGCAAAATCTGAAAAATAACTCTAAGTTACATGTAAAAATAATATTTGGATTGCCAATTTTCTAAAAATTGTAAAAATATCTAAGTTATAAATGAAAGATTTAGGCATCCAACCTTAACAAACTTGTATTTTTTTCTTATATATCTTTCTAGGGGATCTTGAACTCGGTAATAATTGCATCAGGGGGTTTCTTGTGTTGTCTTTGTGCACTTTCATGTGTTGTGTCTTGTGCACTTCCACATTTACCTTAAGCTTTTTTTCTTCACATCAAATTTCTACATCTAATTAAGCAAGGAGTCAAATCAACCTATTAAGCCTCTCACACCCTTTAATATCATGAATGAAAACTTGATATTCAACTTATGTTAAAGAATAAAGGGTTGTATAAGGTAAATATGGATATTGAAAAGGAATGTAGTGTTGCTAAAGATAAAGAAAAATGGTGTAATAGGTGTGATCAAGCCTTTGAGTTTTTGTGTCTCAATCTATCTCTTGAACTACTATTTCATGTAGAAGCCCTGAAAGTACCTAATGAAGTTTGGCTAGCCTTAGACAAACTTTAAGAAAAGGTAGATGAATTAAGAATTTATGAGTTAGAAAATAAACTCATAAGCTTGAGTCCAAGTATTTTTGACACTTTGGAGGATTAATTCACTAAGTTCAAATCATTAAGATTGCAACTAAAAGAATTTCGGATGGAGAAAAAGGAGGATCAACTCATCCTTTCTATATTTTCCAAATTAAATTTTGATTACTTTGTGTTTGTCTCTACCTTCTATTCCACCAAAAGAGGTCTTGGAGTTACATGGAAAATTCCATATTTAGATTATTTCATTGCAAAATTAATAAGGGAGCAAGACGGGTTGATAAAGATAGGTACCATAAAGTCTTCTAAACCTCAAGCCCTTATTGCAAGAAATGGGAAACAAAAGGGGAGAAACAAAATTATCAAAAGGACAAGGAAACCAAGGATGATTATAAATCTCAACCCTCTAAAAATCAAATTGAAACTTTTTCAAATCAAGGGAAATCCAAGAAATAAAAAGTAAAGTGTGCGTATTACAAGAAATTTGGACATGATGAGCATAAATGTAAGGAAAAAAATATTGATCACCTCACACATCTTGAGAAGAACAATATAGGGGTCCTTGAATCTATCATACATTCCTCATTAACACCAAATACTTCTAAGGAAAAATAGAAACACAAACCTAAGGGCAAAGAAATTGTTGCATCTATAGTATTTGAGTCTAGGAGATGGATTCTTGACTCTAGAGCTTTACATCGCATGGCTTCTTCATTGGATCTATTCTCATCACTATATACTACAAATACATATAAAATATAAATGGTGAATAATACATATATGAGTGTTTGTGGGAAAGGAACTATTGACATATAGGAAAAGGATGTATCACTAATGTCATTTTTATTCTTGAATTGTCTAACAATCTTCTTTCCATGTATATCAAATTACAAATAGTGGGACAAAGAAGATTGTTAAGTTCACATCAGATTTGGTGATTGTTCAAGATTTGTAGAGTAGAGAGATTGTTATAGTTGGAAAGGTTGATAATTTTTCTTGTCTTTACACCTTCTCACACTTTGCTCTTGATGATTACTTCTTTATGGTTTTGTAGTGTCATAAATTGTCACCCTTGACAATTTCACAATATGTTTTTCTCCCCCTAAATTATTGAGCTCAATTGAATCCCTAACTTCCTAATTATGCATTCTATAGCCCATTTATACAACTTTTTGAGAAATTGCAAGCATTGAACAAATGCAAGTAATTAATGTTTTTCCCTTGATACATTGTCTTAGAAAATAGGGCCAGGACCCATATTCCTCCCCTATTCTATTGGGGACCAATTTTTAATATGTCAGAGTGGCCATTTTAGCATTCAAATTTCAAATTTCAAATATCGACTATCGAGATTTAATTCTCAAGAAATTGGAGATATGCCTATAAATACGTAGTTAAATTACATCATTTGAAATCTAAGTGAAATTATAGTGGAAAACTTATATCATCAAGAGCACTATCAAGCAATTCAAGAGCAACATTTTAGAGCATTATTGTAGCAATTCAAGATCCTAACATCATGTCAAATCTTATGTGAGTTTATGTGTGTTATGTTATCATTGTTTTGTGAAGACTAACACTTTTGTAGGTCTTCAAATCATTCAATCAAATCAATCAAGAAAGATCAAGACCTTGAGGTGATGTACATGACTTCAGTTCTTCAAGGAAGCCATTGAAGGGTGGTGAATTACAACACTTTGTGATTTCATCATTCCTTGCTTTCAATTATCATTTTATCATTGGTATTACCATTGTGAAAGTGGAAACACTGACATGGGGTTTGACTGAGGAAAGCCCCTAAATGGCCCAAAATTTTCCCTCTTTTTGAATGTGTAGATTTTAGGTCTAAAGAGGATTGAAGAGAGCTTGAAAAAAATTTGATTATTCTTTGCATTCAAAGCCCTACATCTTGTCAAGTCACAAAAACTTAATTACAAAAATATCTGACAACATTTTGACAACTCTGCAACAAAAAATAGAAGACTAGGTCTATCATCAAAGGACCCAAAAATCAGAGCAAGAAACCCTATCAAAGACCTATATGCCCCTAGGCATTCCAATCCTCTTGTGCATACCTGAACCAAATTTTTAGGATAGTTACACTATCTCCTACACTTTCCAGATCTTCCTGCAATTTTCTATTTCAAACTATTATTTATTGGGATCTTGTATTTTTCATATTAGGTCATATAGTATAATTAGGTTAATCATAAAAAAAAAATTCCAATCTATTTTCAAGGCCCTAAGGATGTAGACTAGGTCTGATTGACTCACGTTGATGGTTGAAAGTCAATCTATTTTCCTTGTTAATTTTCATCCTAATGAAACCCCAAAAAAAGGTGGAATTGTCTTTAGGTTTTATACACTAAACCCAGGGCCCTCTTTTTCTTTGTTTCATTTTGGTGAACCTGACCTGTTAACATTACACACCTTAAAATTTCATCCTAGATCTAATATTTGCATGCATTATTTTGCAAATCTTTCATTTAGGGTTTCACTTTTGCATCATAAAAGTCACAAAAAAAATTAAAAATTTGCATATCATTTTACATCATAGGTTGCACTAGGATTAGTTTCACTCACTTATCTATCAGATCTACATTTAAAATTGTATTTGTATCTATCATTTGCATTGTCATACATTTATATTTGAATTACATTGAGAAATTTTGGAAACATATTCACTATCAAAGAAGTTTGCAAATAGGGTTGGGGCCCTAGCTTGGTTGGCTAAATCTTTCCTATTGCAGGAGGTTGGTCATGAGGTCTAGTCTCCCCCACCCGCATGGTACCAGAGGGCATGTTGTGCCAATGCAACTGGTCACGTTAAAAATTTTACTAGACGCACTGCAGTTTATAGGGGGTCGTGCTACTCGATTCCTACAGTCTAAAAAAAGAAAAAAGAAGTTTGCAAATAAAAACAACATTCTTAAATAGAAATTTAAACACTCATATTTTAGTTTTTAAAACCCTATCAAGGACTCAGATGCCCTTGGGAGCCTTTTTCCTTGTATAGTTGAATCAACAAACTTTTTCACAAATTTATGTCTTTGTTTGCTTAGTTTTTTGGTTCTTGCAAATCTCTGTGTTGGAGTTCATAATTGCATCCTTTTAGGGATCTTGCATGTAGTTCATAATGGTGAAATAAAGTGCATTGTTGGGTTTCAAATTTGCATCTAAAAAACATCATTTCTAGGTCTTTGCATCTTAAAATCAATCAATTTGTGCATTTCAAATCAAAAAATTACGTTCAAAATTATCATTTCTTGTTCACATATTGTTACATACTTGCATTGGCATAAAATAAGGAAATTATAGAAAATTATGTATTGTTACAACTGTTTGCAAATAAAATTAGAAGCCTTAAGCAATATAATACACGGTCAAATTTTGAAATTTCAGAACCCCTGTCCAGGACTAATGTCCCTAAGCGTCTCTATCCTACTATTTGTTCACAACTCAGTTTTATGTGATAAAATACTCTCAAGAGTCCCTGTCTAACTCTGTTGTTTGCTATCTAGTTACCTATTGCATACTAGTCTAGAAACCACATTGCAAATTTCCATATCATCATGGCTTGGTGTTTTGGTAGAGTTTGGATGTCCTTAAATGTAAGGAATCTAAGGTAGTGAAGCAACTTCTTATATTAATCTTGAGAGGAGAATAATGCAAAACTTTTACAGATCTTTTCAATACTTATAGAAACTTAAATTGAAATAAACATAAATATTATGCATACCACAACATAATGATTTACATGGGGAAAACCCTTTCCTGGGAGAAAAACCCCACACTCCAAAAGCTTCCCAATATATTAGTCAAAAATCACAAAGATTACAATATACTTGTAGAGCAAGCTTCTCATAGGAGTATCACCACTAGAGATCCAGAGACAACACGACTCCTATCAGACTCAAAATACATCACCATCTATACTCATAGTACAAAACCCTCATAAAATATGGTTACCTTCTAGGGCAAGACAAGACAACAAAATATCTATCGTTAGATCAAAGACCTAATAGTGAACCATCTAGATTTACAATATATCATTAATTTAATGTACATGTCAATCATTCAAGAGTTTTTTCTAAAACCCTATCAAGGACTCAGAGGCCCCTGGGAGCCTTTGTCCTTGTACAGTTGAATCAACAAACTTTTTCACCAATTTATGTCTTTATTTGCTCAGTTTGTTGGTCCTTGCAAATCTTTGTTTTGGAGTTCATAATTGCATCCTTTTAGGCATCTTGCATGTAGTTCATAACGGTGAAATAAAGTGCATTGTTGGGTTTCAAATTTTCATTTAAAAAACATCATTTCTAGGTCTTTACATCTTAAAATTAGTCAATTTTTGCATTTCAGATCAAAAACTTACATTCAAAATTATCATTTCTTGTTCACATATTGTTACATACTTGCATTGGCATAAACTAAGGAAATCATAGAAAATTATGTATTGTTACAACTATTTGCAAATAAAATTTGAAGCCTTAAGCAATATAATACATAGTCAAATTTTGAAATTTCAGAACCCCTGTCGAGGACTCATATGTCCCTAAGCACCTCTATCTTGCTATCTGTTTACAAATCAGTTTTATGTGATAGAATAATCTCAAGAGTCCCTGTCTAGCTCTGTTGTTTGCTATCTGGTTACCTATTACATAATAGTCTAGAAACCACATTGCAAATCTCCATATCATCATGGCTTCGTGTTTTGGTAAAGTTTGGATGTCCTTAAATGTAAGGAAGCTAAGGTAGTGAAACAACTTCCTATATTAATCTTGAGAGGAGAATAATGCAAAAAAATTTACAAATATTTTCAATAGTAACTATAGAAACTTAAATAGAAATAAAAATAAATATTATGCATACCACAACATAATGATTTACATCCAAGGAAAACCCTTTTAGGAGAAAAACCCCACACTCCAAAAGCTACCCAATATATTAGTAAAAAATCGCAAAGATTACAATATACTTGCAGAGCAAGCTTCTCATAGGAGTATCACCACCAAAGATCCAAAGACAACACGCCTTCTATCCGACTCAAAATACATCACTATCTATAGTTGTAGTACAAAACCCTCATAAAATAGGGCTACCTTCTAGGGAAAGACAAGCCAACAAAATATCTACTGTCAGATCAAAGACCTAATAGTGAACCGTCTAGATTTATAATATATCATTAATTTAATGTATGTCAATCATTCAAGAGTTTTTGTTAAAACCCTATCAAGGACTCAGATGCCCCTGGGAGCCTTTTTCCTTGTACAGTTGAATCAACAAACTTTTTCACAAATTTATGTCTTTGTTTGCTCAATTTGTTGGTGCTTGCAAATCTTTGTTTTGGAGTTCATAATTGCATCCTTTTAGGCATCTTGCATGTAGTTCATAATGGTGAAATAAAGTGCATTGTTGGGTTTCAAATTTTCATTTAAAAAATATCATTTCTAGGTCCTTACATCTTAAAATTAGTCAATTTGTGCATTTTAGATCAAAAAATTACATTCAAAATTATCATTTCTTGTTCACATATTGTTACATACTTGCATTGGCATAAAATAAGGAAATTATAGAAAATTATGTATTGTTACAACTATTTGCAAATAAAATTAGAAGCCTTAAGCAATATAATACATAGTCAAATTTTGAAATTTCAGAACCCTTGTCCAGGACTCATATGTCCCTAAGCGTCTCTATCCTACTATTTGTTTACAACTCAATTTTATGTGATAGAATACTCTCAAGAGTCCCTGTCTAACTCTGTTGTTTGCTATCTAGTTACCTATTGCATAATAGTCTAGAAACCACATTGCAAATTTCCATATCATCATGGATTGGTGTTTTGGTAAAGTTTGGATGTCCTTAAATGTAAGGAATCTAAGGTAGTGAAGCAACTTCCTATATTAATCTTGAGAGGAGAATAATGCAAAACTTTTACAGATCTTTTCAATAGTTACAGAAACTTAAATTGAAATAAACATAATTTATGCATACAACATAATGATTTACATGGGGAAAACCCTTTTAGGAGAAAAACCCCACACTCCAAAAGCTGCCCAATATATTAGTCAAAAATCACAAAGATTACAATATACTTGTAGAGAAAGCTTCTCATAGGCGTATCACCACCAGAGATCCAAAGACAACACGACTTATATTAGACTCAAAATACGTCACCATCTATAGTCATAGTACAAAATCCTCATAAAATAGGGTTACCTTCTAGGGCAAGACAAGCCAACAAAATATCTACCGTCAGATCAAAGACCTAATAATGAATGGTCTAGATTTAAAATATATCATTAATTTAATGTATGTCGATCATTCAAGAATTTTTCTTAACAAAAATAATGTTAACACACATCCCACTCCACCCCATTCTCCCATTGTATATTACACCTATCGGTGTAACTAGGAAATATATATATATATATATATATATATATATATATATATATATATATATATATATATATATATAACCTTATATAACCTTATATAATTACAAGGTTGAGACACATTTTTCAAACAAATCTCCCACTTTCCAAACACCTTGCAAGAGTAATGGGAGGGGGTGATCCCACAATAGTTGTTTACACTTTTTGGGACATCCTGATTTTACCTAAAATTAGATATTTTTAGAAAATATAATGATTTAAGCATTGAAATGTTTCATTTAAAGGATTCTAATTGAAGAGGGTTTTATCAAACCCCCTTGAATAGAACCCTGCTAGTTTTAAATCATACCTATAATGGAGTCTCCTCTACACCTACTAAAATGATGATAAAAAACCACTTTTGATTTACCTTTTGGGGGATCAAATGATTTCATTTAAAATTTGTATTTTGTAAGTATGTATTCCTTATTATAAGCTTAGAACACAAAGAAAATGATAAAAACTAGATTCAATCCTAATTTAAATAGCAAACACTTGATCCTGGGGGAAATGGTGCCAATTTGATGTGAAAATTGGCCCTTTCCCAATCCCTATGATGAAATCTTGATGTGTTGAAGATGATGTTGATCCACTTTGACAAAAGATGAGAACTCCAAGCCAAATCTGCAAAAAGCCTAACTAGGAATTCAAATGATGTATGGGAATGGCTAAGTATTTTAGCATGGTAACTTTGCTTGGATTGTGGATGATGAAATGAGGAGAAGAGCTCTTCATTTATCTAGAGGATGTGACATGAGACAAGGTTAAATTAATCAAGGGTTAATTAATTTAACAGGAGATTAGATGATGTGACTTATTTGACTTAGATTTATGGATTTATTTAAATTAGATAAGAGAGGAATATGATAAGAGGCTAATTAAATAAATATTTTGATTTATTTAATTAAAAGGGGTGGTGTTAGATTAAATCAAATAAGGTTTTAATTTATTTAATTTAATGGATAGACTTTAGATATTTAATCAAATAAATTGATTATTTAATTAAATAGGGATAATTAGATCAGATGGATTGATTTAATTAACAAGAGAAAGTGACTTAATTAGACAAAATGATTTATTTAATTAAGAGACAAATATTGATGAATTTAATCAGATAGGGGGATTTGATTAAATGGTTAGACCGAGGGATGATTTAGGAAGAAACAATGTTAGTAAGTCAGGATCAGATGCACGATGTCAATCAGTATATTTTTTATGTCTACAGGTGGCATTTTGATGGTTAAGATTTTATGACTAATCTTGGTATGGTGTTGTGGGTTTCAAGCTACAAGCAAGTTAGAGGATTCTTGAAAAATGGGACACCCCAAATTATGATCATCATAGGAAGAAAGTGAATGGTCACCATTCTAGGTGAACATGTGATATGCAAAGACTTCTACTTGGAGTTTCAATTGGAGAAACTACCACCTTATTCATAAGTGAGTTATCTATTTATGGTTGTACTTGGTTTTCCTTGGACTAGAAATGTGTGAAACTTGATTTTTCAAGGCTACCGGGTTGAGCAAAGAATATCATCATTAGTTCAAGACGAATAGTTATTTCATTGAAGGATACAAAAGAACCACAAAAAGATCCTAGGGAGAAATTTTGATGTATGTTAGGGTAGCATAACATGAGCAAATTGAGATGATTGATCTACAACAAAGCATGAGAACTTTGAGATATGATAAGGTGATATTCTTATATCATAGTAGAGGAATCCCCAAGATAGTAATCAACCTAATTTCCACTCCCAATATTGTTATCACCATTATTAACAGCCACCCTATTACTTCATTGGTATTCACACAAGTGGTTTTGCAAGGATCCCTAACTATGGGGAAGATAAATTTACAATTGGTTATTTCTAATGGAGATTTCTCAGTCTGAGTATGGATTTTTACCACTCCTATAGTAATCAAATGGTTGAACCTTGCAAAAATCTATCATACTCATAGTTGTTACATTATTTTAATAATGTTTGTTTTGAAGTCTCAAGTTATCGATCGCACTAAAGTGATACATTTTGAGAGGATTTATTTGCATGGTAATATCAGTGGAAAGGCTCTATTATTGAGGGAAATTTTTCTTGTAATCCCAACTCTAATATGGATAAGGTGCCAAGTGAATTATGATTTATTTCCTGCTCAAGGGTATAGTCATAAAGATCAACTAGATATTTGGGATCCTTCATCACATAAAAAGAACAAGGGGGCACAACAACATGCCAACATAGTAGATGGATACATTAAATGAAAAAAATGTATTTCATGGGAGAGTTCAACATAATTTGAGGAATTCCAAGGATACATACTATTGGAGAGTCCACTATGGAGTTGAAACCCAAGGAAGAGGAAGTAGAACTTCCAAGAATTGAAGGAGGTGATCACATAGTGTTCATGATGAAATACTATTGGTGATAAACATAACTTATTCCAAAGGTGATGTGATTGACCCTAATGCTATTTGGTCTATTTGGTTATGTTTAATATCACACTTCTATGTTAGCCACCGAAGGGGATACAAGGTGAATGAAATTTTTTGGTTGAGGAACATCAATTCAACATAGCTAGGATGGGTATTGGTTGCAAAGGATATGATCCAAGGGACATTCAAAGTATCATTTTAGATTTTAGGTTTACTAACCTCATCACCTCTAGAAATCCCACACTTTCCTAGCAACCAAAGAAGAACTTCTAGCCACATGGTATAATTCCTAGACCATGATCATTGTTGAGGTATTTATAAATAGTATAGGGTGGTTTCTAACCATTACTATTTTTATTTTGAGTGAGTAAATGCAATATTATAAGGGATGTTTTTAGAAAATTCCTTTGTCCTTATGTTGTGTGTAAAAGTCTCATCCTTTGGGGATTTTAAGTGTGAATATTCCAACTAATATATTATTGTTTGAAGGGAGATTTCAAGCCATATATGACTATAATATCCACTTTCCAACCCATGTACAATCTTATTTGAATTATATTTCAAGTGGTAAATCTTGGGGCATCATGGTAAGGATCTTTGGAGTCCAAGGTAAAACCTATAACACCAGCTTGGCATTATAGTTGATATACATTGGTCACATTTCTTTGAAAGGTACAATACAAAGATGAAGTTCAAGGGAAAATAATCCACAAAAGTGTATTCATTTATAGGATTGAGTGATCTTCAATTTGATGCTACTATTGGAATATTTTTAGACATTGTATGATTATTTCCAACTTCTATGTTGTTGATTTTTGCAAGGGATCTTCAATGTTGTAGATATTGTAACATTTTAATACTATTGGTTTTAAGGGTTTTTTATTTTAGACTATTGTAGTCAAACATATTGAGCTTCCATATGTAGACACTGAAAAATGTCCTATGCTTGCTAACACCATTTTTCCATTTTCTAGGGTCATATTTATGCCATTAATTCATTTCTCCATTACTCTTGATTAATTAAAAAAATTATATTTATTTAATTATGTCACTAATGTCCTCTTTCCTCTATAATTAAATAAAATTTATTTATTTAATTATTACCACTTTCTACTATAATTAAACAACTATGTCAATTATTTAATTATTCATTTTAGCCTTTTCTGTCACAATTTTTTTAAATCTTATTTAATTAATGACTTGCCTTTTCGCTCAGCTTTTTGAATTAAATTTCCATTTAATCAAAAAGATAACTTGACTTTTCCTTTTGTAATTAAATAATGTTTCCATTATTTAATTATGCACTTTCCTCTTCGAACTAATTGATTTTATTGAAAAATCATTCAATTTCCTCATTCTCCTTCACTTTCAATCTTATTCCATCTAGTCTCATCTAATTTTGGCCATTCATTAAATTAATGTCTTTTTAATCTTGACTGTCTATTTAAACTTGTCTTTTCTACAAAATATGTATAAATGAAAAAAGATGCATATCATTTTCATTTTAACAATCTTAGAAAATCCATAATTAGGCTGAGATAATTAATCTTTGATATTTTTCTAGGCATAGACATAGAATTTTAATTGCACTTATAATATGAGGGCATTAGTTATTTAGAAGTGAAGTGGAAGAGGGTAATAGAGGTGATTCAATGGAAGCATGAATACTTTGGTAATCACATTTTGTAATTTTATGTTTTATGCTTTCTTTTGTGCTATATTACTTGATTAGGATCTTTAGGATTTAAGTTTAACTATTTACATTATTTATCTTGGTTTTATTTTCCTGATCACGTTTGGTGAACCTAACATGAATAAAAAGATCCCATTAATGCTAAACTAATGCTTAGGTAGAGTTTGTAGGAAGAATCTCTTAAATTGCATCGATATTGTTTGCGGGCCATGGATTTATTCTTCTTTTGATCTTAATTTGTGCATGTTCTTGTAGGTTTTCTTTCGGTGTCAAGTGACTACTTTCTATAACCGATATCACCTATCCACGGATCAACTTCCTGCTTCCATTATGGCCATTGCTGCATGCTTTTTTTTACTAGGCTAGTCTACTATTCACTAGTTTGTACCCCTCATCCTACCCCCGTCAATTTAGTATTCTCAATTCCTTATCCACTTCGCATTTTGCATTGCAATTTCTTTCTTTTAAGCAAATCGTGTAGAATTGCTCCCCCAATTGTGGCATGTCATAAGACCACATTCCCTTGACTCGGTTTCTAAGAAATTCAAATATCGATTTGTGTCTCCACATTCTCATTCCAAAATTCTCACATGCTTTGGCTTTGTTAATGTTCTCTACATTGGTTGAGCACATGCAATCGCATGCATTGGCTTTGATTCTACACTAGCCAAGAACATGCAACCTAAAAAGATACTATTAGTTTTGATTAATTTAGATTAATTTTGGTAATTAATCTAGATTAATTTTAGTTTTGGTAAGCTTTTGGATTAGTCTAAAATGAGAGGAGATTGAGGATGGCACTGCTCACACCTGCCTTTTGTGTGAGGTCGCGGGCTGCATGAGGGCTTCGTCCTCTATGCATGCCTATTTTTTTCTACTCTCAGATTCCTTGTGCTACATCTTCTAGTTGGGGGGGTCTATTTTTGGCTATGGGGTGTTGTTTCTTCTTTCTGTGTGTGCTTCCATCTCCAAGTGCGTGGGTTTTGTTTGGTGTGGAGGCATTTTTTCCGTCTTCTATTCTTGGCTACGGTTATTCTCACTGTTGGCCACCACTTTTGGGTGGGGTTTGGCTCTCTTTGAGCCCGTTCTATGCCTAGTACTAGTTTTTTGGGTGTGGATTTTAGTTTTCCCTTGCAAATTATTGGGGCTCAATTTTGCTTGGCTCAAGGGGAGGCTTTGGGGGTCAAGCCCTCAATAGATTTTCGAGTTGTTGTTGGGGATTCATCTCCAAATTGTTCTTCAAAGGTTTTTAATAATAGTTTTTTTTCAAATGATTCAAATAATGTTGGATTTGTTCCAATTGGAGGTTCTCATATTCCAAAGACAAATGGGTGCCTAGAATATTCCAAAGATAGTTCAGTGCTAGTTATTCAACCTGAATTAATTGTGGAGGACATCGATTATTTCTTGCAACATGCTTTACTTTGTAAATTTCTGGGAATGAGGGTTTCGCTCTAATTTTTGGAATCATGGGCTCATTGCACTTGGTCCCAGAGGGTGAGATGGAAATAATGTTATTAGCAAATAGTTACTTCATGGTGACATTTAATTGTATGGTAGATTGCAATAGAGTGTTTGAAGGTGGGACTTACTTCCACAACCAGGTTGATTTATTCATTAAACCCTGGCATGTGGGTTTTGATCCTTTAGAGGAGCTTCTAAATTGGGTGTTGGTGTGGATTCATCTCCCTAGAGTTTTAGTGGAATTTTGGTACAATGACATTTTGCATTGGGTTGTTGCATTACTGGGAAAGCTAGTGGGTCCTTCTCAACAAACTTAGGATAGAAAGGTAATGAATTTTGCTTGTATTTATGTTCAAATGGCTTGAAATAACCCTCTTCTAGATTCTTTGGAAATCCGTACAGGTCCATGTTCTTGGGTGCAACAACTTGACTATGAGACATTTCCATTTCGTAGTCGTCTCTATCATGAATATGGCAATTTATAGAGAAGATTCCTAAAGTCTAAACCTTCTAGGAATCAGGCGGCTTAGCCTCGTCACAATCCTTTTAGGGTTGACAAGGGCAAGGACCCTGTGCCTAGTGAGACTGTGGGTGCAGAGGGTTTTATTCCTGCTAAGGCTTGTAATAGGAATAGGGGTTAAAAGAGTACCTTTAAGGAGTGCCAGGTAGGAGATTCCTTTAACATATTTGAGGTGCTAGATGATCTTGGTCAATAGGAGGTGAATCTAGAAATGTTGCTTTTGGATCAGGGTGTTTTACAAGGGGTTCAAGAAGGAATTATTCCAAACTACAACCAAACTTCTGGGCAGGTGCATGAAGTTGGGTTACACTTTTGTGGCCAACTTCAAAAAAAGATTGAAAATGACATAAAGCGAGTGCGTTATAACGCGCTCGCGTTATGTTATTTTAAAAGCAAAAAAAAATTGAAAGCTATTCATTTTCTCTTTTCTATTTTTCTGCTTTGCTTGCTGACAAAAACCCTCATTTTCGCACCTGCATTCTAGGAGGAGGCATTCTAAAAAAATCATCAACAATAGTTTCTTTTCGTTTGCAAAGATGGCGCCATGACAACGAAGAGGTGCAGGAGGTAAGTATTGTTTTCTATTTGTTTTGAATTTCTTAGTTTCAAGTTGATTTTGTTTGTTTTAGGTTAGATTTGATTTATTTTTTTTAATTTGTAGGAGATGCAAATAATCTTGCAAATCTTGAAAAATCCTCAACAAGAAGAACATGCAAATCCTCCTCAACAAAATCAACCTCCCCCACGAATCACTCAACACCCTCCTGGCACTCAACAAAATTTGAGTGAAATTGAAAACAACAAAAAACAAATTGAGGATCTTATCAGTAGGTTGAGTGATCCAAATGCTTCAACTGCACAAAGAATGACACTAGCAAATTCAATGAAAGAGATGTTAAAAAATGTAGATTCAATAACCCAACAAATAATGGGATGGCAAGATAGGAGGCAGGCAACTAGGGCATATTATGCAGATAAACTATCATATAAACAAGTAAAAGATTTAAAAATTACAAAAGGTGATTTGTGCTCTCTATTCACTGACCCTAGAAAAAATCAAAACCTTAGCCTCAATGTGAAGAGGTTTCCTATTCATTGGTGCCACCACCAAGAGATTAGGAACCATTTTTATGATAGGTGGTACTTGGTCTTTGATTACCCATCGTGCAACAATTGTGAAGTCCCCTAATATTTTCTTAGGAAACTATATAGTGAGTTCGTATTGAACCAAATCCAAAATTATTTTGATATGAGGGAGTTCCAGTGAAGAGATGGGGGGTCGGCTTAGGATAGGCCCGGTGTATAGCCGGATCCTACGCAGCAATGGAGATAGACCTCTCGCTAGGCCGCCTCGTGAGCACATTGTTATGCCTGTCATTGCAAAGGAGAGTGCCGACGTAGAGACATTGCAGGAGATCAACACTTTGAACTAGAGTGTCATCCATCATACTAGCCCTATTGTACAATGCCATCCATGAGAGTCTTCGGGTGGTGGCCTTTGAACCCATGTGTGTCAATCTTGCGGGGTGACTTGTTCATATGACCCCACTGACACTCAGGAGGCTGCTACATAAGATTCGTATGTTGCTGCGTAGGATTCGTATGCTGCTACGCAAGATCTATATGCTACTATGAGGATGGAGAGGATGGATGACATTTGCATAATGCATATGGCATTGATAGTCGGGTAAAAGTCAGTATGTTCATTGAATTTAATTTATTAAATTTTGATTCTGAAATGTATGATTAACTAATTTAGTTTTATTATTTTAATAAAATTGCAGGGTCACAGTGTTGAGATTGGATACACTGGTCCTCCACCTACTTATTTCTATAGTACACCTATTAGTGGGGTATGTAACTAGTAAAAAATTATAAATTTATTACATGTTAATAGCATTGTTTTACGAATGGTATTTTAATACATGTGATTTTGGATGTTGAACAGGCTAATATTGGCGGTTTCAAGCAAACACCTCCTAGTGCTAGTGGATTCACTCAAACGTACACGAAGGTAATAGAATAAAGAGACCTTAACTAATGAATTCTACTTAATATATTTTTGTAGTTTATATTCATATTGTTGGTTACATTGCATTACACATCATTCAAACTCAAAGCATTACTTGAAATTCCATAACTAATAACTGGATGTTGATAGATGACAAAATTTTAACTGTACAATATAGTTGTTGAGAAAGTCAACATAAGCAACACGATGCAATTACTTCACATGGAGGCATGTGCTTGCAAAGGTGCGCCACTCAACCAAAATCCACTCAAATTATCTTAGCCATTCCATAGGCCATCATTCATCATTCCACTAATCAGCATTCCAATTGACTCATTCAAAGCAAAAACCATATTAAAGAAAAATTTGACTTAATCAATTAGATTCACATCATTCTCAACCATCATAAAAACAACATAAACTTGATGATTGACACTTGAACAATTCATCCTTTCATTTATTCACCAAGGAAAAAAATCAACTGAACCATACCTCACTGTTATTAGTCCATTATCAAGCACCGTACTCACCATATTTTGACTACAGTAGTCTATTTACAGGTTACAAACTCCTTCTACAACAAAATCTTGATTATCATCTTGTGGTTAATCACCAATTTGCTCAAAAGGCTTCATAATACTCACCCATCCAACCATCAAAATCAACAAACATGTCTTATACACATTAACCAAATTTAGTAACATCAATCATATCATTAGTTTGATAGTAACCAAGCACTCAATATCATCCTTTCCACTATTTAAATAAACATCTTTGTTTTGATCAGACAATATCATATTCCTCTAGTAGGTTTGTCAACCATTGAATCAGGTAGTTACATTCCTATATCAAATCTTATTAAAAAACTCAATGCACATTTAGAAACACTTTCCAACACATCACAACATATCAAAGTTCTTAGACGTTGACATAAAGAAAATCATCATATTTCAAACTGTCCTCTAAAGAAAGGCTAGTAGATTAGGCCTATTTTACAAAGGAGACCCCTTCAAAACCATTCCAAATCACTCGAAACCTCAAAAAAGTCTTCAAGCATGTCTTATAACTCAATATTTCACCATTTATAGGGATTGAAATCCATGAAAATGTTCTGATCTAATAAACCCTCGTTTATAGGGTGTAAAAGCACAAATCAAGGAGGGTTTTGTGAAAAATACTCTTGCAAACCTCTATTTCTTTGGCCACCACCCGGAACATGATTTTTTATGTCTTCCAAGATCTTCTACATCATTTCCAAGCCTCTGCAAGCTTTATTTATTCATGACCCATGACTATAGCATCACTTTGTGTAGGAAAATCCTCTATTTTCCAGTGTAGCAGCAACTCCACCATGGTATTCTTGCTTTTCCCTGAACTTACAATCATCAAAACATGCAAAAAATCCTAACATTAACCTACTCCACCAATTTACTTGACCTACATTGGTGGAGTAGTAAAGAAAAACCCTATTGGACTCTCAAACTTGCTTCTAAAAGGACTCTATCGGGCACTGAAAACTGCCTCTTATTCTTTTGTTTCCTAAAACTAACCAATTCCAACTCTTGAAATTGGAAAATAATTCCTCTTTACATGTATTCACACTATGATTTAACTTTGGGTGTTCCTAAATTACCAACACAAGAAAATAAAACAATCTAGAGTAATGTTGCAAACTCAGAAACATGGAATTTTTATTTCAAAATCTAATTACATGAACACAAAATTCTACTTTTTCTCGCCTTTATATGCCTTTTAAAGATATTTCCTTTTCCATAACCATCTTTCCATCAGTTGAAACTACCCCTTTTAACCCTTAATATGCCTGATTTCCTTGTTTTTGTCAATTTAACAACTTTTAACAATATTACATTATTGCATTGTTTGTATTTTCCCACTTTGACCACCTAGAACTTACCCTTAACCTTTAATACATTAAAATAAGACATCATATGACCTTGAACATGCTTTACATAATTTTTCCATGACCTTTTGTGATTGACTGAATACAAATTTAAACACTCATCCCTTTTGCAAAATTGAAAAGTATTTGATGACCTAGGTGCTCCTACACCAACATCTGACCCAATTGAATCAAGAGAAGATCAAATTGAATAAGCAACTAAAATTTCTCTCTTTTCATCAAAAATCACATTGTTTCATTTGTAAACCACAAGGAAACAACAAGCCAACTCATTTCAATACTTCTTCTTATCATCCTCAAGCTTCAAACATCTTATTTATCAGCTAAAACGATTGATTTGTGCACAAGAAACCTAATTAGAGTCACTAAACAATCCACTCTTTCATCATTCACCAAGGCACCCTTCCACTCAATTTTCTTTACCTAGGAAAAATAACCAAAAACCAATCTTTCATGTTACAACCTATATCCATCAGATCCTAACACACCTTTGTCATCATCAATTTATATGAATTCAAAGCAAAAACTTGATAAAGAGCTCTGAATCTTTCAATTCCTTAAACAACTCACCAAATTTTCACTTTTACCAACTAGTTCCTCAAGACCAAGATACTACAATCAACCATTTACACCTCAATCATTTCATCTAACTTCAAAGACATTACTCACATCATGTTTATTGACTAAGCTTATTCTATGCACAAATCAAGCCCTACAAATGAGGGTTTATTGCATAAGGTACTTACAAACCTTAAATACTCCTACCAACACCAAAAACACCATAGAAATAGCCTACATAAGCTTTAGAAATGATGCAGAGTGGCAGGGAATGAAAACTCACAATCACAAATGGCAAAGTCACTCCACTGAATGCTTCTCTCAAATACTCTCATGAGTCCTAAACTCCACTATTCTTTAAGAGATCAACCCCACACACCTAGGTTTCACAACTCAGACCACTCACAAAGCTTGAAAACATTTGGATCATGTCTCATTAAGTCAAAACAAGGTTTAACAACCCTCTAGCATTTAGGTTTCAACAAACACCCATCGCTATGGTGACTTAGACCTGACTCTCTCTTAAGGCTTGTAGCCCTTGCTCGGTAGGAGAGTCAGAACAAAAAATACAAGGAAGAATATTAAGACACCAAACCTATGGATTCAGACCCCTAAGATGGACCCCTACAAGGTTCCAAAACCCTTCTTCTTGACTGTCAAAACATCACTCACAATGGCCCTTTCTACTGTTGCTCCAAAAGGCCTAACTCATAGACCTACACCTAGCTCTTGACAATCTAGGCTCTCCCTTTCACCCCAAAGCCCAAATTCAGACTCCTACAGGTTCTCCACACTTGTTTCCACCATTCCTAAGTGCCTCTTAAACAAATTCTTCAAAATCAAGAAAAAAACTCATTTTTTTGCTTGTCAATTATGCTTGCCACATAGAGATGTCAAGCCAAAATTCATGCAAAACTTCCAAAAATGAGCCTTCCATTCTCCAAAACATTGAGTAAATGATAGTACAGCCTTATATCTTTCATCCCACCTAGATTTAGCAATTTTACAATGTGGGAATGGAAGAAATATACATTTCACCCAAAACCCTGATTTTAAGGGTTTTCAAACCACCTGATAGAGAAATTGGAATATCTCCCTTGATACTCAATGGAATCTAACCAATCAAACACCAAAGGAAATATTGTTCAATTACCTATCCAACCATTATGGGCTTGGAGCATGAAAGTGAACATACAGTTCGTACCAAGTACGAGATCAACAAATTCTTGAGAAAAACACAGGAAAAACAACAAACTTCTTATTGAAACTTCTTCAAAACATCAACATCAACCTTACCTCAACCAAGAGAGACATATTTGAAGTATTACAAACTCCCTCAAGCTTCTTGCAACTATCTTTTTAAAATAGAGACGTTGGAAAACAACTAATCTCATGCTTTGACTTCTAATTGCCTAGTTAAGGCAATGTGAGCAACTTCTACCAACTCAACCACAAAAAACCTTCCAAAATGTTCCAAAGGCATTTAAAAGCTTGTAAAAAAGTAAGGTGACTCCCCTCAGGTGTCTAGATACAACAAGGCATCCTTTTTCCTTATTTTTTCAAGATGCACTAGACTTACAAAGGAGGATGGAGACCTTGTACAAAGAAGCTGGTCACCAAGACCAAAAACTCAACCAAAAACATAGAAGACCTACTAAAAATAATTGAAATGGTCCATAAGACCTTATTCCATCCATAAACCAAGAAAAAAAACATGACAAATTATTCTAGGTCCCTTAGACCCATGGGTGCTCCTGCACCATACTCCCAAGCAAGAAAAAGATCTCAAGTCCTCTTTGAGATCAGGTCTTCTACAGTAGTTCCATGTTGTTTAATATCATTTTTTGACATCCATGTTGCATCCTCTTCAGGTAGACCTTGCCATTTGACCAGGTGTTCCTTGTAAACCTTCCTTCTAGTCTTCTTTGTGTCCTTGGTGTCTAGGATGCATTCAAGAGTCATAGGTTGGCTAGGGGGTAGATCCTTCACCCAATCTTCATCCTCCATTGCTGTTGTACCTGCTCCATCACTTGTATTCATAGAAGCTTTGAAAGGATACAAGTTAGAAATGTTGAAGATAGGAGAGATTGCCACCCCAAGAGGTAGCTCTATTTCATAAGCATTTTGGCCAAACTTGTAGACCACCTTGCAAGGTCCTATCTTCTTCATCATGATTTTGGTATACTTTCCTTTTGGAAGCCTCTCCTTCTTCAAGTGTTCCATCACCAAGTCTCCAACCTTGAATTGGACATTCCTCTTCTTTAAATCTGCCTTTTCCTTATACTTCTCAACATTCTTTTGAAGGGTTTCCTTCACTTGTTGATGAATATCCTTGATTGTAACAAGAAATTCCTCACCTTGAGCACTTCTCCTAGCAACTCCTTGTAGATCTCTTAGTTCATAGACCCCTCTAGGGTGCATGCCATAGATTACTTCAAAAGGGCTTCTACTAATGCTCATATTCATGGATTCATTATATGCAAATTCAGCCTGAGGTAAAATCAAATCCCAAGATTGTCCATGCTCCTTGGTAAGGCATCTTAATAGGTTTCCCAATTATCTATTCACCACTTAAGTTTTTCCATCCGTTTGTGGATGGTATGCTGAACTAAAGGACAAATTTTTGCCTTGAGTTTCTTCCACAAGGTCCTCCAAAAGTGACCAATGAATTTAGAATCCCTGTCAGAAACAATGCTTAAAGACAGTCCATGTATCCTAACAACCTCCTTAAAGAAGAGACCTACTATATGAGATGCATCATTGGTGCATTTGCAAGGAAGAAAACGTCCCATCTTACTAAATCTATCAACTACCACAAAGATACTATCAAAACCTTTTTGGGTTCTAGGCAACCCCAATACAAAGTCCATACTTACACACTCCCAAGGCCTATTGGGAATGGCTAGTGGCTGATACAGTCCTCCATTTGATGAAGTTCCCTTTGCCCTTTGACATATTGTGCAGCCTTCCACATACCTTCTCACATCCACCTGTAACTTTGGCCAATAGTAAAATCTCCTAACTTGTTCCAAGGTCTTGTCAAGGCCAAAGTGACCTCCAAGACTCCCACTGTGTTTCTCCTTTATGATATTCTCCCTCATTGACCATTTACGCACACACAATTGGCTTCCTTTGAAGAGAAATCCATTCTACAATAAAAAGTCATGGAATTCTCCATGAAAAGAATTCAAATGCTGCTCACAAACATTGTATAGCTCCTTGAAATCTGAATCTTCATGATACATATCCTTCAATGCTTCACTCCTCAGGCTTTGGAGTTGGATCTCTTGCACTACAAGTGCCCTTCTACTAAGAGCATCTACCACCTTATTTTCTTGGCCCTTCTTATTCTTTATTGTGAAAGTATAGGCTTGCAAAGACTCTACCAACTTCATGTGCCTATGACTGAGTTTGTCATGTGCATTCAAAAAACTCAAGGCATGATTATCAATATAAACAACAAATTATTTAGGTAACAAGTAGTGCCTCCACTTTTGAGGGCTTGTACCATAGCATACAATTCCAAATCATAGGAAGAATACTTCCTCTTTGCTTCATTCAACTTCCCACTGTAAAATGCAACCGGTCTGCCTTCTTGGCTCAAAACAACCCCCATTGCTTGATTGCTAGCATCACACTCAATGGTAAAAACTTTATCAAAATTAGGGAACACAAGTATAGGATGTTGTGATACTCTCATTTTCAGATATTCAAACCCTTTATCAACCTCATTGGTCCAAGAAAACTTACCTTTTTTACCTCCTTTGATGGTGTCAAAGATTGGTGCACAAATTTGGCTAAAGTTCTTGATGAACTTTCTATAAAAGCTTGCAAGTCCATGTAAGCTTCTCACATCTCCCATGGATTGTGGTGTTGGCCAAGTAAGAATAGCATCCACCTTTGAAGGATCCATCTTCAAACTTCCCTTGGAGATGAAAAAACCAAGGTAGACTAGTTCTTCCTTCATGAATTCACACTTTTCCATGTTGATCATAAACTTCTCCTCTTGTAACCTCCTTAGTACCATGTCAAGGTGCTTCAAATGTTCTTCTTTAGACCTGCTAAACACAAGGATGTCATCTAAATAAACTACAAAAAAATTTCCAATGAAAGGTATCAATACCTCATTCATAAGGCGCATAAATGTACTAGGGGCATTTGATAACCCAAAGGGCATCACCAACCACTCATAGAGCCCTTGATTAGTCTTAAAAGTTGTCTTCTATTCATCCCCCTCTCTGATCCTTATTTGATGGTACCTGATCTTTAGATCAATCTTGGAAAAGTAAGATGCTCCTCATAGACAATCCATGAGGTCCTCCATTCTTGGCATTGGGAACCTATATCTGATTTTGATCCTATTAATGGCTCTTGAATCAGTGCAAAGCATCCAATTCCCATCCTTCCTTGGTGCTAGGATAGTAGGAACAACACATGGGCTCAAACTCTTCCTCACTAGGCCTTTATCCATCAAATCTTGCTCTTGTTTTGCAATCTCCTCATTTTGAGCAGGTGTCATCTTGTATGCAACCTTATTGGGAAATGCAGCCTCTGGAATTAGATCAATATGGTGGCTTATATCCCTAATGGGAGGTAGGGAACTAGGTAATTCATTCACCGTTATGTCCTTGTACCTTTCCAACAACTCTTGGACTTCCTTTGGTGCATCTTCCTTCTTCTTTGTGGGTAGATCTGCTTCACTTTTTGGCTTCATAATCAAGAAGAATCCTCTTCCTCCTCGTTCCTTCAAGGTATTCATGAACTCCTCACCCACCATCAAAACACTAGGCCCTTCATTCCTTGCCTTGTCTTCTTCTAGAAGAGGTGAAAGGTTGTAAGTCTTCCCATCCTTCACAATGGAGTATGGGTTCTTCTCCCCATCATGCTTGGTCTTCCTATCAAACTACCAAGGCCTACTAGAAATATATAGTTTAATACTTGTACTCAAAATTTTGTTCATTAGATCTCATACATTATAAGTCATGACGTAGATCGCTATTGTAACTTTTTTGTGATTGAATAATTTGTTGCTTTATTTTTAGATTTTGTTTGTGGAAACACCCCCAAATGTTACAAGGGCAATGGATATAGGTGTTTCATCCACTATACAATCGTCCATGGATTTGATAGAGGAGGTATGAGGCAAATTACTAAATTTCAATTTACATTTGTTGTTATAGATGTTAGTTCTATTGAAAAATCAAACCATTATTGATTCACAATTTAATTCCTATTTGGATGGTTTATACAGGGCTTTATCATGCCTAAGCATTGACATGCAAATATTTCCATTGTGGAGAGTGATCATGAGATGGCCGTAAGTGATTATTTTGTTAAATATATCATTTCTTATAATGTAATTTCTATATATTAATGTCTTTACTTCTTATTGTAATAGTTAAAACTTCACCAGGAGCTAAACTGTAGGAGCAACAGGAGCACTCCTCGAGCATAGCAGAAACGAGTGACAGACTTATCGCCATCTGATCACCAAACAAAGGAAAATAATTTATTTCCAGAGCATGGAGAGAAATGAATTTTGATTTCAGAGCCCTTTGTTGTATGCCTAGACATTTATGGCTATTTTGTAACTATATTTTATACTTATATCGACATATATTGATGTATGTGTACATGGCTATTTGGTTAATAAAAATCTTTTTTATCGATGGTGTCCATATTTTCTCTTTTTGACAATGTCAAAAGCATGGATGCATACAGATTAGGAAAAAGACTTTTCCTTTTAGATTAGCAATGCATTGAAGTTTCAAAAAGTATCCTTGATATTACAAAAAGATATGTGTTTATACGATAGTAGAAAAAATCTTTTGGGGAAAAAATCAGCAAACCAAAAGTATAAGATTTTTTGAAAAAAATGGGAAAAAGTCTAGAAAAAATGGGAAAAAAATCAGATTTAAAAAAAAGGTAAAAAAAAGTAGAACAAGAGATAAAAACTTTTAAAAAAAATTAAAGGCATTTCCATAGCATAGAGATATAGAGAGAAAATAAAATAAAGAGTTTAACTAATAAATTGTAAAAAATAGATTTTTGTAGGTTATATTCATATCATTGATTACATTGCATTGCACATATTTCAAACTCAAAGCATTGCTTCACATCATAACTAATAACTAGATGCTGATAGATGACAAAATTTCAATTACAATATAGTTTTTACAAAGTCAACCTAAGCAGTTATGCAATTACTTCACATTGCATAACTAATAACTAGGAGCAGCTCCCAATTGCATTTGCTTATCATGACATTCTATGAGACCACATTTATTTGAGGCATTTTTTCAAACAATTCACTGCCTTGTCTATATTACCACATTTTTTATACATGTCTACCAAACATTTTGTCAAATAGTTCATTGCCTTGTTGCTATGGTTGAAAGCCTAAAACAAGTGCTTTCGGACAAGCTATGGATGCTTGGAAAAAATCTATCAAAAGCATAATAGTAAGCAATATCATAGACAAGGCAGTGAACTCTTTGAAAAAATGTCTCAGTGAACTCTTTGAAGTTTGTAGCCATTTTTCCCTTTAGACCCTTAAGGGATCGATCCGGTTGAACATAGCTCAGAGTAATTCTGCATGTTTTGGTGCAAAAGAGGACCATGCCTAGTGTAAACATGCCTATTCAGATGTGTTGGAATAGTTCATTCGGTCACACGAGTTGCAGAACAAAAGTTGCACCACTTTGCAACTTTCCACTGCTTCCATTTGAAATTTTTTTCATCCCCTGAAACTTTGAAACCACAGGAAAACCACTCTGATATAATATAAACTGAGAGAGGTTATTGTAGAGAGGCCTAACACGATCCCATACGATCAGATGAGAAGTTTCTAAGCATCACGGTGTCTAAGTAACCTCATGCTGAAGTTTGAAGCCATTTTGCCCTTTGGGCCCTTAAGGGATCGATCTGGTTGAACGTAGTTCAGAGTGATTCTGTGTGTTTGGGTGAAAAAGAGGACCATTCCTAGTGTAAAAATTTCTATTCAGATGCATTGGAACAGTTCATTTGGTCACACGAGTTGCAGAACGAAATTTGCACAACTTTGCAACTTTTCACTGCTTCCATTTGACACTTTTTTAATCAACTGAAAATTGGACACCACGGGAAAACCACTTTAAGATAATGGAAACCTAGAGAGGTTATTGTAGAGGGGCCCAACGTGATCCCATTAGATTAGACAAGAAGTTTCTAAGCATCACGGTGTCCGAGTAACCTCATGCTGAAGTTTGCAGCCATTTTTCCCTTTGGACCCTTAAGGGATCGATCTGGTTGAATGTAGCTTGGAGCGATTTTGCGTGTTTGGGTGAAAAATAGGATCATTCCTAGCGTAAAAATTCCTATTCAGATGCATTGGAACAGTCTGTTTGGTCACACGAGTTGCATAAAAAAAGTTGTACCACTTTGCAACTTTCCACTGCTTTCATTTGACACTTTTTTCATTAACTAAAAACTGGACACCACGAGAAAACCACTTTGAGATAATGAAAACAAAGAGAGGCTATTGTAGAGGACCCCAACATAATCCCATCATATTAGACGAGAAGTTTCTAAGGATTACGGTGTCCGAGTAACCTCATGCTGAAGTTTGCAGCCATTTTTCCCTTTAGACCCTTAAGGGATCTATCCGGTTGAATGTAGCTCAGAGTGATTATGTGTGTTTGGGTGTGAAAGAGGACCATGACTAGCATAAACATGCTTATTTGGATGCATTGGAATAGTTTGTTTGGTCACACGAGTTTCATAACGAAAGTTGCACCACTTTGCAACTTTCCATTGCTTTTATTCGACACTTTTTTTCATCAAATGAAAACTGGACACCATAGGAAAACCACTCTGATATAACAAAAACCGAGAGAGGTTATTGTAGAGGGACTCAACGTGATCCATTCAAATTAGATGAGAAGTTTCTAAGCATCATAGTGTCCAAGTAACCTCATGCTGAAGTTTGTAGCCATTTTTCCCTTTGGACCCTTAAGGGATCGATCTGGTTGAACGTAGCTCATAGCGATTCTGCGTGTTTGGGTGTGAAAGAGGAAAATTCCTAGTGTAAAAATGCCTATTCGGATGTGTTGGAACAGTCTGTTTGGTCACACAAGTTGCAGAACGAAAGTTGCACCACTTTGCAACTTTCCACTGCTTCCATTTGACACTTTTTTCATCAACTGAAAATTAGACACCATGGGAAAACCACTCTGAGATAACGAAAACTGAGAGATCTTATTGTAGAGGGGCCCAACATGATCCCATCAGATCAAATGAGAAGTTTCTAAGCATCACGGTGTCCGAGTAACCTCATGCTGAAGTTTGCAGCCATTTTTCCCTTTGGACCCTTAAGGATCAATCTGGTTGAACAAAGGGTCTATACTCTAAACTTATCCAAACCTTACCAACTCTTGGGGCAGTAATTCTAAGGTGTCAAAACTTCAAAATCCACAATTAGATCTTAGTTACACCACCTTACAATGGGTAAACCACAAAACCCTCTATTGTAGCCTAAACCCTAGGGGTTTATTGAAAATGATACTTCCAAAGCTAACCACAACCTAAAAATTACTCAAACAAGTGTGTGATACCCTACACAAGCTCAAAAAATCATCAAATAACTTTGACCTACATATAAACACAATTTAACTCTTCAAAACCACCATTTTTCTTAAAGAAAACTCACTTTTACACACATGGGTTTCACACCCATCTCACTTTTAGACCTCCCCAACACTAACACATCATTTCCACACCTTAATAATGTTAGTGCATACCCATTCCTCAAGTTACAAAGGCTAAAAATAGAGGAATGGGTCAAAAAGCCATTTTTATTGACTCAAAACCTTCAAATGTACAAGTTCAGGCCAGTTTTAGTAAATTAATGATATTCTACTTATTTTCCTTGATAAAAAAAACCTACTGAATGGTGCTCCTGCACCAATCATACATTGACCTTCTTGTCCCTCCTAAAGTTTGGACCACATCCATTATCTCCACATTAAACTCGGCATCCTTGGTCTTCTTGGTTCCCATGCCTTGATATGGTTATGCAAATGAAAACGAAGCAAAGTAATCATCTCCTTCTCCGCTAGCTGGAAGAATGCATGCTTAATGTTTTGATACATGATATCAGCTCTCTCATCTACTCTCATGGTTGAATACTGAAGTCTAGTATGGTGGGCCTCTAGAGTTCCAGTCATCTTTCTTCCTCTTCCACCAAATGTTGGCTCGATCCACACATTTTCTAGCCTAATTGACTTTGTTTTTGAAAGCTGAAGTTTCTCCCGAGTCACCAGTGTTGCTCTGTCTACCTTTTCAGACTCTTTCATTGCTATAGATCATCTCTGGGATTTAATCATTTGTACCACATGTGGTTGATGTGCTTTGAATCCTTGCATCTAAAGGAAATTTCCTCAACATAAATACTCTCTCAAGGTTAACAATCATGCATTGACCTTCTTTCCCATATTAAATTTTGGACCACATCCATTACCTCCACATAAAACTCGACATCCTTGGTCTTCTTGGTCCCACGCCTTGATATGGTTATTCAAATGAAAATGAAGCAAAGTAATCACCTCCTTCTCTGCTGGCTAGAAGAATGAATGCTTAATGTTTTGATACATGATATCGACTCTCTTATGCTCTCATGGTTGAATATCGAAATCCAGTATGGCGGGCTTCTAGAGTTCCAATCATCTTTCTTCCTCTTCCACCAAATGTTGGTCTGATCCACACATCTGCCAGCCTAATTGGCTTTGTTTTTTGAAAGCTAAAGTTTCTCCTGAGTCACCAATGTAGCTCTCTCTTCCTTTTCAAACTCTTTCATTTCTACAAATCATCTTTGGGATTTAATCATTTGTACCACATGGTTGATGCACTTTGAATCATCAGTAATAGTCTTCAAAATTGGCTGCTAGTACAAGTTCATTATGCTTTCATAATACTTTATAACCATGGAGTTCAGCCATTCCTTGATGCCATCAAGTGAAGATTGAGGAATGGCGTCAATGCGGAGTGCATCCCACTTGAAGTGTTTGAAATCAATAGCCATATAAAATTCCTTTTTCCCAAGTCCTACTCTCTCAAGGTTAACAATCTCAATCTCACTAATAGTGATTATTGCTACTAAGAAAGGTAATTCCACCAACTCTACCAAACAATTTACCATAAGAATAATAAAAGCATAGGCTTTGAAAGGAACTCCATGAAAACCAAGCTCTCTAAATGGTACATATCAAAGTCTAGTTCAAAATCTTTTAGATGAGGCTGCTCCCATAGCTCTCTTACTCACTTGACAAAACCTTGAAACTTTGTATCAATTTTATTTTTCTTGTCCCTCTCTTGTTGTTCTTCCTCAATTTCATCAAGATCATACATTGACCTTCTTGACCCTCCTAAAGTTTGGACCAGATCCATTACCTCCACATAAAACTGAACATACTTGGTCTTCTTGGTTCCCATGCCTTGATATGCTTATGCATATGAAAATCAAGCAAAGTAATCATCTCCTTCTCTGTTGGTTGGAATAATGCATGCTTAATGTTTTGATACATGATATCAAATCTCTCTTCTACTCTCATGGTTCAATACCAAAATCTAGTATGGTGGGCCTCTAGAGTTCCAGTCATCTTTCTTCCTCTTCCACCAAATGCTAGCCCGATCCAAACATCTGCCAACCTAACTGAATTTGTTTTTGAAAGCTGAATGGTGCAGGAGCACCCACACTTCACACTCAATTTGTGATTGTTTGATGGTAAATTGGGAGGATAGTTGGTAAATGTTAGTATGTTGAGGTCTTTTTGTTTGATAGCTTACCAAAGTCGATGTAGTGACACATTGGGTGACATTACTATCCTTTGAGTGTGAGGTCTTACCCACACTCTCATAAGCATCCATTAGATTCTTCACAATAGTATTTTCACTTGATGCATTCGATGTTCTCAACCCAAGAGTCTTCATGATGTTTTTGTACTTTAAACCCCGCATCATTTGAACAAATAGTTTACATCTTCCAGTCTCATTTAGCCTTTCAAAGAAAATTTTCCAAATCTTATTATCATATCTTCTACAAGTGCATTCTGGAATCTTACCTTCCATTTGCTACAAAATATCCTGATCAATATTAATCAAAAACTTTGGCTTTCTACGCAAAATTCTAGGTGGTGTTCTCTTAGGTACATACATCTCAACATTAGCAATTTCATCAATATCTAATTGAGGTGGGCTAGATTGAGTACCTTCGACCGAGCGTGGAATAGAATACATACCTTGAGGTTCACGTGGGGATGATGGCATACCTTGTTTGTCAAATCCGAGTGATGATGTACTTTCAACTTCAAATATGGTGGATGGTGTCCAACCATACTCACTTGTGGTAGATGGTGTCCCTCCATATTCGCTTGTGCTTAATGGTATCCCTTCGTATTCACTTGTAGTAGAGGGTGTGTCTCCAACTACGGTATCTGCATCTCCCCTAGCATGACTCTTTCGCATTTGTTCCCTTTGTGCTACCAATTTCTTTTCTCTTTTTGACGGTTGAGGTTCCTCTACAACTGGCTTGTTTTTGTCAATCGTTCCCAATCTGTATTTTTCATGATATTCCCTCATCCGTTTTTTCTCTTTATCTCTAAAGGCTTGGAGATGATCATCTTTTAGTTTTTTCCTTTTAACAGTTTGTTTCTTTGGCATCACAAATAATTTTACCTGTGCAAAAAGTACTAAGTCAAGTCAAATTAACTAATAGTGAAGGGTTGTAAAAGTCTATTAAAGAGGGAGACCAATGGTCACCTCTTTCAAATGTTAGTTTTTGAAGTTGAAGTGGTTTTTTTTAAGAGGGAAACATTATAAAATTCCATGATAAACTTGAATGGAGGATGATCTTGGATTAGGCGTCAAACCAAATGAGGAAATGTTGAGTTTTCCTTAACAAAATTGAGCTTTTGGTGACTGAAATTGAGTTTTTGAGTTGGGCAGCATTATTTTATGTTAGATTGAGCATGAACAAGGTATATTAGTCTTGTTTCAATAGTTCTCAAGTTTTGGAGTGTTTGGAAAGTGCTACTTTCAATAAAACATACAGTTTCTAAGCCTAGGGAGAGGGTTTTATGGTTTGGGTAGCAAATGATTGAATCTTTGCAATCTAATGCTATAATTTGAAGTTTTGATAGATATAAAGTGCTGCCCCAAGGTTTTAGGAGATTTGGGCACATTTTGAAGGTGGTACCTTTGTAAAAGTGGGCCAATTTGGGCCCTTAAAAGCGTAGAAAACTTAATAATTTTTGCAGTTTGGTACAAAACAAGCATTGGTGGTTGTTGGATATGTTGAAAGGATCTGTAATGGGTAAATAAAAGGTGTCTAAATGGTCCTAGGTCTGTAGAACAAAAAATCACTATGGTGGTAGGTCTTAACTTGAACTTCAATCTATTTTGAGACTCCTTTGGTTGTTTCAATGAATGAAAAAATTCATTCTTCATGATCATCCTGTACAGACCAGCAGGGTATGAGTTTTACTTTAATTTAAAGATGGAGCCTTTCCTCCTATTGTGGTGACCTGTGATTTGGAGGAAAGGCTTGTAATATGTTGTTTTCATGTTTCATGTTTCTTTTAATAGTGGTAAGGTGTCTATAGGGATGGTGATGTTATCTTAGGCTAAGAATGTGAGTTTTTGGCATGAAAAGGAGGAACCAAAGTGGTGTTTTTGAGATCTAATGAGGCTAAAGGCCTAGTGAAGGTTTATTTTGTTTGTACATACCTTGAAAAACTTGTTTGATGCTTTGGTGAGGCTTGGAAGGCCTTAGAGTTGTGAAATATAGAAAACCCTAGATATTTATGAGCTAATTGAGGGTTTTTGTATTGAAAACCTATTTGAGCATGCATTAGGAGTATATTCCAATTTTTTAGAGACATGTATGGAAAATTTGGTAGCATAGACAAGGAAATCAGTTGGTTTGTATAACTGTTTGACAAAATACCTCAATGAAAGCTTTGGAAGCATACACAAAGAAAGTCAATTGTTAAATTTAACAAAATGCCCAAAGAGATGTGGTTTAAAAATGTAATAGGAAAGTGTATAGAATTGTGTAATTTAAAATGTCCATTGACAACCTAAGGTTGTAACATGACAAACAAACAATTTGATCAACATGGAATAAGCAAAACAACAAAAATGAAAGCAAGCCATAATAGAATGAAGGAAAATGTACAAAGAATTCACATACCTAAAAAACCAAAGTTTCAAATGGAGGAGTTCTACCCAATTATGTAGCCTTTGCTTCTTCTTTCCTCAAATTCTCAAAATTGACTTTTCAAAAGCTTGTCCCTCCAAACTTGAATTGTATATCAGTTATCACTGTAATTCAAACTTGAATTCATATTATATGCTTTTCAATGTGAAAAATCTGCTATTTCATGCAAAGGTGATGGAAATATCATGAAAAAGGTGGTGGAATCTATAAATCATGCATGCACACTTCACTCAATCACCAAAAAACTACTTTTTGTCAAAGCACCTGTAGAACTAGGAGAATATGTAGAATGTGGGCC
>VDFB02105785.1:329186591-329324172 GCA_007258455.2 Sequoia sempervirens
AGAGAGGGAGGGAGGGGGTAGAGGGTAGAGGCTTAAAGGTAGAGGGTAGAAGGTTTAAGGGTTTAAGGTTTAGAGTTTATAGTTTAAGGGTACAAAGGGTTTAAGGGTTTAGGGTAGATGGTAGAGGGTTTAAGGGTTTAGGTTTTAGGGTTTAAGGGTAAGTGTTGAGGGTTGAAGGGCTTAAGGGTTGAGGGTATAGGGTTGAAGGATTAGGGTAGAGAGTTTAGTTGGGTTTAAGGGTTGAGGGTATAAGGTTGAGGGATTAGGGTTGAGGGTAGAGGGTATTATGTTGAGGGTAGAGGGTAGAGGGTTTAAGGGTTTGGTTTTAAGGGTTTAGGGTTGAGGGTTTAGGTCTCCCATCCCTCTATCTCCCACTCCATCTCTCTCCCTCTCCCTCTCTTGGGTCTTCCCCCCAACCCTAACTGAATAAGAGAGAGAGGGAGGGAGGGGGTTGAGAGTTTAGGGTTGAGGGTAGAGGGTAGAGGGTTAAGGGTTAAGGGTTAAGGGTAGAGGGTTTAAGCATTTAGGGTTTAGGGTTTAAGGGTTTATGGTTTATGGTTTAAGGGTACAAATGGTTTAAGGGTTTAGGGTTTAAGAGTTAAGGGTAGAGAATTAGAGGTTTAGGGTTTAAGTTTGAGGGTTGAGGGTTGAGGTAGAGGGGTAGAAGGGTTTAAGGGTTTAAGTTTTAAGAAGTTTAGGGTTTAAGGGTTTAGGGTAGAGGGTTGAGGGTTAAGGGTTTTGGGGTTTTAGGGTTGAGGGTGAGAGAGGTTGGGGGTTAGGGTGAATGCGGCAAGGTTAAGGGTTTGGGGATTAATGGTTAAAGGTGGGGTTTAAGGTTTTGGGATTCGATTTATAGTTTAGGGTGGGGGTGTAGGGTTGAGAGAGGGTTTGAGGGTTTAGGGTTGAGGGTAAAGGGTAGATGGTAGAGGGTTAAGAGTAGAGGGTAGAGGGTTTAATGGTTTAGGGTAGATGGTAGAGGGTTTAAGGGTTTAGGGTTTAGGGGTTTAGGGTTTAAGGGTTTAGTGTAGGTGGTAGAGGGTTTAGGATTTAGGGTTTAAGGGTTAAGGGATGAGGGTTTAAGGGTTTAAGGGTTCAGAGTATAGGGTTGAGGGATTAGGGTAGAGATTTTAGTTGGGTTTAAGGGTTGAGGGTATAGGGTTGAGGGTAGAGTGTATTTGGTAGAGGGTAGAGGGTATTGTGTTGTGGGTAGAGGGTAGAGGGTTTAAGTGTTTGGTTTTAAGGGTTTAGAGTTGAGTATTTAGGTCTCCCATTCCTCTATATCCCACTACCTCTCTCTCCCACTCCTCTCTCCCACTCCCTCCCACTCTAATTGAATAAGAGAGAGAGGGGGGGAGGAAGGGGGTTGAGGGTTTAGGGTTGAGGGTAGAGGGTTAAGGGTTGAGGGTTTAAGGGTTGAGGATTTAGGGTTTAGGGTTTAAGGGTTAAGGGTTGAGGGTTGAAGGGTTTAAGAGTTGAGGGTATAGAGTTGAGAGATTATAGGTAGAGGGTTGAGGGTTGAGGGTTAAGGGTAGAGGGTTGAGGGTTTAAGTGTTTAGGTTTTAGGGTTTTAAGGGATTAGGGTTTAGGGTTTAAAGGTTTAGGGTAGAGGGTTGAGGGTAGAGGGTTTAAGGGTATAGGGTTTATGGTTTAATGGTTTATGGTTTATAGTTTAGGGTTTATAGTTTAGGTGTAGAGGGTTTAAGGGTTTAGGGTAGATGGTAGAGGTTTTAATGGTTTAAGGTTTAAGGGTTAAGGGTTGAGGGTTTAAGGGTTTAAGGGTTGAGGTTAGAGGGTAGAGGGTAGAGGGTTGAGCATAAAGGGTAGAGGGTAGAGAGGGTTTGGGGTGAAGATGGCATTTGAGAGGGTTTTAGGGTTAGGGTAGAGAGGGGTGGGGTTTTAGGTTTACAGTTTGGGGTTGGGGGTTGAGGGGGTGGGGTAAGGGTTGGGGTTTGGGGTTTTGGGGTTGGGGTTGAGGGTTGAGGGTAAGAGGGTGGTGGGGTTGGGGTTTTGGGGTTTGGGGTTGGGGTTGGGGGTGGGGGTTTAATGGTTTGGTGTGGGGTTGAGTGTTGAGGGGTTTGGGTCTCTCGTCCCTCTGTCTCCCTCCCCGTTCTTCCCACTCTCCTCCCTCCATTCCTCTCCACCCTTCCACCCTCCACCATTTCTCCCACACTGCCTCTCTCTCTCTTCCTTTGGTCTTTTTGTATCTCTTAGGTCTCATCCCTCCCAACCCCTCTCTCATTGCCAGGTATTTCCTCCCACCCTAACTGGATAAATCTCTATCCCTCTCAAGTATCCATCACTCTCAGGTCTCAATCCCTACCACACTACCTAGACTAATCTCTCTCACTCCTATCCCCTCTCTCTCTATCTCAAGTCTCACTCCCTTCCTCTCCATGCAAGGTGAACAGTTCAAAGCAACACATTTGGCATGCGCCAAATTTGTTTTACCTTGAAATGGTAAAATAGGGGTTGGCCTCGTGATTCAAGCCCACATGATTTTGCATTTGTCTAGTTTAGTGCTTTATCCAACTCAGAAATGCCTTTTTTATGCAGTTGACTCCCTGTTGTACCAATCTATGCTTGATCCATCACCTTTTTACCACTAATTTTCATGCTAGACAACGTAGAAGAAGACATTTTGATGTTTCTACATCATTTTACATTATCTCAGGTAATATATTCATTTTGGTAATATTGAAATGTTTACATTTAGTATATTTGTTTTTTTTGACAATATCAACTAAATTACTTTAATGATTTTATTAATCATAACAATTGGACATAGAATTCAACATTGAATTAGATGGGAGTTGCATAAAATAGTAGTCCATTTCCATCATGGCTAGTGGAATTCAGTTTATTTCATTTTAGGTAGATGTTTATATTGAGTTTTTTTTTTTTTTTTTGACAATTTATAGACCATTCATTTGATTATTATATTAATCTTCATTGTCACACATAGAATTCAACATTAAATTAGATGGATGTTGCATGTAAAAGTTTAATTTTTAGGAGCTTGAAGATAAAAAATGGAAAACATGACATAATAGATTCAAATTCATTATTAGTGATGGTTGTGGGAAAAAAAATATTTTCAACTAATTTGGAAAACCTATGAGATTTCATCAATGTTAACGCAAGTTTCCATTAATTTTTTTGTTCCATAAAAAAATCACCTTCATCATGTGCTTAGATAAATTCAAGTGACTTGACATAGTTGTTAATGCAAGTTTCCATTCATTCATACCATTTACCTTTCTAAGAAATAAAAAAAGGAAAATTTTTGTACAATTGAAAATACTTATTGTCTTTCTAAGTTACCTCATTTCCAAAGAAATAGTGAATAATTCCAAGATATAGCATCACAAACCCTTCTTGGAATTCATGTTCTTCATGGCTTGGTTGACAATCACAATGTGGTTTGACAATAACAAACACAAGATTCTCTAGTTTCCAAAGGTGGCAGCAACTTATACCCTAGGTTTGACACTTCTTTGCTCCTAAGCACTTGTCTGGACATTCCAAATACTCCCCTCAAACCCAAGTCTTAACATTGATCAATTCTTACAAGAAACAATTTTTGTACAAATCCCTCAAAGTACTAGGTTTTACACAATATAGTTGCAAAAAGAAACAAACTATCCTCAATAACTCACACAAAATGATGATTTAGCAACCCTCCTTTTTTTAGCAAATGCATATAGGCATACAAAAAATTATACCAAGTTTCATATATTTTCACCAAACGCATCAAAAGTTATGGGTTTTTTGAAGCTCGCTATAAACCCTAGGTTGGGGACAACAATGTTTGATAAGATATGTAATGTTTGATAAGTCACATTAGTTATACAATGTAAAGTAATGCTTTGAGTTTTAAATATATGCAATGCAATGCAATTAGCGATACCAATATGTTTCATAAAATGCTTGGTGTGTTTCATAAAATGCAATGTAATCAACAATATGGATATGTTTGAAAAAATGCATTACTTTTCTTGCGGTATGGAGGTAGATGTATGTATGAAAAATGTTGTAGCATAGACATGTTTGATAATTCCAAACAACTTGTTGACTTCTTTCATAGAATGCTTTGGTGTGTTTCATAAAATGCAATGTAATCATCGATATCAATATGTTGCATAAAATGCATTACTTACTTTTGTTCTATGCGTGTTTGTGAACATGTAGCATTCAAAATCATGTCGAGGAAATGACCAAAGGCTCTAACACTGGAAGAAAACACAATTAAAAATGCAAGGAGAAGAGAATAAAAAATTGTAGATCGTGAAGCAAAGGAATTGCAACCCATACAACTAGAAATTCCTGTGCAATATAAGAGAGATATCCAATTGGCAAAACAAAGGGAACTAATGAACAAATATCATGGAAGGAAACAAATGGATCCCAAATTTGGGGGCACATCATCAACCATAGGTTAAGTTCAATGCACATCTCTAGTTGAAGACACACCAACAACATGTGGTTTTCCAAGTACATCGGAAATCACATCTCTAATTGAAGACACACCATCAACAACATTGCGTTTTGAAAGTACATTAGAAAACACATCTCTATTTGAAGGCATTTCGATTGAAGGTATGCGATCTATCCTCAATGTTGTTGACATTCCTAATGTTGACGCAAATTTACATCAAAGAACTCCTAGATTTTTGCATAGAAAACCTACATTTTTTATTGATATTGATTCTAATGTTTTGAAATGGATGCCTAATAAGATTCCAAAACATTCATGTCAAAGATATGCACAAAATATATGGAGTTTATTTTTTGCGAAGTTAAATGAGAGTTGAAGATGCCAACTATTTGTTGAAATGATGAGGCAACTCAAAATTTAGGCCCACTGTGAAGACTCTTGGGCTAAGAGTTTCAAATGATTCAAGTGAAAATTCCATTGTAAAGAACTTGATGAGTGCATACAAGAGCGTGGGTTCTACCTCACGCACGAAGGATATTCTTTCGCCCTAATGTTCAATTCCAGAGAAAGCATTAACTCTCATATTGATTTGGCTAGATAAGGATGAAGCGGCACGGTGAATTGAAATTGACCCAAGTAAGCATTATAAATAAATAAATGGAGGACAAATAAGTCATAGATGGCGAAAAGACAAATCACCGACAAATCTGCAATAAGGGGGAGTGAATTTATGAGAGTTTAATGTTGGCAGGCAGAGAGTCTGCAATAGAAATCAAAAGAGCCGCGATATTACGGGGTGAGCAGAGCAAAAACATCGAGTCCTGAACGATTTGCTGAGTCATATCACATTTAACCCGAAGGGTGTCTACGCAAATTTTACTGACCTTTTATTTAAGAGATAGCCAAAAAGCTTTGAACATTATTATTTCTCTTAAGGAGGTGGTCCCGTCACAATTTATGGTGACCGCACGGTTACAGAGCAATCCACTTTCAGACTACCTACGATGTGCTTTAAACCCTCCAACATAAACATAAACATAAACTGTAAATGAGCAGCCCCTACAAAACTTTACGAATATACGTACAAAAAAACAGCACAATATTACAGTTTTGGCTCAAATAACTCTTGTACGGAGAGTGTACATGAAACCCAAGCTCTCGGGAATGAAGTTTACACCTTACACCGTTACGTTATTTGTCCATAGGTAAATACAGGTAGTCATAGCTGTCGATTGACTATTCAAAAGAGTCGATACAAATAGCTGAATATTGGCAACACAGAAGAGTCGGAACATCTTTATAGAATCCCCGATCCGGGTTTTTATAGGCTCACCTTGCATCCATTTCAGCAAGTGAGGTTTCATTTACTGAGGGAACGCCTGAAGCAGATGACGTGGTCATCTCAGATGTCTGCGATACCGTTCCCTTTTCAACCTCGTCAACCCCTGAGCCTGACTTTGTACTTGATTTTGAAGCATGGCTCTCACTGTTACTTACGAAGGCAGGATTTGTTGGGTTTGGTAGTGTCACTGAACTGCTAGAGATCATCATAAGAACATTGGAGATGGGTGGACGAAGTGCTGCATCAGCTTGAACACATACAAACCCAACATGAATGCATCTCAATGCCTGCTCCTCAGGGCATCTTTCTGATATTGTTGAATCCACTATGCTCATGATATTTCCCCCTTTGTAAAGTCTCCAGGCCTAAATCGCACATAAGCAATTCAGTAAATTCGGGGAAAAAACATCACCAAAGAGAAAATGACAAAGATGGGAAACTGAGATCTTTACCCATTCTAATAGGTTTTGCATTCCGTGGGCTAAATGTTCCCTGTGTTTTTCCTTCCGCTCACAATCTCAAGCAGTAACACTCCAAAGCTATAAACGTCGGCTTTAACAGAAAGCTGCCCTCGCATTGCATACTCTGGAGCCATGTAACCGCTGCAGTGTGCACCATATCAACATTTGCTCATTTAGAAAACCCATTGGCTGTATCTACAAAAGCTTAACTATCATCAGTTTAAATCTGAAATACTACAGAGAACATCTCATAATCCTTACTATGTGCCTGCAACTCTTGTTTGAACATGCGTCTCATCCTCAGCAAAAAGTTTAGCCAGGCCAAAGTCAGCTATCTTTGGATTAAGTTTTTCATCAAGCAAAATATTGTTTGCTTTAATATCTCTGTGAATAATTCTCATCTGAGAATCCTCGTGCAGATAAAGAAGGCCACGGGCAATTCCAATCATAATGTTATAACGTTTTTCCCAATCTAAATGTCTACGCCTTTCTGGATCTGCAACCTCAAAGCTAAAACTTTGTCATCTTTCAACGAAGAGCTGCAGTACTAAAGAGAAAATAAAGGTCCAGATGAAAATTACCACAAAGGAAGGTGTCAAGGCTCTTGTTGGGCAGATACTCATAAACAAGCAACCTTTCATCCCCCTCAGCGCAACATCCCAACAGCTTCACAAGATTTCGGTGCTGAACATTGGATACTAGCTTCACTTCGTTCATAAATTCTTCCTTACCTTGTTTAGACTTTGCAGACAATTTTTTCACTGCTATTTGCTTTCCGTCCATAGTTTTTCCCTGAAAGATTAAAACAGAATTAGAGCCCTCCTCGTCTATTTAAACAGACTTCCTGGTCTACCCGAACAGTATTTCTTCAGGATAGTCCCACCTTGTATACCGCACCGAAACCTCCCTCTCCAAGTTTATTATTGTCATGAAAATTTTCGGTCGCTTCTGCAAGTTCTTCTAAGCTGAAGAGAAAATGTTGTTCTTGATGAAGGAACCCGGACTGAGAAGAAAACGCATGCCTCTCTGTAGATTCAGAAAAGCGGGTTAGTTTAGAGGACCAAAAATTACATTAAAACCAAACGAAGACAAAAGTAAAAACCAGAGTTTGAAATCGGAAGGAACACCTTCGTTATGGGTAGCTATGGTTATTGGCCTGCCGAAAATGGCAGATTTCACTCTTTTTCTCATTACAATTAAACAAATGATTACCACCAGAACCACGCCCATCAAAAGCCCCAGTATTATTGGTAATGTTTTTGAGGATTTCTCTGTAGAGAAGATATTTGTTGTTATTTAATGAAATTGAAGACATCGAATCCTTAAAAGTATATTTACCTAAGGTAAACCTATCTAACTAACAAACATATTCAAGAGAATAATTGAGGAAACATAAAATTAGGTGGCCAGAGATACTACTTGATTTTGCCTGGGAAGTTGGCTCAGAAGGACTGAGGGCTATCTGCGGCGAACTGGGCTTGGGTGCCGTTGGAGGTGACGATGAAGCCTCAGGGGATGGTGAGGGCGAGGATAGCAGCTCCCCGGAGTCAACAAAAGGGTATATCTCATATCTCACTGTGCAGCTTCCTGACATAGCCTGAGCTCCTTGTCTTGAAGAACAGCACTGCTTCAACTGTAGCCTTGCTTCAAACAAACAGGATCTACAGTCTTTGATGGATAAATCTCTCCAGCACTGAACTAGTCCGTACACCTTATCGGTAGTAAAGTAGGTGGCTGATCCAACAGCAAGTAACTTATTTGCAGGGATGTAAGCTGTATCAGACAAATTGGACAGAAGACTGGAGGTCGTGGATATGAAACCCTGCATATTGCTGGTGACATTCTTCGTGTTCGCCAGCAGATAGAAGGTGGTATCTAGGGTTGAAATGAAATTGGAGTTATCATAGCGCATGAAGCAGTCATCCATCCACACCTGCGCACCTATGTCCGTTGCGCAAAGTTCTTGAGTAATGTTATTTGCTTGACTTGAACAATTTGAGCATTTCACTGCTGATACATTCCCGATACACTGGAGCAGTCCATAGGCTTCATTAGGAGATTGGCCATAGGAAGACGTGTTAAACCCTGAATTTTGAGGTGCATTACGAGACAGATCACTGATAACTCGATCTAAGTTTGTGGAGTATGTGCTCCCTTCTGTGTAAGCTGAGGCATTATTGCAGGTAGACCATCTGTAATCACATTTGACTAAAGGGAAAATCATTAGAAAAAGCAAAAGGGGCAACATTTCTCTGCAAAAATTGGGAAAGTAAGCGTTGCACCTCATCTTCTTCTGCGATCACAAAGCCTCAAATGTACCTACATATTTATGGGCAAGACTAGGCTACCGTAGTCGGGAGTTTTATTGCCTTGACTCGGTGAAAAAAGTATCGGGTAAGTCATGGAATTCAAATGGACAGCTGTAAGTACCAGCAGTGTACCTTTCTGCGTGAGTTCTGGTCAAAGGAAACATCAAAGAAACAGCGTTCAGTAAAGGCGCGCAAATTTTGTGTCAGAAATGTTTTACAGGATGGTGTACTTGCACTCCGAGCTCTATGGAATGCACTCGAAGCTCTCTGGATGGAGTCTGCACGGCACCATTTAAATTTGGAAATTTGCGCTACTTGCGGCTAGAAGGAACACCCTAAAGAGCCTCAAATTCTGAAATTTGACGGTCAGCCCTCCCGTGTCATATAATTTTTTTTATTGACATTACGGTCATTTAAATGATTTTTATTTGATATTTTAAGAAACATACAAATAGTTAAAAAAAAATGAATTTGTGAAAATAGTTTTTAAAAATATTTTATAAGTGTTATTAATCATACATATTAATAAAATATTATAAATAGTTTACTTACTAGTATAAATATCTTAAATATACTATATAAAAGGCGTTGAAAGGTAGAGTCTTGCGGAATCTATATTGAAATTGTTATTGAGAATGGATAGACGCCTCTAGACTGATATCTCTCAACATCTTTTAGATAGATGTATTTAAGATATTTATGGTGGAAAATATCTAGAAATTATGTTGGAAAATCAATATCATGTAATTCGAGAGTGACATACTCATTCATTGGAGATACTCCAATTCTTGGCTAATCAATTAATGATCCAAGATTGACATTAGGATTATTTACTGTGCATGGATTAGTTCCATGTTTCTTTAGAAATCTAGTGGTTTAGAGGCCATTAATGTAGTGTGATCAATAATTTTTCTTTCATCCATCTCCATCACTAGACCCACAAACACATATTCATTTGCATTATAATCAAACTCTATATGAACATAATTTAATTGGTCAAAAATATTTTTATCTGAATTAGATGTAAGTTCACTAAGAACATTTTCATCAATTTGAACATCTTTATAGAACTCATCATGTTCTATTTTTTATTTAAGTGTTGAGTGAGTGTAGGATCATGATGGGCCAAATAGTGACAATAGAAAGAGAAAAAAAAAAAAACAATTTTAGCTAGAAAAAATTGTAAAATGCATTTTTGAATTTTAACTTGGGTTGGATAAAAGGTATATGTTTCTATTATAAACACTAGAGAAAAATGGATAATAAAATTGATATAATATATTATGATATCATAATCATATATCATTTATAATATAATAAAATTATATAATATAATATAATATGTTATACATTATAATAATATAATTTACTTATTATATATATATATATATATATATAATAATAATATATTAAGTATTAAAAAAACATGCTTTCTGAAATGGACATCCATTTCAAAGAGCAATTAATAATATAAAAAACTCTTCAAATAGATATCCATTTTGGAAAGCATTTTTTTTAATATTTAATATATTATTATATTTTATGATGTTATAAGTAATATATATTATGATAATATAAATAAAATGTTATTACACTTGTTGTAGGCAATGAGTTCTTCAACTCATTTTGTTAATTAGTTATTAATAAGTTATTTTTGAACCAATTAAAAACTAAAATTTTATGCTCTTGTCAATGGGCCCCTGATCTATTGGTGAAGTTGAATGGTTCTTAATGAGTCCACTAGAGATCAAGTCTTGTTGAGTGCAAGGCTCCAACATCATAATTTCATCTTTTTAAAGTGAACATGTTAAATATTTAACTTTATTAAGTCATTTCATCAAATCTTTCTAAAATAAGTAAATGTTACTTTTTTTTATATTGGAGGAATCGATCGGTCCCTATAAACTCAGTGTGTTGGCACAACACGCCCTCTGGTATCACGGGGATGGTAGGGAGACTAGACTTTGTGACCTCTTGCTTGCAATAGGATGCTTTAGCCAATTGAGCTAAGCTCACCACCCTAAGTAAATGTTACTTTTACTAATATAATATTATGGTCATTTAAAAGGATATATAATATATTTGATTTTTTTAATGTTTTTATATATATTAAATTAAATTAAGTGATTTTTATACAAATATACATAAATTTTCTATATTTATGTATGTAATTTTTATTTTTCATTAAAAAAATTACAAAAACCAATTAGTTATTTTATTGAGATTTGGATTCACACTATTAAAATAATAAAATAAAACTTAAATTAAAGCACATCATAAATTATGATATAAACTAATCTTCCTAGGAATTTTATTTTACACAATTAAAATAAAATTGAAATTAAATCTTAAACTATTTGACATTGCCACTTTTTTTATTTTCTAAATTTTATTAACTTCAAAACATAAATAAATACAAATAAGAATTAAATTAAAATAACTAAAATTATTATAATTATTAATTAAATTCTAATTCTAATCCTATTATTATTAATTATTACAATCCTAAAATAAGGATTATAATAATTAGGATTAAGATTAGAATTAAGAATAAGGCAAAAATTATGGTTAGAACTATTCAAAAATTAAAATAAATTAAACATAAAATATTAGTAATAAAAATTACTAAAATATGAATAATAGATATAATTCTCCAAATTTTTGTTCATCTTTAAATATCTTTATTCCAAATCTTATTCACAATATTAATTCATAGATATTTTTTTGTAATGTCACGAGCTACAATTCTTTATTGTTAGTTAGGATTAAAGAAAGGTCTAAGATTAGGGTAATGGTTTAGAATTTATTGTTAGTGTTAGAGTTAGGGTTAGGGACAAAATTAGAGTTAGGGTGTGAGTTAGGGTTAGGGCTAGGTCATGCAAAGAACTAATTAACAATACTAAAATACAATAATTAACAAAAATTACATTTATTTTTATGACGACATTAATAAAAGTTACATTTAATTTTTTAAAAATCTAGAAAACAATAATTGCAATACTATAAAGGAAAGTACTAGCCACTACTTGACACTTGTTATATTATATTATATTATATTATACATGATATATAGTATATATTATTATAATATATAATGATAATATATTATTATAATATATAATGATAATATATTATTATAATATATAATGATAATATATTATTATAATATATTATAATATGTAATATTATATATATCATATATCACTCCTATATATATTAATATTATAATCAATATATATATAATATTAGATATAATAATATAATTCATATATAATATATAATTTATATATAATAATATATATCATAATAATATATATAATATATAATTTATACATAGTAATAATGTTACAATATCAATATAATAATATTATATATCATATAATATAATAATAATAATATTTTATTTATATTATAATAATATATATTACTTATAATATTATAATATATCATTATCATATAAAATCATATAATATAATAATATTTTAAATATTTTAAAAAATATACTTTTCAAAATGGATATCCATTTCGAAGAGTTTTTTATAATATAAAAAACTCTTCAAAATAGATATCCATTTTGGAAAGCTTTTAATATTAAAAGAAAATTCCAAAATGAATATCAATTTTGGAAAGCTATAAATAAAAAAAAACATCTCTATTCATTTCTAGAGGTGAAAGAAATGAATATCTACTTGATTCGGATCAAACTTTAAGTCATTTTTTTCTATTTTTCATCATTTTTTTGTTTTCTCACAAGTTATTTGTATAAGCTAGGCTTTTGTTTATAAATTTTAATAATTAGTTAAAATTATGTTAATTTTAAAATTTTTAATTATAAACAAGGTTTAAAATGGTTGAAGGATTTGAGAATGAAAACCCTCCACCAAACCCTCCTTCAATTCAAGATTTAATTGATATAAATGTTATTGAATTGAAGAATATTGAACTCAAAGATATGGTTAGCACCCTCATTTTTGTTTGATGACATCAAAATTAGAGGTAATAATTAGTCATGTTAAATCCCTCACAAGGAAACATACTTCACTTTAGGACTAGAGAGAATTGAAGATGTTACAATATGCTGATGGTTTGTCCTATGACCAATTCAAAGAATTAGAAATATCCAAAGCCCAATTAGCCCAATATTTTTTGAATCCCAAAAATCAAATGGTTTACACATGAGGGTATAACAAGAAAATTTTGGGATCGTTGGTGGATGGTGTTTGATAAACTACCCAACAACAATCTTGATGTCCCTCTTTATTTTCTCCACAAATTATATGCATAATTTTTTTTGTATTAAAAATCATTTATATAATAAGATTTTACATCTATTTTAGATTATGCAGATTTGATGGATAACACACCACTTAGGGTCTTGATCCTAGGTCAATATGTTTAAAACATACAATTTGTCCTTTATATCTTGATTATATATACAAAGAAGATTTGTAATTATATTCATCTTACAATACCAAAATCGGATCAATTGTAAAGTCCATCAACTCTTGTTCTTTCCAAGGTCTCATCTAGATATTTTGAGTTTTACTCCTTTTGGAAGGCTAAAAATTCATTATTATAAGGATAATTTCCAACTTCATTGATATGCCACTGTCTTCCAACTTTTGCCTAATTTTTTGACATTTACTAAATCCTTTTTTAGTAGTTTCCAAAACTTTTCCTTTGAATTCTTCATGGTAATTTTAACCTACATAGAAATATTATGAAATTTGAGTCTTCTATAAGGCTCAGTAAATACTCTCCTAGTACCCTGAAAACACCCTCATTTCTAGCCTTCCAAATTTTGCATAAGATATTAGATGTCAGAATAAGCCAAAATAAACTATTAGCCTTACATAAACCATCTATCGAATTAAAAAGAATTTCTTGCCATTTAATTTTACCTTTATTGAAGCCCAACCTACAAGATTAGTCAAAAACATATTCCAAATCTCTTTTGCAAATAAACAATCAAAGAAGATATGCCTTATATTTTTAGGTTATTTACATATAGTACATAAATTCAATTCATTAGAAGGCTGAGCAAAGGGAAGTTTTTGTAACACAAATAACCACTTAAAACAAGTAGCCTTTGGTTCTAATTTATATTATTCCACAACATCTTGAAAATTTTGTACCACTTTTTTGCTTCAAATTTTAGATTCCAACATTTTTTAATGTAACTATAAATATCTTGTGTGCACCTTAAGGATTTGTAGATTATTTTACGTTTTAAATTATGATTTTTTGTTCCATTGGACCAATTGATAATGTCAAGAACCCCATTGTCCCTTCCAAGGAAACCAACTACTTGAATGGCCCTGCAAACTTCCCTAAGGGTAGAGTATGTTCTCCATTGTGAAGGTGGGCGCTTGTATTTTGAGCTTAGTTCTAATAATGTTTTTAGTTGATTATTACAAATCATGTCCTTAAAAAATTTAATGTCATTTAAGTGCCATGTTTTATCTGAACAACCTTGCAATACAACAAACAATTTTTCTTTTTTGAGAGGTTCCACCAAATAGACCTATACTAACATATAGTACATTTGCTTAGATTCACAAATTCACTATTTTTAAAATGTGTTCTAATGATTTCCCAAGTTTTCCATAAACTTTTGAAAATGTTAGATCTAATAGGCAATACTAGAAAGCTCCCAAATAAGATGTCATTTAAGGGTAGTTGTTTCCAACCTTTTTTCTTTCTTTGGTGTACGAATGATTGAATGTTACTGAAAATTAGGACCTTCCATGGTTCATTTCCATTTAAGGCATGTTCAAGATCCATTTACCATCCAAGGCTATGCCATGCTTCTTTAAATATTTTAGCCCTAGTCCCCCTTCCATCTTGTCTATGCAACACCATTCCCATTTCACAATATTCTTTTTCTTATTGCCTTTCCCATCTAACCAGAGAAATTGCCTAATATTTTTTTGGTCATTTACTTGGTAGCTATTAAATAGCCATACTAAGGAATACTAGATAAAATATTTTGACACACTTGAAATCTACTCTCTAGTGAGAGATATTGTTTGTTCCATTAGCTTAGTTTATTGTCAGTTTTTTACTTAACCTAGTCCCACATATATTTTAGGAAAGGGTTAATTGTAAATGAAATGCCAAGGTATCTAATTTTCTTATTTGGCCCACCCCATTTGTATCTAAATTTACTAAACCAATTTGGGGGGCTCTTATTCCAATTGAGAATTATATATTTTTCCATAGAAATTCTAGCTCCTGAGGCTTCAAAAAATAGATTAAGCTTGTGCATAATATTTTCTATGTTCCTTTCAACCAAGTTAACAAATATTATAGTATCATCTACAAATTGTATATTTAAAAGTTCATCTCCATTAGGGAGATCTAACCTTTTTCCTTAGGTGACATAATAACAACTCTTAGTATGTAAAAGATAGCATCTGAGGCTATTACAAATAAAGCAGGCACAAGAGGAAATTTTTTTATTATAGACCCTTGTAGAGGGAAGTGTTTTGATAGCAAGCCATTGATGTCAATTTAGGCCACTACATCATTCAATAGTGTTCTCACCATTTGGAAAAATCCACTTGAGAAGATAAAGGATTCTAATGTCATCATTAGAAATGTCCATTCAACCTAATCATATGCTTTTCAAAATGTAATAGGAGCATACCAAAGTTTTGGCTAGAGTTCCTAGCCCATTCCATCGCTTCCTAGCTAGTTATGAGATTTTTTAAAATGTATCTTCCTTTGATGAAGCCAATTATGGGCACCAAAATCAAAAAGCTACATGATTACATTAGGAGCACTAACTAATATATACCCATTTTTGGATCAAACAAAACATTTAAACACTCTAGAGTTTCTTAGAGCATTAAGCTAAGTAGAGAGCCTTCAATGAAGAATTATGTGTAGAATTATGAGCAAAATTTAGTGATCTGTGTTTTCCAAGAGCAAGAGAAGGTTAATTTGAGAAGAGTTTTTAGATGGAGCTTTTTGAGTCCTCATCTCCTAGGGGACATCCTAGAAGGAAAATATCTCAAGGATTAGGTGGGTGTGGATAGCTTCCTCCTTAGTTCCAAGGGTACAAATCATATGCTTCAATCCTTGTGCAACCTAATCCCACAATCCCTAGTGTAACAAGTGTTTCAAAGGGATGCTACAAGGACCCTTCTCTAGTATTAGACTTTGTGCATGTGGAATCTTTGATCACAAATTAGCCAAGAACCTAAAGAACCTGATGGAGGGGGTTCATGCCTACATGCTTACAAAGGTTTGAAACAACAACTATGAGTCTTTCGGCTTTAGATTGTGGAGCTCTACCCTGACACAATACATGGAAGTGTACAACACTAATAATGGTGTCATTTAGGGTTTCTACTTGAATGTGGATATCAATGCAGAAGTAGTGTAGGAGATGCTTCGACTCCCCAATGACCCCAATGTAGATGTATACAATATTGAGAGCTTGCAGGCTATGTGGGACACCCATGTCTGAAAATTGAGGTTCCTCAATTCAATGCTCCATTGAAGCTACACCAAGATGCCACCTTTGCCCATCACTCTCACAAGCTTTGTTGCATAGGACATGAAAGATGTCCTATCTATGCTAGCATTCATTTTTGGGCTAGATTCAGACACCAATGTCCATAATTTTCATTTGGGCACAACCTTCCACTTGAAGATAGTGAGTAGGGAGAAGGCATACAAAATGGACATTGCAAAACCATTGTTGATGGACTCCATGCTCAGATGGTGAATTTTTTAGTGGAGAACACTTTCATGTATTATTATTTTCTTCTACACATGATCCTCTTCTAGAGCACTACCCTATTCTTCACCATCAATGTGATAAAAACAAGATCATACCCACATACAGTGATCCTCATCTTTGTGTGGACCCACATCCTGTTGGTCACTCAAGACTACGATGAGTTCATAGAGCACTTCCTATCTTTTGTCTTGATTAACCTTAGTCAGGAAGCAATCACCTTCTAAATAATATACAGTCAAAGAGAATGGCCCATATGAATGGTTCTTTAAAGCCCATTTCACATTCATTTGAGTCTATGGGTTTAAGGAGGATCCATTCTAGGTTTTGTGGATGCTTACAGACAAGAACTTGGCCCTAGAGTTGGCCCACCAACTTGATATGGTGGAATCCATTTTTGGATCAGGGTGAAAGAATAAGGACCTTTATGATATGAATCCCCTTTTCAAGGCCGAGTATTACAATGATGAAGATATCTCAAGAGCATTTGCTTGCGCTTAAGCTAGTAGACCTCAGGTTGGACCAGATCAACGATCAATGGAGCAATGACCCAAAAGACTATTTTTCCACTCTTAAGAAAACCTCTCCTTTCATTCATGAACCCCAACCACACTTCAAAGAGAGGAAGTCACTAATGAAGGATGATATCAAATATTACATTGATTTATCTAAGATCCCCTCAGACACCCGCCAACCATGGGAGTCTTTTTACAAACCAGTCAGGGATTTTGAACTTGCAAAGCTCATAACCAAAGGTCTAAGAGTATAACTCATAGAAAGGGGCTGGAGCAAGGAAAAAATGGAATCCTATTGGAAGTATAGGTAGGAGATCCATAATATGGAGCTAAATTTTGAGGATGTTAAAATTGATGAGCAATTTGAAAGGATCTTGGATGAGATCGAGCGGAAGAGGGAGTTTTTCTTGAAGAAGAGGACACCCCTTTAGGAAAAGAGGAGGGAATTTGTAAAATTCAAAGGCCTGCAACATGGCCTCCTCCTCTCTACACAAAAACCCAATAGAAGGAGTAGACAACTTGAGGGAAACAAGAAGTAGTGGGCACTCAGCCCACCGTCGAGGTACAACCATCTAGATCTCCCTTCGAGCCCAAAAATAAAAAGAGGAGAGTGTTGAAAAAGGGAGGGGGAGGTGAAGAAGAAGAAGAGGTAGAGGAATCAGGTGCGGGCACCACTTAGTTGCCCTCGATTGTTGCATAACAAGTAAGTTTTACTCTCCCTCTCCTTTCTCTTGATTCTTCATTATTTACTTCTTCCATGTCATCCACTACTTCTGCCTTGGTTATCACTCAACCATCCACCATGCTTGCACTACTTTCCACTCCTCCACCTTCACCAACTTCAAATACATCCATTGTAGCATAGTTGCTTGACATCCCATTTTGCAACTTACCACCCTTTTCACCTTCCACGTTGTTCATTCACCCACTCATCCCCGAGGGAACATCATTTGCTACCTCAAAACAAGTGGCCATTCCCTTCATATTTCCACAAGATCCCCATTTGTGGAGGAAATTATTCAATCACAAGATCAATTTCACTAGCAGTTGGAGATTATGAAAAAGGCCCAAGAAGCATGGATAGAGAAAAGAAGAGGAAAAGTGGTGAAGGCCATGGTGGTGCTGCACATTAGGTCCTTTTTCAACCCCACTCAACAATCTTTGATGATTGACTACATGGCACCCATAATAATCAATCCCCAAGAGAAAATGTATCCAAGGATTACTCAATTCACATCGTTGGCCTAAATCTCAGGTAGGTGAATTCACATGATAGGGTTGAGCTCATGGAAGAAACTCAAAAGTTTGTCACTACAAACTACCTCAAGGTCAACTGACATCTAGAAAAGATAGAACAAGAACTCATAAGAGTCAAGGTCACTGTTGATCACTTAAATGTAGAAGCCAAAGCCAAGGATTCAGAACTCACTAAAATGAGATTCAATTTGCAAACTCACATCACTACCGAGAGCTCCAAATTAGAAGCAAGCTAGAGGGAACATATGTAGGTACAAGTGGCAAAGCTAAAGGCTCAAGTGGAGAACATTAAAAATAAAAAAGAGGTTGCAAAAAATAAGCTGTAACAAAAAGAGATTGAGCTAGCATAGGCTCAAAAGTGTCTTTCAAACTCTATGAGATTGCAATAAAAAATGCAACAATAGTCCCAAGCTAGGGATCAATAAATCTAGTAGCTCAAGGATGACCTTGCTACCTGCTCCTAGACCACAAATATCCTCCCAATGGTCCAACAACTATAGGCCTCCTACTAGGAAAGGATTAAGAATGTTGCCTCACACTTGAAGCCTACGCTTAGGTTCATCATAGAATCACAACTCAACACACAAGTGGGCACATTTGTGGAGTAGTTCCTTGCCTTCATCTCCCCCAAGGTCTAAGATTTGTTGTAGCTACTAGTGGAAAAGTTGTATAACATGTTCGATGAGACACTTCAAGCAACAAGGGTTACTAATAGGAGGCAAGCAATGGTGAAGGTTAATGAGTTATTGAGCTGCAACAAGGCCACATCAAAAGTTGCAAGACATATTTTAAATTCCTTAGAATAGGTGGTTTGTATTATGAAGGGACACATTGAACAACTGGTCTAGTTAGGAATCCCCTCCCTGTTCCTCATTGACAACATGGTCCTTTTAGAGAACCAAATCAAAGAGTTGCTAATTGTGAAGTAGAATCACTAGACCATTTTTTGCAACTCTGAGTCAGGCACCAAATGTCTTTGACGTGGAGGCTATTTTGTAGCCACTTGCCTAGGTAGAGTTTCAAATGTGGGTAGTAGTACAAGGATTGAGTAGCTTCTTCTTTAAGGAGATAATCGATCTAGAAAGACCTTTCAAAGCTCTGAAAAATAAATCTCAACCCTCGAAGGATGAGTGGACCCCTCTGAAGTTCACTTTTCAAAAATTTTAAGTTTTGTGAGTGTTCTCCAATTTTGTAGTTTTTCTTCTTTTTGGGTCGAGGTAGTGTTTTTGGGGTTCTTCCATCCACATGAAGATTCTCCTATGAATCACCAAGACTGTGTATTAGATCCACGTTTTCAAAGGTTTTGTGTACGTTCAAAGGTTGGTTGATCCTTTATATCGACCTCCTCTTTGCTAGGTTGCTTTTAAATTGTTGGCTAAGTATTGACTCTTTCTACTAGTGCCACATGGTGCCTCCACACTCTTTCCTTATAAAAGAGCTCTTGACATCCTTCATAAGTAACACCAGCTCACCACACGTTGGATTCACATGTGGTTGTTTAAAAAAATATAGAAGATCTTTTAAGGAGTGCTTGCTCCTCAACCTGCCACATGCCATCACAACACTTTTTTGAGCTGCTCAAGCCTTGGTGAGCCTTGACTTGCGCTAGTGGTCGAGGAGCAATAGGTAGGGCCCAAAATATAGATATAGCCAAAAGGGAGTCAGGCTTCCATGCGGCAACTCAACACTCCTCGAGAGTGAAGGAGGTTACTTTATTATAAAAGGGTATTCCATTATCCATTATGATGAGTGTGATCCATAAATGGAGCCATCTTCATAGGGTTGTTCTCCTTACCACATTGTCATGGAAAGTTCCTCTATGGAAAGGTTTTTCTTGTCATATCTAGGAGTTATGCCATTGGTCGAGAAAGGTGGGCTTCATGCCCAATGAAGATTTCAGGACTAGTTTAGAGATAGACATGTGTCACCACAATGCTTTCTCTTAGCATCAAGAAAATTATGAGGTGTTAGGATTGCGCCATGTCCAAGACTGAAGACCATCTGCACGTATGAGCCGAAGCACTGTCTTTTTAGTTAGACGGTTACAATGACCTCATCATAAAGAAGAGTGCCCAACTCCAAGCAGTGATTCTTTTGTCTTGTAAACTCTACCACACCAAGGCCATTGTGCCTATATATTATGAAGTTATATCTTTTGTAAAACGACCTTTTTGGATTCACAATTTTTACCAAGAATAGTATTGTAATAGTTTTATATTTGAATAGAAATAGCAATTTTTTTTGTTTTTCATTCTTGAACCTTAACAAGCGTCTCTCACGAGAAAGATTAAATATTATATACTATTCCTTTTGGCCTTTGTAATTCATTCTTCACTCAACAATGAAGAGAACATGGTGTTATATGTTTAAATATGTGAAATCAATTACTATCTATTTTTTATATTTTTTTCGCTTCTATAGTACTTGACTTTTGTTTATATTGCAAACTTTAAATCTTGCACATGCTCTTTTAAACTGTTTGTAGTGCTTCAAAGATTTTAGGCTATATTATGCAATATTAAGAACAAACCACATCAATGATTTTGGAACATCACCTTAGGGTAGATTTTAATTTAGTTTGCTTCTTGCATTTCCTTCTTTCCCTTTTCTCCCCCAATATTCAAAGAGGCGGCTTCTAAAATCCTAGAGGTAGTTTCATAGATAACAAATTTGGTACCACATTTGTGAAACTTCCCAAAGGAGGTTGTTTGTCGAGAAGGACAGTTTTAGGCATCAACACCTCCATTATAGGTTTCAATGTAGACTAGTCTTTGTTTAGCACAACTCTCCTTTTTCAAAGAGAACTAGTTCATGTAACTCTACCCCTAGTTGCCTTGTTGCTTCTTTGAGCCTTAGTAGAGTGTACCACACATTATTCAAGGTTTGAAGTGCATTAATAATATTTTTACTGGGTTTAAATCTCTTTATGGTTCATTGTTGTTTCAAAGTAGGGGAAAAATCTTCACTTTTCTAAATGTGAAACTATGAAAATTTTGGGAAAGAAGCTATAGTGTGTTTTTGGAATGAGAATTTATTTAGAGAGAATGTGACATGGGTTTATCCCAACAACTTCCTAGCATAACCTATATCATATTGAAAAGCACAACAATAATGTGTGAAGAAAATCATATTCTATTTTGATAGAAATTTACTTAACCTAACTTCCTACATGCAAAGCTTCTAGAATGCTCTAGGAACTTAATTGTCTCATTACTTTTGTACTTATATATAACCTTGAGAAATAATATTGTTGTAAGAGAAAAGTTATGAGCTACATTACAAAGTTATATACAAGGTATTTGACTTTATGTAAAACAAATTACTTATTTGTGTGGTAAGGGCATTCTTGTGTTTCATTTTTCTTAAAGTCTGGAATGAGTGTTCACTTTTTCAAACTTTTTTATGGAGGATTTTATATAATCTACAAGATCATTTTGCTACCCAAAATGAGAGCACGAGCCTTGGGATAAAGCATCTTCAACTGAGAGGCAAGGACTAAAGAATATCCATTCTACCAAATCCATCCAAGTCATGATCCTACCTCATCCCTTATAGTATCTAGGCCTTACACTCAATAAAACTTGATCCTTGGTGGACTCTTTTAGAACCATTCAACTTCATGAAACCAAAGAACCAATGACACTTTTACATATTTTGAAAAAACCTTAATCGGTTACAATATATTTCTATTTATTAACCCTCACCATCATTGTACCACATGAAAATGTACCATTTCAACTATAAAAAAATGTAGTGAAAACTCTATTTTGTCTATAAAGTAATGATTTTCTTTGTGGGTAGTTCGAATTGCATATAGAATGAAGGGAACAAAGTTTCATGTATGACGTCACTCTAATCTTGATTCACACAATCTTAGTATGACTTATAACCAAAATTTTATTGGTGGAAAAACTTGTCAAAGATCAAAATGAGATGGACCTGACTCCTCAACTCTATCGAAACAGTTAAAAATAAAAATTCTGAAGTTAATCACGATTGAATATTGACTTGGTAATCACAACTATGGAATAAAATCTCCAACAAATTTCATAAATCCCGAGATGCAGTTGTATAGGTGATCGGCACTATGGAGAATATTGACTCTTCAAACAATGGTTTTTTAATTTTTATTTAAATTCTAGACCTTCGTGAAGAATCGATGGCTAGCTTGACTTTTGATCACTTCAATTTTAAATTTCAATTTCTACCCAACTACTAGATATAATAATAATTAGTTTACAGATTTTTTTGATAGAAGACAAACTATTTTTCAATCAACTATGTATTATTTTGGTACTAGGTAAACTGTCAACGTCAGTGTGAAGCGTAATCTAAGTTTCACACTATTTTATTATGGCGCTGAATTTTATTATAATGCTCCACTTACTCTCCCAACAAAAAAAATCATAATAAAAAGAATGAACATATTTCAAAAACGAGAGTGGAATATTAAGGATATTCCATGCACATGCACATGCACATTTTTCTGGATAAAACTATTAAAAATCTAATGAAAAACGAAGAAAACTAGTAAAAATCTAATGAAAAAGGGCAGCTTTAAAGTGTTATTTTTTATAATTGAAGAAATGCAATTAGAAAGAATAAAGTGCAGTTATAAAATTGTAGAGAGGAACTTCCATGCAGATTCATCCATAGAGTCACATCGATCATGCACACGATCTGGACCAAGGCTAGGAGTGATATGAGGTATGTTCACCTGTAAGAATATATATATATATATATATCAACTTACATGAATATCTAGTTAAAAAAATAATTAAAAATAATGAAAAAAGAATTGAAACATGCACATGCACACATACATGAATATCATCTGATATCGGATGACCTAAGTCCTCTAAAATAGTCGCCTCCACCATATCCACCAAACGGTCAAGCAATGAATCAACATCTACATCCATCTGATCTATCCCATGTTGTGCCATAAATGATGAATGTAGAGGACTATGAAGGTGAGATGGCATCGACGATGATTAACCAGAACCAATCAACATATCAATAAAACTCATAGTCTGTGTAGCTGCCGAATGAACTGTAGGTGGATCCTGATGCACACTAGTGCTCAACTGAGAGTGATGGGATCCTGGAACTGAACGAACTCTATGTCTCAAATGATCTCTAACATGCTCTATACCGATCCCATTGTCTAATGCAATGTTGGCATGTTCCTCCAACAGGTCCTCAGCCAAACAATGCAGAGTCATGCGTGACATATCTCCTATTTAGATACCATCAAAATAATTAGACATTTATCATATTTTTATATGTATAAAGTTTAGATACCATCAAACTATTTAAACTTATAGATTGCATAAAGCTATAAATTGAATCGTTAAAACTAATTTATTAAGAATCAAATCTAATAAAGTTTGAATTCATTGCATACTTGTTATAAATATCTCACTAATCCAACCATACATATTATATATGTTAAAAATATATATAATTGTTATGCCCATAATTTTTCACTATATCTTGACATGGATCTCCTTCAACTAGATCAATTAAAAATTATTTGTAATGTTGGAGGAAAATGGATTTAATATCATTAGAGTTGTCATGGAACTACCTCTCTTGATCAACGATAGATATTATCCACTCTCGAGAATGTAAATATGTTCAAGATAACTAAAAAATAATTTGTATCCCTTATATCCTTTCATCCAATGTAGCCTATCTCTTAATTGAGATCCTCTACCACAATTAAGTTCAAATCTTCTAAGTTTTATTTCAACGAAAGCAACCACTCATTGTAGAAAAGTTATTTAGTAAGTGCTAAAGCCAAAACAAGTTTTTTTTTTCTATTTGGATCCATATTTTTTTTCCATTCTAGATCTCTTTCTAGCCATATTCTTATTGTAAGATCATAGTAAGGTAGTGCAATAGATTTAATCACATCATTCCACAATATCACATCAACCAAAGGGATATTAGGCAAGCAAGGTGATCAATTTGATTGAGGTGGGAAGTGTTGAGCTTGAAGGATAGATTATTAGGTATGAGGAATAAGAAGTTTGAAAAGTTTAAAGAATTGGGAGGTGATATGTGAGATAGATTTAATAGAATCTACTTAAATAAGGGTGTTTTGTGGAGAGGGGACAATGGAAAGAGAAATAACTAAGTTTTAATCTATCAATACAACTAAGTTTCCCTTAGTTCACCATCTCTTTAGTTGGTCCAAGTGAACTAGTGATGAGTATAAGAATATTTTTTGTCTAAAATGGGATCTAAACCCCTCATGGTATTTCTAGTTAGGATGTAGGAATTCAATTATTTTTTAGAGAGTTTATGAGAACTAAACCAACTTGTATCTTGTTTTTTTCCACCATATCATATCATATTTTTTGTCTAAAACTTACAATTATGACATATTCTTATGACATTTAAGAGCATGACTATAGAATATTTACAGTAAAGTATTGACTAGTCAACATTATGAAAAATCATAAGAAATCTTTTAAGAAATAGCGACCACAAGAGATGTGGACATTTACAAGAACTTTTTTTTTTAAGAAAAAGTGGGAGACCACTTATAATTTTATTTATATATAATATTTTACATATAGCTGGTTCAGGACATACTGGCGGAAAGAACCAGCAAGAAAACCCCCAGTTGCAGTCCGAGTAACAAATTTTACAAAATATCAAAAAGACCAGTGAGGTCCTAGTACAAATGACCAATTGTCTAATTACAACATGTTACAAAAGCACATTGGTTTGAATACATCAGTACAAAATCATCAATCTCTTCCATGGAAATGGCATATCTGTATCGGTTTAGAACTTGGTAGAGATGCACTACATGTCGCTATCAGGATAATAACATGCCTTGAACAGGAATAGGTCCTTCTTACAAAAAACCTTTGAATAACACTAATATTAGAAATTAATAAATACAGTATATTGTATAACTCACTCAGAACAATGGAATAATAGTCTCAACATAATCTGTCAAGTATAGATAATGATTATTCATACTAGAAGCCAACAAGACCACCTATAACAGTTCATCTATACTGAGGGGTCCACATGGCACTATGAGCCTTTTGAAATCCTTCCATCTAAAATGCATCATTCCAAGACTATTGGGAGGGTATACAGAGAACCAAGTATTAATTAATTTCAATGTTATCGAAAGAAGATGAAGGTCCTTATTTACCCTTAAATGATATTTAAATTGGATATTTTAATGTTCAATATAATGAAATGTTTAAAAAATGAAAGTGACAATAATATTGAAAATAAAAATGTTGAACATGAATGTGAAAATATTGTAAAATTTGATGGAACACCTATTGATAAGAGTAGCATCATAGAAGAAGAAGAAGAAGAAGAAGAAATACATCAACACTTTCTTGACTAATGTGGATATTAACCCTATGACATTGAAATTGCACTCAATAATCGACTTGTTGATAACAATGATTAAATTGATAGCTCATACGAACCAATGAAACCCAATGTTCAAATTACAAGAAGAGAGAAAAACCTTGCAGAAGAAAAAGAAATTAAAAACTATCTTGTGTAATGAGAGTTTGAAAGCAAATTAAAAACACTAAGAACCTAAAATATTTGAAATTGATGAGCATAATAGAAATTTACAGCAGGGTCATCACAACCATTCAAGTCAGGGCTTCAAAAATCTAATGAATGGTTTTCCAATACATATTAACCAAAAAAATTCCAACAATTTATATACTAAAGATGTACAAATGAATTTTACTAAATGAATTTCAAAGATTCGTAAACAAAAGTTTGATCAAAATATTATTTTCTTAAAATTACTTTTATAATTAGGAAATGATGTGTTTATGAATATGATTGACATCGATGGCTATAAATTTCAAGGTAGACATTCAATATAATTCATAAGGTGTTATAACATTAAATGCTTATTATTTAGTTACTTTTAATCAATGTTTATGATTTATTAAGATTTTTAATACTTAATGGTGTTTTGGGGAGTAGCAGTGATAGATCTAGCTCATTGAGAAAGGATATAGGTAGAGAGGAGGAGTGACCTTGACAAGGATTGAGAAATGGATCACCTCAGGGTGGTAGATATGAGTGGAACATATCCATAGAGAAGGATATGCTAAGAGGATAGATATAGGAGACAAATACCTTAGGGGCACCTTTTTAGTTGTGTGTATGCTTTGTAGAGTGGATTTAATCATGAGTGCTTTGATGTATTTGAAGACACATTTTTATGAGAACATAGATAATATGATATGGGAACTATTAGTTGTGTTGATGATGGGTGTGATATTTTATGTGTATGTTGATGATGTGCATGATATATAGTTATATTTCTTGTATTTGGATGCTCATAGGTATGGATGTTCATGAATCTTATGTGTATGTCTAATGGTGGCATGAAGGATAAATATGGCTATCAAAATCTCACTATTATCTTGGACAATTGTATATATGATTATTATTCAAATTGTAATGAACCTAAGTTAATTTGATAGTTATTAGTGAAGTTGAATTAGAAGCATGGATTGTGCTTTATTATACACATTTTACGTTTAAAAATATGGGTCTAATTTTTGTGATATTGAAAGTCAGTTAAATTTCTTCAATAGTATATCCAAGGTATAGGGATATATTAGTGGTAAGAGTAGTGTAGGATAAAAATGAGAATGTATAAAGAGGGAAGGTCTAGAAAATATTATGGTAATAAAGGAGAAGATAATTATAAGGTTAGATTACAGATAAGGAGGAATGGTAAGAAGAACACATCAGATAGGAGGAAAAGTAGTAACAATGGTGAAATATAAGGTGCGATGGAGATAAGAAAATACTAGTGGAGAGAAATATGTAGAGGACATGGGTGTGATCCCACAGCGGTAAACTATAGTGTGATAGGAGGAATCATTATAAGAGGATGAAGGGTAGATAGATGGGAGGGTACAAATATTAAACCATTAGAGTGGTAATATTATGAATAGTATTAATTCCTACAGCCGCCACTCTAATACATATTATAAATTACGAAAGCCAATGAGGTGATATTGAGGAGAGGTATCACGTAACAATTAGAAATATCTTGTTTAGCAACATATGTATCTAAATCATAGTTTTGATCATTATTTTTCATCTTCTTTAATGTGGCTCTTTATATGGTTGTCATTAGCTATTATATCAAAAAATGATTCAATCATCATTTTATTTGCTAGCCATATTAGAGTTAAGATGAAAACTCCAAACAAGATTTTAAAGGATATTAATTTAACTAGATAAAAGATCAAGGAAAACACTCTCAAATGATGCACATACCGTTAAATTGCTTAGACAATGCATATTTCCTAATAATGTGTGCAACTAAAAACTAATAACATGTAATGAATGGATGTAGGTGATAATAATTAAATAATCCTAATTGAACTAGGGTTGTCCCTTTTATATATTTAAGAAGTTGTAAGAGCATTGTATGAAATTGTAAGATGGGAATTACTTATGAAATGTTATATGACACATAAGAGAATAAAAGGGGTTACCTGACTATTGACGGAATTATGAAAATCATCAAGAGATCACTGTAACAATGGGTTTGAATATGTCAAAAATGGAGTGTCGGTTATCAGGAGGAGGATTTGAATTTTTTTGACAAGATGTAAAGAATTTTCTAAATACATCCTATAAACCAAGTCAAGGAATATGGTGTTGGAATTTGTGCCAAATTTGGTGCCATTTTTAGGTCATTATTTTGGCTCATGGCTTTGGTAAACCACACTTGGTTTATGGTTTAAATTTTTCCTATTTATGGGTGTTTGAGATGGAGAAAGCATAATGATTTTATAGGTATCATCATGTTACTAGAAATTGCTCCATATGAATCACATGTTGATGATACTACTATGAGGGTATGCACATGAATATTTTATTGTAAATGATATTATTATCAAATAATATAATTGGTTCATGTTTTTGGTTGTGGGATTTTTCTTCCAAGAGGATTTCTTCCCATGTATAATTATGTTATAAATTTATAATTTATACATTTTTCTTGTAACTAAAATTAAATCTATTTTGCATATTTATCTCTTGATAGGTTAATATGGGAAGTGTTTCCACGCCTCAAATTCCTTTTAAAATACTATCCAAGTCTTAATCAGTTTACATCCTCTATCTTATTGTGCAATACCTACCTACCACCAAAAATGTGTAGAGATGGACATTTTTAATGTTACAAATGATACAATTTGTGGTTCTATTTGAACTTCATAACTTTATATTGTTTGTTTCCATATGCTATTAAGTTCTTATATATATTTCACTTGGTCTTTCCATTTAGGAGCAGGCTAACCATAGCTTTGATTGCTGAAATGGGAAGGCATATTTCATTTACGCATAGGACATAAAAATGTATGCAAAATGGGGAAGCAAAATACTGTATGTTGAAAATGCTTTAAAAAATTTCAAACAAATGCAATTTGAATTCAACAAATTTGAAAAAATTCACATTTAGGGTTTCAAAATTTAACAAATAAATGTATTTTGAACTCTACAAAATTCAAATTTCACATACCTAGTGCTCGATATGCAAGTCGGGTTGATGAACTTTGGAGAGATGAAGTTGAGTTTGCATTCGCCGGAGAGAAGAAGTTAGTTTGCTTGCCATCACGGTCTCAGTTTGCCACACGCACCAGGGAAAGCAACTGGTAAAAAGAAAGTAAAAATGACAGTTGAAAATGAGAATGTTTTTGTTTTTTGTCATATTTAAGGGGGTTTGGTCGAACCCATGTTCGACCAAACCCATTTAAATATGATTATTTTTATTTAGGGTTTGTGGGTTCGGTCGAACCTATGATGAGGTTCAATCGAACCATTGAGTTCGACCAAACCCATTGAGTTTGGGGAAAAGGAAAAAAATGAAATTTCCTTCCTCATCTAATTTGTAAACCACTATTCTGAAGCCACCCCTTATTATGTATTTGTTTTTTTAGTTTTATTAAACATAGGTTTTTCATAAAAAATGGTCTTTGTTCTGCACATGTAGAAAAATAGCAGATTTTTTTTTTTAAATTAAAGATATGAGTGCACCAGATATTGAAGTTCTTAATCCAACAAAAAAAGAAAAATTGAATTTTGATATATACAAAAAAAGTTACGCGTTATATGGTCACACTATGTTTGAATTGTAATTGGTTTGATTTCGAAACTTGATTAAAGAAAAAATATTCAATAAAAAACTATCTAAGCAAGTGAAAGCACTATATATCGAAGTTACAAATCTAAATTCAAAAGAATTAGAATTTTATCCTTCATGGAAAAAAAGTTATACGTTATACGGTGTGTGCCACTTTTTTAAAATGTTGTTTTCTGTAAAAAAACCCATTTTCATGGGAGATGGAAAAAAAAGTGCAATCTAATTCAAAAAAATTTGAAAAAAATATTTTTAGAATCTAGAGACAAAATGTGACGAGACTCTTGTTTCCATCATCTTCAAATTCCTCATGGTTTAGCTACTATAGGTGCCTGAATGTGAAAATTTAGCTAAAAATAATAATTACAATGTCTAGTTTGGCCAAAAATTGTAAACCACTATTGTGGGATCACCCAAGGGACACATTGAACAACTAGTCTAGCTAGGAATCCCCTCCCCGTTCCTCATTGACAACATGGTCCTTTTAGAAGACCAAATCAAAGAGTTGTTGATTGTGAAGTAGAATCACTAGAGCATTTTTGCAACTCCGAGTTAGGCACCAAATGTCTTTGAGGTGGAGGCTATTTTGTAGCCACTTGCCCAGGTATAGTTTCAAATGTGGGTAGTAATACAGGGATTGAGTAGGTTCTCCTTTAAGGAGATAATCGATCTGGACAGACCTTTCGAAGGTCTAAAAAATAAATCTCAACCCTCGAAGGATGAGTGGACCCCTCTAAAGTCCACTCTTCAGAAATTGTAAGTTTTGTGTCCTCCATTTTTGTAGTTTTTCTTCTTTTTGGGTCAAGGCTAGTGTTTTTGGGGTTCTTCCATCCGCATGAAAATTCTCCTGTGAATCACCAAGACTGTTGATCAGATCCACGTTTTCAAAGGTTTTGTGTATGTTCAAAGGTTGGGTGATCCTTTATATTGACCTCCTTTTTGCTAGGTTGCTTTTAAATTGTTGGCTAAGTATCGACTCTTTCTACTAGTGCAACATGGTGCCTCCACACTTTTTCCTTATAAAAGAGCTCTTGACATCCTTCATAAGCAACGCCAGCTCGCCACGTGTTGGATTCACATGCTGTTGTTTAAAAAAATATAGAAGAGCTTTTAAGGAGTGCTCTCTCCTCAACCTACCACATGTCATCACAACACTTTTTTGAGCTGCTCAAGCCTTGGTGAGCCCTGACTTGCACTATTGGTCGAGGAGCAATAGGCCGAGGCCACAATACATATATAGTCGAAAGGGAGTCGGGCTTCCACGTGGCAACTCAATACTCCTCGAGAGTGAAGGAGGTTACTTTATTATAAAAGGGCATCCCATTATCCATTATGATGAGTGTGATCCATAAATGGATCCATCTTCATAGGGTTGTTCTCCTTGCCACATTGTCATGGCAAGTTCCTCTATGGAAAGGTTTTTCTTGTCATATCTAGGAGTTATGCCACTGGTTGAGAAAGGTGGGCTTCGTGCCCAGTGAAGATTTCAGGACCAGTTTAGAGATGGACATGTGTCGCCACAATGCTTTCTGTTAGCATCAAGAAAATTATGAGGTGTTAGGGTTGTGCCATGTCCAAGACTGAAGACCATCTGCACATATGAGCCGAATCACTCTCCTTTCAGTTAGACGGTTACAATGACCTCATCATGAAGAAGAGTGCCTAACTCTAGGCAATGATTCTTTTGTCTTGTAAACTCCGCCACACCAAGGCCATTGTGCCTATATATTATGAAGTTATATCTTTTGTAAAATGACCTTTTTTGGATTCACAATTTTTACCAAGAATAGTATTGTAATAGTTTTATATTTGAATAGAAATAGCATAATTTTTTGTTTTTCATTCTTGAACCTTAACACGTGTCTCTCATGACAAAGATTAAATATTATATACTGTTCCTTTTGGCCTTTGTAATTTGTTCTTCACCCAACAATGAAGAGAACGCAGTGTTCTATGTTTAAATATGTGAAATCAATTATTGTCTATTGTTTATTTTTTTTCGCTTCTATAGTACTTGAATTTTGTTTATATTGCAAACTTTAAATCTTGCACATGCTCTTTTAAATTGTTTGTAATGCTTCAAAGAGTTTAGGCTATATTATGCAATATTAAGAACGAACCACATCAATGATTTTGGCACATCACCTTAGGGTAGATTTTAATTTAGTTTGCTTCTTGCATTTCCTTCTTTCCCTTTTCTCCCCCAATATTCAAAGAGGTGGCTTCTAAAATCCTAGAGGTAGTTTCATAGATAACAAATTTGGTCCCACATTTGTGAAACTTCCCAAAGGAGGTTGTTTGTCGAGAAGGATAGTTGTAGGCATCAACACCTCCATTATAGGTTTCAATGTAGACTAGTCTTTGTTTAGCACAACTCTCCTTTTTCAAAGAGAACTAGTTCATGCAACTCTACCCCTACTTGCCTTGTTGCTTCTTTGAGCCTTAGTAGAGTGTACCACACATTATTCAAGGTTTGAAGCACATTAATAATGTTTTTACAGGGTTTAAATCTCTTTATGGTTCATTGCTATCTCAAAGTAGGGGAAAAATCTTCACTTTTCTAAATGTGAAACTTTGAAATTTTTGGGAAAGAAACTATACTGTTTTTTTGGAATGAGAATTTATTTAGAGAGAATGTGACATGGGTTTATCCCAACAAATTCCTAGCATAACCTATATCATATTGAAAAGCACAACAATAATGTGAGAAGAAAATCATATTCTATTTTGATAGAAATTTACTTGACCTAACTTCCTACATGCAAAGCTTCTAGAATGCTCTAGGAACTTAATTGTCTCATTACTTTTGTACTTATATATAACCTTGAAAAATAATATTGTTGTAAGAGAAAAGTTATGATCTACATTACAAAGTCATATACAAGGTATTTGACTTTATGTAAAACAAATTACTTATTTATGTGGTAAGGGCATTCTTGTGTTTCATTTTTCTTAAAGTCTGGAATGCGTGTTGACTTTTTCAAACTTTTTTATGGAGGATTTTATATAATCTACAAGATCATTTTGCTACCCAAAATGAGAGCACGAGCCTTAGGCTAAAGCATCTTCAACCGAGAGGCAAGGACTAAAGAATATCCATTCTACCAAATCGATCCAAGTCATGATCCTACCTCATCCCTTATAGTATCTGAGCCTTGCACTCAATAAAACTTGATCCTTGTTGGACTCATTTAGAACCATTCAACTTCATGAAACCAAAGACCCAATGACACTTTTACATATTTTGAAAAAACCTTAATCGGTTACAATATATTTATGTTTATTAACCCTCACCATCATTGTACCACATCAAAATGTATCATTTCAACTATAAAAAAATGCAGTGAAAACTCTATTTTGTCTATAAAATAATGATTTTCTTTGTGGGTAGTTTGAAGTGCATATAGAATGAAGGGAACAAAGTTTGATGTATGACGTCGCTCTAATCTTAGTATGACTTATAACCAAAATTTTATTGGTGGAAAAACTTGTCAAAGATCAAAATGAGATGGACCAGACTCCTCAACTTTACTGAAACAGTTAAAAATAAAAAATATGAAGTTAATCACGATTGAATATTGACTTGGTAATCACAACTATGGAAAAAAATCTCCAACAAATTTCATAAATCCTGAGATGCAGTTGTATAGGTGATCGACACTATGGAGAATATTGACTCTTCAAACAATGGTTTTTTAATTTTCATTTAAATTCTAGACCTTCGTGAAGAATCGATGGCTAGCTTGACTTTTGATCACTTCAATTTTAAATTTCAATTTCTACCCAACTACTGGATATAATAATAATTAGTTTACAGATTCTTTTGATTGAAGACAAACTATTTTTCAATCAACTATGTATTATTTTGGTACTCGGTAAACTGTCAACGTCGGAGTGAAGCATAATCTAAGTTTCACACTATTTTATTATGGTGCTGATTTTTATTATTATGCTCCACTTACTCTCCCAACAAAAAATAAAAATAAAACAAATGAACATATTTGAAAAAGGAGAGTGGAATATTTAAGGATATTCCATGCACATGCTTCCGGATAAAACTATTAAAAATCTGATGAAAAAGGGCAGCTTTAAAGTGTTTTTTTTTTAATTGAAGAAATGCAATTAGAAAGAATAAGGTGCAGTTATAAAATTGTAGAGAGGAACTTCCATGCACATGCACATGCACATGTTTCCATGCACATGCACATGCACATGCACATGTTTCTGGATAAAACTATTAAAAATCTGATGAAAAAGGGCAGCTTTAATGTTTTGGTTCTCTTTTTAAAAACTTTTTCGTGCACTAGGTAGAGCTTTGTTGGCCATTTCACTCCTAGGAGCCACAGGTCTATTAATGAATTTTGCATTCTTCGACACATATACATATATGTAAGTTTTAATATACCCTTTTTTTTAATAAATAGTTTTTATATTATCATTTTTAAAATTGTGTTATATATATTCACACAAAAAGGTAGGTGAGCATAGTCACATTCTTAGAGTTTAAGTAGGATTATAGTTAATCCCAAGCAAAATACATTAACACAATCAAAACTAGTTATTAAGGGGTGAGAGCAAGAGTAGAGAGATGAGGATGAGGATCTCAAACATCTAGTTTGCCCACACATCATTGAAGTTTGAAGTGTTTATGAGAGAGTCTCATCCATCGCCATCATCTTTAACATTATTATCTTGTAACATAAATAGGAGAAATACCAAGATTCAGATGAGGAAATTTGTCAAAACTAAGCTAACCTATATTCCTACCACTAAAAAGTGATGGCGAAGAATAGACATGGTCAAGAGGCCACAACCAATCCCATTGAGCACGATATCTTCTTACAAGAGATAGAAATGATTGTGAATCAACATCTTGATTGTCATGCACAAAATGATTACATTCTCAAGATGAGGTGGGATTCAAAAGAATTTGGTAACAACACAAGGGGGCATTACCCCAGTGATCCAACAAAACTTGTAAGAGAGCAACATCAAGTGTAACTTTATTTACTTACACTTGAATCTATATAAGCACATTAGAACATATCACAACTTTAGTGTAAAGAAATAAATTGTAAACAATAAAAATATAGAACAAAAGAATTTCTATCTTTTGAGATGTTAAAAATAATCCTCACCTTGAAGGCATGCCAAATATAATTATAACTGGAGCATATTTGAGACCAATCCCCTATTAACACCATATGCCAAGAAAAAGGTTCATCCCTAAAAGGCTTGAAGAAATCATGAATCCAAGTCCAATTATCTTGAGCCTTGGGACATAACCAAAAGAGATGCTTGAGAGACTTCCATAACCACAAAAAGGACATCAAGGATTTTGAAATCCCCAAGTGAGTTAACCTAGAACCAATGAGGAGGCCTTCGAAAAGAATACATCAAGAAAACAAGCTAGCTTTTATTCAAGCACAACTGATCAAATGTTGTGAAATTTATGCTACCAAATTGGTAATGGAGACTATATAAGCCATCATTCATTCAAAGTAGGCACCATAGAAAAATAAGATGAATTCCAAGAATGTCATTACGAGACTTATGATTTTGAATTTTTGTATTAGGATACAACTTCCAATCTTTCCACTAAGGTTTGCAAGACCAAATGCTAAATTTGTGAGCCACATCTATGAGGATGGCTTCAATTACAACATCAAAGGTTTCATCATCTTGTTTGGAAAAGTAAAATTTATCCTTGGATTCATTTCAAGATGAAATATTCTTGGTAACTTTAGAAAAAAGATTAGGGAGGGTTTTAACACCCTTTTTGAGAAGCCTCAAAGCACAAACCCAAGGGATTTTAGCAAGAGGATGAGTTTAAAATTGCATAAGAGTGGGCCACCAAATAGATTTTTGATTAATAGAAAGACCATTATAAAAATAGTGTCATTCTAGAGAATCCAAGGCTTCATATCTTCCCAAGCCCGCCAAATAATTTTCATTAAAAAATTCCATAAAAGGAGAGTATGAGGACCAATTCCCTTCTAGGTTAATCTCCTAGTTGGATGACCAAAAGAAATAATATGCCACACCAAAATTTTCTATGCATTGTTACCATCTATAACATGAATAATCCAATTGGTATATGAAACCAAACCTTGATGCTAAGTGGAAATTATGCTTGATCCACCTACATCATGAGGGAGATAATAGTACTTCCAAGCCACCCAATGAAAACCTCAATGATTTTTTGAGGAGGCAAAAGAAAATCTCTATGAATCTTTTATAGCTTCAAATATGAGGCTTTAGAAGGCACCTAATAGGAAGAATAATAAACATGGGTGGTCGTCTGAATCTTGAAAAAGATTAAAACATCCATACCAAATATAGAGGCTTAGTAACCTAGTAAGGGAACTTCTTCTCAATTCTAACAAGCATATCTTGCCACAAAGGTAACATAGAAGCTTGAAAATCAAGAGGTATGCATTAAAATTTAAAAATCTCACTATACCTAATCTACTTCCACCCAAAAGAGTTGAGCTAGGGAGTTTTTGGTAAGAAGGAAAATCTGTAACATTGAGTAATTTTCCATTGAATTGTTGAACACAAGTCTTTAAAAAAAATTGGAAGAAAAGGCTCAAAGATTATTTAACACTATTTTCCTCTTCCAAAAGAGAGAAAATATTTGTCTTGACAAAATGACCATTAACAAGTTGAGCTAATGAATTAGGTAAATAAATACCTTTAACTAGCCCTTGAGAAACTGAATGATCCAAGAGGTGTCCAAACCCTTCAACAATAAAAACAAAAAATACTATAGCTAAAGGGAATTTCTAGATAATAGACTTGAAAAGGCCAAAAAAACTAGATTGGTGGTCATTGATAGTGAGAAAAGTTGAAGCATATATAAAGAGTGTACAAATTGATTCAATAAACCAAGGATCATATCACAATGCCTAGAGCATTGCAATAATAGAAGGCCACCAAATAGATTTTTGATTAATCTCCTAGTTGGATGACCAAAAGAAATACTATGCCACACCAAAATTTTCTATACATTGTTACCATCTATAACATGAATGATCCAATTGGTATATGAAACCAAACCTTGATGCTAAGTGGAAATTATGCTTGATCCACCTGCATCATGAGGGAGATAATAGTACTTCCAAGCCACCCAATGAAAACCTCAATGATTTTTTGAGGAGGCCCAAAGAAAATCTGTATGAATCTTTTATAGCTTCAAATATGAGGCTTTGGAATGTTTTGTTATTGGCTACAAGCTTGCATATCAAGGTAATTTGAGGTTCGAGAAAAAATATTCTTTTAATTTAATATTGTTATGGTTCCTTGTTGTTCTCCATTTTATTTTATGGGTGGAGCTACCTTTCACTGCACATTATGGACAAGACTACATTATACCTCCTTTAGAAAGATGCTTTAAATGTGGGTAAAATTTTTTAGTCCACTTTGTAACTCTCTATAATTATGCTCTTACATGCACTATCATAAATTGTCTTACACATCTTATATGATACAAGATGCCCTTACACATTTTTACATGCATCATATAAAGACATACACATGACATAATGGTCAATTCATACATGGGATGCCCCATTCCCTAAACAAGGCATAAACAATAAATAATACCACTGAATAAATATTTCAAACATTAAGATGTGGAAGGTGTATGACACACCCAATCCCAACAAACAAAGGTTGTGAAAGAAGAATTATTCAATAAGAAGCCATTTTGATCTTCACAAAAGAACATGTTTTTGATAAGATATATTTTTCTACAACAACTAACATACATGAGATGGGAAGTCAACCCCTTCAAATACTACCAATCCACCATTTTTACAACCATGGGGAAATACTCTTGTATAAAATTAGACACAAAATTTACAATTTAAAAAAATGTATAAACTTTTTTTATAATGTTAGAAACAATGTTATGTTCTTAGGTAAAACGATAAAATATCATATCAAATAGATAATAAAATATTATTTTCAAATGAGATTATGGGTGGAAACATCTCTAATAAATGATGTTACTAACATTTGAATTAAGACAGGTGTTGATTTTCATGCCGATGTTGATAGAGGCGTGGGGAGCGAGATTCTTGTTTGGGGATAATCGTATATATATAATATATTAATTGTTTTGGTAAAGTTGAGAAGTCCAGTCCATCTCCGAAAGTGGAGAATAATAATAAAAAAATTGCAGCACCTTAAATAAAATAGTGTGGAAGAGTGCGCCAACGTTGACAGCACTAAGGGAATTTGTCCTTTCTCTATTATTCTACTGTGGTATTCACTTTATTTGCTATATTGTTTTTATTTAAAATATTGAAAAATAAATATTAGTCTAAGGTTTTTATATAATTTTAATTAATAAATTTCTCCTTGATGGTTGAAATATAGGGTTGAAGGATTGAACACAAATTATTAAAATGAAGCACTTGATGCGACATGATGAATTTTGATAAATTAATTTAGTTTATTCAAAAAGTCTATGAAAAATTAAAGGAATAGTAATTTGAATTCATCAAACCTTTATTTGTAATCTATAAAGTATTGTTCAAATGTAGCTGAATTATATATTTTGGTTCATGATTCTAAGTCTATTAATAATAATTAGTTTTTAATTATAAATTTTCTAAAACGACTTCATAATCAATATTTTCTTCTTATAATTTATTATTCAATAAGGATTAGGGATGACATATTCAAAAGGAGACTTGGTCTATGCGACATAATGGATTACATTAAAGACCCTAAGATGAAGGGTTTGATCTACATTTATATAAAGTATTGATTTGGACTAGAGTGTATAGTTTATTGGTTGAATTTTTTAAGGACATTTTTTTGCAAATTGCTTAGGAATTGCGAGAGTATAGTTGAATGGGAAATCAATTAACTTATTATCAATAAATGCTTGAAATTGTGTCAGATTAGACCATATAAAACCCATCCCATGGTAATCCTCTTAAATTTAAATAAGATGAAAATTTTCTAAGAGATTGATTATGAAAAATACCAAGTTTACATTTGTAGGGTCTATAATATTATTTTATACTATACTATGGACTATCCTCAAATTTAAAAGATGCTTTATGATTAGAAGTTGTACCACCTTCAAAATCTTAGGAACAATTGTAAATATTTAATATTTAATATTGTAATACAGGCCCCTTTTCAAATAGGGTGTCACACATGAAGGGACTCTCAAGAATCCATGTGAGATATATTATGACACTTGAAAAATGTGTTACGGTGGGTGTAAGAGAGTATTAAATATGGGAATATTTTAGGTAATAAGGAGAATATTAGAAGACAGTTTGTCTTCTAATTGAAGCACCTAGTTTAATTGTTGACTAGTCAAATTGTGGGGAACTTTAGACTTACATGCATGAAAGGTGACACTTTGGTTTTAATGGTGTGCTTGACCATGACTTGGACCCCTCCTTTGGAAATCCATATGATTTTGGTGAAACCACAAGTATTTATGTAGACAAAAATTTTTTATAAATAAAGGCCTTAACATACTAGTTTGGTATTGGTTTGACGTATATTGTAGGACTTTTGGGGTTATCTATTAGCATGTTGTTAGAGAGTTGACATAAAGGCTACATCAGTTTTGAGATCTTCTCAATCATTTGAAAGACTTATTTGAAGTTGATATATTGAGGTCTACATTTGAGGTTGAGTTTTTATACAAAAGGGTTTTCCCAATATATATCTATTATTATCTCTTTTCTTCTCTATCTCATTTTATCTTTTGTAGTGTCATAAATTGTCACCCTTGACAATTTCACACTATGTTTTGCTCCCCCTAAATTATTGAGCCTAATTGGGTCCCTAATTTTATGCATTCTATAAGCCCATTTGTACCACTTTTGGATAAGTTACAAGCATTGAAAGAAGGAAAGTAATTAACATTTTTCCCCTGATACATTGTGTCCTGGAAAATAGGGCCAAGACCCATACACCCATGGGGGTATGGGTCCCCCTAATCTCTTGGGGACCAAATTTTAATATGTCAGAGTGGCCATCTTAACATTCAAATTTCAAATTTCAAATGTTAGCTATGAGGATTTAATTCTCAAAAAATTAGAGAAATTCCTATAAATAGCTAGTCTTATCATCATTTGAAATATATCTATGATCATGAAAAGGTGAAACAATATATGTCAAGAAAGACATTCTACATTTGTTTGCAACAACCAAGATCCCAACATCGTCAAATTCCATGAGCTTAAATGTTACACATATATCGTTATTTTGTGAAGGCTAACACTTTTGAGGTCTCAGCATTCAAGAATGTAAATAAGATCCAGCACCTTGAAAGATGCATGACTTCAATCTCTTCAAGGAAACCATCAAGGTGTGGAGTTGGACTTTGTGATTTCATCATTCTTCCTATCCATATCATCCATTTACGCTGACATTGCCATTGTAGAAGGAAACACTTATGGGGTTTGACTACAAGCTCTAAATGGTCTCAACATTCTTCCCACCTTGAACGTAGCCCCATAGGTTTGACAGGACTAAGATAGATCACGTTACAATTGTTGCACCAAAGCCTCCCAAATTATCAACCAGAGAAAATACCTACAAAATTATTGAACAAAATTATGACAACTTTATAGATGGAAAATCAAGTCAGTTTGTCACTAGAGGACCTCGTGAAGAGTAGACAATCATCGTACACCCACATGCCCCAGACTGGTGGTTCTAGCATACAGATCCAACTATGATAGCACATTCCATTACCCCAGATTTTCCACAAATTGGTTAGTTCATTTTGGAACACCCATTACACAGTCATAGTGGAACTTAGCTGTCTACTCCAATTTATGGTACCCAAGTGTCCGGATCCAAACTCGATTTCGGCCATAAGACTTTTAATATTTGACCAATACCAGAGATAACCAGATGAGGGTTGAGATTTCTAGGTTTAGGGTTTAAGGTATAGGGTTGAGGATCTAGGGATTAGGGCTTAAAGAATAGGCTGAGCATAGAAGGTAGAGGGTTGAGGGTTATAATTGAGGCATAATATTTAGCTTGTTGAGTGTATAATATTAAGTGTGTAAAGCATAGGGATTAGGGTTTAGGATATTGGGTTTAGGGTTTATGATATGGATTGAGGGTATAAGGCATAGGGTGACTTGGGTTGAGAGTACATCTAGTTCAGGTTTTAAGCATAGGGTTGAGGGATAATATTAAGGTTTAGGGTATAAGGGTGAGGTTATATGGTATAGGGATGAGGATTTGTGAGTGTAGGGTTTAGGTTTTAAAGTATAGGGTTGAGGGTTATGAGTTTATAGTTGAGGGATAATGTTCAAGGTTGAGTTTCTAAGATATAGGGTTCACAGTTTAAGGTTGAGGGTATAAGGTATATGGATGAGGGTTGAGGGTTTAGGGAATAAGTATAGGGTTGAGGGTATATGGTAAAGGGTATAGGTAGAGGTTTGAGGGTTGAGGGATAATGTTCAAGGTTGAGTATCCAAGGTTAAGTGTATAGGGTATAGGTCCATTAGGGTTTAAGATAGTGGGTTGATGGATTAAGGATGAAGTATAGGGTTGAGGGTTGAGGGTTAATTGTTTAAGGGATAAGGGTTTAAGGGTTAAAGGATTAGTGTTGAAAGGTTGGGGGATTAGGGTTTAAGGGTTAAGGGATTAGGGTTTAAGGGTTGAGGGATTAGGGTTTAAAGGTTATGGGATTAGGGTTTAAGGGTTGAGGGATTAGTTTTTAAGGCATAGTTTTGAGGGTTGAGGGTTTAGGGTTTATGTTTAAAGGGTTGAGGGTTGAGAGTTTAGGGATAGGGTTTAGGGTTGAGGTTTAAGGGTTGAGGGCTTAAGGGTTGAGGTTTTCAGGGTTGAAGGTTTACGGGTTTAGGGTTTAAGGGATTAGGGTTTAAGGGTTGATGGTTAAGAGATTAGGGTTTAAGGTATAGGGTTGATGTATTAGGGTTAAGGGTTTAATATATAGGGTAGAGGGGTGAGGGTTGAGGGTTTAAGGGTTGAGGGATTAGGGTTGAGGATCAAGGGTTTAGGGTTTAACTATAGGGTTGAGCGATTAGGGTTGAGTGTCTAATGTATAGTGTAGAGGCTTTAACGGTTTAGGGTTTAAGGGTTGAGGGTCTAATGTATAGGGTAGAGGGTTGAGAATTGAGGGTTAAGGGTTTAATGTATAGGGTAGAGGGTTGATGGATTAAGGATTTAAGGGCTAAGGGATTAATGTATTAAGGGTTTAAGGTATAGGGATGAGGGATTAGGGTTGAGGGTTTAATGTAGAGGGTAGAGGGGTGTAGGGTTGAGGGATTGGGGTTGTGGTTATAGGGGTTATGGATTGGGATTGGGTGTTTATGGTTGAGGGTTTAAGGGTCTAGAGTTGAGTGATTAGGGTTGAAGGTTGTGGGTATAGGGTTGAGGTATTAGGGTTGAAGATCTAATGTATATGGTAGAGGGTTGAGAATTGAGGGTTGAGGGTTTAATGTAAAGGGTAGAGGGTAGACAATTGAGGGTTTAAGGGTTTGAGGGTTGAGGGATTAGGGTTTAATATTTGAGGGTTTATGGATTATGGTTTAAGGGTTGAGGGATTAAGGGTTGAGGGTTTAGGGTTAAGGGTATAAGGTTGAGGGATTAGGGTTGACAATTTAGGATATTGGGTTGAGGGTTTAAGGGCTTCGGGTTTAAGGGTTGAGGGTTTAATGTTTTAAGGGTTGAGGGATTAGGGTTAAGGGTATTGGGTTGAGGGAAAAGGATTAAGGGTTTAAGGGTTGAGGTTCGAGGGTTTAAGGGTGTGGACACTAGAAATGGATACTTTACTTCCTTGTCCACAAAATGGGATACAAGGAGAGTGATCTGATTTCACAATATTGACATTCAACGTCACCTTAGAGATCTCAACCCATTGAAGGATGTGAGAGATATAGCTATAAGGTGTTCTTGAAGATGATTGATACAAGAAATGGTTCACCACCAAGTGTAAACTTGGAAAACATAAAATGTTTGAAAACATAATGTGATATGCAAACAAATGCTAAATGACCTAGGGAAATTCCTAGAAATGTAAATAAAGTAGAAAAAAAAGAAAAAAGATATGAATGATGTGCACCTGGAAACCTTGAAGAGACTGGAAATAGTTGTGAACTTCTAAAAATGTTGATTTTTAAGCCTGGTGGGACTTATTCGCCATTCTGGGTGAATCGGTCCTGATTCTGGAAAACTACACCGTAGCCTATTTTAGCCAAATGGGTATCCAAATTTATGATTTTTTTTGAAAATAGGTATAGTGGGAATCATTTTAAACTCTTGTAAAATGAGTCCACTTTAACTTTTCTCAAAACTTAGAAGTGGAATCTATATCTCTTTGTCTACTCAATTTGTACCTCCAAGTGTCCTGATCTGAAACCCTAATTTTTGGGGCTGTAAGTGAATTTTTGTGAATATTTTGACCTTGCCAACAAGGAGATGACTCTAAAATTTTTGAAATCTAATCTTCAATGATCTCCATGCCTTTCAAAGCACCTAGATCTGCAATCATGCAAAGAAAGAGAGAAAATGTTGATTGTTAGGGAATAGGGGTTTGCCTTGGTCAAACCCCTTTTAGGTAATTAAACCAAAATGATGAAATAAAATAATCAAGCATGAACATGAAGTAATGCAATTAGAACCTTTCCATGATGATGGATCTTGAATTTCTGCAACAATGGATGCAAAATCTTCCCTTGAATGCCTTATAATTGATCTTGAATGCTATCTTGATGACCTTGTGAAGACTTAAAATGCCTAACTATTGCTTGCTTGACTTGAAAAATTGAATACCCTTATGTTACTTATATGAAATGAGGATTTGAAACCTTGTTTATATATGCAAGGCAATCAAATGGTTGTTATTTTGATCCCTAAGGCCAAGATTGAAGAAATTTGAATTAAAAACCCACTTTTTCCTACTCAAACCTCAAAAATAGCTCAAATCGGACTCATTTGATGTCTTGGGTGAATGAGTCCTACTTGGATGGGTCTCATTCTCCCAAAGTGGCGAATGGGTCCCATAGGGGCTATTTTACTTGCCAAAATGTAGAGGAATGGAAAATTTAAGTTCTTATGTTGATCTAGTGGGGTTTTGGATCAAAATATGCCCTAGGATGCACAATATGGGGTCATAGAGGCCTATTAATGATGATATAAAGGTCATAAATGCAAGGAGGCCCAAAATACAATGTGAAAGTGTGAATAAATATAGTTTACAACACTAAATTAAGGAAAAAATTGAGTCTATTTATCTTAGAAGGGTCCTGAATTCCATGTGAATGTGTAAAACATATTACAACACTATATTAGGTCCACTTGATTTAAAAGCCTCTTAAATTTAATGTGAAAGTGTGAATAAATGCAATTTACAACATTAAGTTAGGACAGGGTTAGGTTTATTTAGCTTTAAAAGGGCCCAAGACCTAATGTGGATGTGTAAAACACCTCACAACACTAGATCAAACCGACATTAGGTCCAATTTACCATTAATTATTCCCAAATAAAGGAAGGAAAAGACATAATTTTTCAATGATCACAAGGGTTGAGGGATTAGTGTTGAGGGTTTTGGGTATGATGGATTAGAGTTGAGGGTTGAGGGTTAAGAGGTAAGGTTTGAGGGTTTAAGGGTTTAAGGAGAGAGAGAGATAGATAGAGAGAGAGAGAGAGAGCGAGAGAGAGAGAGAGAGAGAGAGAGAGAGAGAGATTAGGGTTGAGGGTCCCATGTATAGGGTAGAGGGTTGAAAATTGAGGGTCCAACGTATAGTATAAATATGTGTTCCCATGTAAAGGGTTTCACTAATTCAAGACTCAACTATGAATCATACGAGATCATCCAAACCTAGGAAATGAACCGAGTTCATAAAAATAAGCTTATCTAGCATTCAAAATCAATATTTCACAAACAAAGGAAATTATAAACAAATACCCTTTCAAACATAAATAACAAAGGAACAAAAATTTAGCATGCCTATATTTAAAAGCTCCAACTGATATTTCCTCCTTCCTAGCTCAATTTGATAATCCCACTTGTTAATTCTTCCAAATTCAACCTATCTTCCACCTCTAGTCTCTTACCAATTCTCTCAACAATACAATTGTAAAATCACGAAGTAACTTGCTAACTCTCAAGCTCTCTAATTCACTTGCACAAAAAATAAAACAAAATAAAAATAGAGAAATCATAATGAGAAGTGTAATAAATGGTTGAGAGAGCACCTCTATATATACTAAAATTTGAGCTTCCAAAGGCTACAAACAAGCTAATAATTCTACCACCTTCCTATGCACATGCATCAACTCAATTGAATTAAAATCTCAAATTGCAACACAAGAAAATACTTATATTTTTAATGGTTGTGTTGACTCTATTCTTGAGGCAACATGACTCTTTTACTGAGTCAAGGGATATTGACACCTTTCTACAGGTTTCCTATTTGAATTGCAAGTCAACTACCCATACAAATTTCTGCCATCTTTGCATTGATTGAATTTCATGTCTATTAGATGGTTTGAAGACTCCCATATGCATACAAAATCTTATCATATCATTGAATACTTTGCATAGTACCCACCTCCTATTTTTGTGTGTTGATTCCAATGCAAAAAACAACTAAAATGTATCTCCTTACCTCTTATATTGCATTCCATTCACTGCAAACTTATGCACTATTTTTAAGTCTCCCTTAAGCACTTTTCATGTGCTACATTCAACTGTATAATTTTTGGATTTTACTCAAGCCAACCACCACTCCATACGTGCCTTCATTATTGTATTCAACTCCTTTACTTGGGAACTATACAAACTACATTCAATTATTATTTACTTAGCATTCAAAAGTACACCATATTCTTATGTGCATGTTTCAACAATATTATTATTTACTTTGCATTTAACATACTTTGATTTTTTGAATTTAATTTCCTCACATAGGCATATTGCATGTGCAACATATATGGTTCCCTTGTTGGCTTTTAAACCATCCTTTCCCTAACATAAGGTCATGCTATTTATATGTTCCTAAGCTTATTCTACATTATTTCTAATATACACTATGTATATTTATATATATACATATTATATAATGCTTATATATATTAACATTTATATATACATTTGCATATTAAAAACATTGGTCGATATTCAAATATATTAACCACTATATATATCTATATATTACAAATAAATATAAATAATGATTTATGTATTTGTATATATATTATGTATATGTACATATTATATATATATGTATATATACATATACATGTAAATACATCCTTCATCATTTTTCAATATGTCGACTCATACATGTATCAACATATATAAATGATGATCAATTTATCACATATTATTATGTGTGCATTATCCACAATACATATATACATATATACATACCCACACACATATAGGTACTCAAGCATAATCATTCAAATATCACAACTTATGAAAAAGGAATTTAACATCATAATTCAAATGGAAAAACTATCACAAGGATATCCTAATCCATAACATTATCCTGCTATCAAGTTCCCAAAGGAAATCAAAGACCAAAACGAAAACCATAATGAATCATCCCCAAACTATGACCAAAGGTTACTCGATTTCATGAACCAAATCAAATCAACTTAGAACAAACTAGGATGTGAGTGTGTGTATGCTCAGTTAGGTTCATTAAGGGTTATGTACCAAGCTCTTATGTCGAGTGTACTTCCCCCTCTTGTACCTGAGGGCTTGACACCTTCTTGCATCCAACTTAGTGCAACACAAAGGTAGTTAGTCGTTCACATAAAATGTATTTGCATCATCAAATAATTAATGTATTCACATTGCAATACATATTCATTCATTGCATTTTTCATAAAACATAATAATTCCTTCAAAAGCAATAACATCTTAATGCACATTTCAATATTTCATTCACCTATCAAACCTATTAAACTCGTAATTTATATTTATCATCATTTTCACTCATGGAGGTAAAAGTAACTTGGTAACTATGAGATGAGGTGTAATAGGCTTTAAGTGTGGATGATAGAAGAAGCACTATTGGTGGTGCATTTTTCCTTGGAAACAAACTTGTTTCTTGGCTGGGTAAAAAATAAGAGTCAGTTACTCTTTCAATAGCTTAAGCAAAGTACATGGTAGCAATGGCAAGTTGTACTCAAGTATTGTAGATGAAGCAAACACTCAAAGAAATCAAGGTAGAGTTCAAAGAACCTCTCTCTATTCTTTGTGATAATTCAAGTTCCATAAATGTATAAAATAATCTAGTGATGTATTTTAGGACAAAGAATTTATCAATCAAGTATCATTTTTTAAGAGAAAAGGTAGCACATCAAGAACTTAGTTTGGAATATGTGCCAACCAAGGAATATGTTGCAAACATATTCATAAAACCTCTTCCCAAAGAGAAATTTGAATACTTGAGGCATAATTTAGGAGTGGTTGCTCCTACCTCATATCACTAGATCTTAGTGACAGGACACATGCATCCATGGGGAGCTTCATAGTAACTTTATTCCATCCCTGGAAGAGAGGAGAGATCAAGTTAGGTCTAATTGGTTTTGTAAATTTCTAACAAATTGATGGTTTCTAATTAGAGATACTCTTCCTCTTTGCATGGTACCCATAGAAAGTGGGAGAAATTGGTGTCCCTTTGCCATTGATGTCAAAGGAGAAATTATGCAAAATGCTCTAAGTTTGCAATGTCTTGGGAGAAATTGGGCCTTTGTTATCAAAGGGGGAGATATGACATAGGGGAGTTGTAAGTAACTATAAATAGTTGTGTTCCTAATATTGATAGTAGTGGTTGTGCAAAATAATCAATGTTGATGGATGTGTAGAGAATTCTATTGGTGCAAAGCATTTCATTTTTCCATCAATGACAATGGGGGAGATCTTTTGGCAATATGTTATCATTGATGTCAAAATTGCATCTCATCTATAGATGTCAAGAGGAAATTGGATTAAGGGGATATGATTGAAGACTAGAAGTCATTGATGTTAGTGGATTAGCCATAGGTTGGTTGATGAAGTATGATGGAGAGAAGAGCATATTTAGCAATTGTTGCAAAGTTGCTCAAAATGTTGCAAATTTGTCATGCAATACTGACATTTTTTTGAAAAATTGGAAGACTGGATGTCATTGATGTTAGTGTATCAGCCATAGGTTGGTTGATGAAGTATGATGGAGAGAAGAGCATATTTCAAAATTTTTGCAAAGTTGATCAAAATGTTTCAAAGTTGTCATCCAATACTGACATATTTTTGTAGAACATGTTTCCAATGGTTTGTGAAGAAAACTAATGGTAGATCTAATGTGGGTTTTTTGTGCTCATTTCAAAGGTCCATAGATTTAGAGGATAAGAATGGAGATCAAAATTGAGTTATATCTACTCTCTGGTCAAATTACAGTTTAGAAAAGAAACCCTAAAATCTTTAGTCATGGCACCTTCACAAAATTTCTAATTGATCGTTGATTAGTGATAAGTCGTTATTAGTAGCTTAAGTTACAACTTAAGCCTTCAAAGTCATGAAGAAACCAACCCCTCCACCAAGGGATTACCAGCTTGGAAAGTGATGAAGAATTTAAATTTATCTAAGTTCAAAATAAAATATTTGATTGCACATGGTTGACAATTGAGGTTTAGCAATAGCCGATCGAGTGGCTCCCACGCACCTACACTACTCAAATGGCAATGTCAGCATTTGTCCACGGTAGTGCAGAAAAGCGACAAGTGTTCTGATGGGTCTAAACTTGAGGCTCTCATCAAAGCAAGTTTTATGGTTAGCGCAAGAACATGAGTACAAAGAAATGATGTAAGATGATAGATGGAATCCTCTCGCCATTTTGCAGAGGTTCAATAGGTCTCTATGTCGGGATTGTGGGAACATGGTATGATGACTCTTGCATGTCTACAAGCCATTTGGTGGGCCCAATATTTTTTTATTGTAGAACTGTGGAGTCTTACCATGTGTTTGGTGGGATCAATTTTATTTTCTTTGCAAAGATTGATGACTATGATGAATGGAAAGAAGATCAATAGTTTCCACTACTCCGCAAAGGAGATGGTTGATCCCTATATGGACCTTGCAAAACCAAAAGATGATTACATTTGTCCCTAGTGACATCACAATGAAGACTAATATGATTAAGATCAATGGCATGTGTTAGCTCTCAAAAATATAGGCAAAAGACCTCAAGAAGTTGCCAGACTTTTGGTATGTTTTAGGGTAACAAACAAGGCCAAATGGTTTGAACCTTCTTCTCTTCAGGTGCCACCAGACCTAGGTGGGTATACCTATGTGAATGAGGTAGACTTAAATTTGTGTGACTTGATTGACTTGATGGATCTATTATGATGGTAAAAAGTGTAATAGATGAAAGTTTGCTGAATGCTCCTATTCCTAATATTGAACTTGAAATGTGAATTTTTTTGAATAAATATTTTATAGAATTATAAGATGTGAATGGTGTGACCAGTGCCTAGCTCTATTGGGCTAATGGAGTCAAGATTTGTATAATGGGTGACTTTTTTAATGGCTATAATTCAAATTGCTTGGCACTTTTGACTGCTTACAACTTGTGTAAACGTGCAAAAGTGTAATTATCAAATTCTTAATGATCCAAATGCCCTTTTCCAAATTACTGTGATTAATCAAAAGGGTTTAATCCCATCTCTTTTTATATCACTTCACTCTTTATTCCTGTTCTCATTTAATTAGTAGAAACCTACAAAATTGGTGTCAGGGCATTTATTTATGAATCCAACCCAAATACTAATCTCTATTTCCCTCGTACGAGTTTTTTTCAAGCTAGCTTGAAGTGAAAATATTTTGTTACTTAATAGATCATCTAAATTTGCGTGGCCCTTCAATACTTCTACTATGTCACTGAGTTATTTTGTTTCCCCTTATTTAGATATTTACATGATCTATCCCTCAATATTTCTATCAGCAGAAGCGCAACATAGGAAAACACCATGAACATCGATGATCAAATCAAAAAATTTGTAGACTCGCAAGGTAAAGTAGTGATTGAGAGCGGTGCTCCATACTATTTCCCTATTATTCTTCAAATTCCCAATTCGAGTTCAATACTTCTTGAGCATTGTATTATTCTACTCATAGGACAAGACCACAAAGTGTTGCACTATCCCCAATTAATTCTGAGCTTGGTTGGATCTCATTTCGGGCCTGAGCCGTGGCCACGAAACACAGATATGCATTTACATAACTAGAAGACTTTGAACAAAAGGACATGCCTCCTTCATTGCCATGTACCTATGAATTCGACCAAAATGCCATTCCTCAATGCCGCTATAAAGGATCAACCATGGTCAGCTCTAATTCATCACTCAAAATGAAGAACCCCAATGTTTTTTAACAATTCCTTGAAATCATAAATATTCCTTGCACCTTGTGGTGTAGAATATGGTCCAATTTCATTGTATACAATATTCAATTCCCTTAATGTTTTTGTTTGTCTCAAAGGAGTGAGCACAATAAAATAGTGAAGGATATTGTTGTGATACCAAAATATTTAACCTATTCTAAGCAATTAAAATGCAATGGAAAATATAATGAAACACCTCATGATTAGCCTAAGGAATTTGTAAAATGCAAAGAGGAAAGTGTCAAATGAAGATAAATGATTATACCTTCCTCCTTGCAGTTGAAACTCCTTGGTTGGCCCTTGATTTGGATTGATATGTATGCTCCTTGATGGCTCTTGATGTGGCTAAAATGAAGGATTAGACTATGTGCTTGGATGCAAATGCAAGTGAATGTAATTGAAGGCTAGATGAGTGCACAAAATGGCAACATGTAGTTATAAAATGGCCAAGTGTCCTCAATGCCCTTGAGGAGGGGGTATTTATAGGAGAATTTGAATTCTCTAGAGAATTCAATGGTTGAGATTTATCCAACAAGGTCAAGATGAAGGGCTAAGGTGAGTTGAGGACTCACAAGCCCTCACATCTTGACATGTGGAATGTGAGATGGCTAAGGGTGAGATGATGTGTAGGTGATGTGGAAGAGGTACATGATGTGGAGGAAGGACAAGTACCTTCCAAGTACTTTGATGTGACCTTTCAATGATCACATGGGGAGGGGAAAGCTTTGGGAGAATAAAAGTGAATTAAAAATTCACAATGATTGGAAGAATCTAGTGGATAAGACAAGGTTCCCAAAAGGTGGGAATTTTTCACATGTGACTTGATGTGACAAGTCAAAGGTTCTAGAAGGTGCATGGGAAAATGGGATTCTAGGAGGAATAAAAGTGAATTAAAAATTCACATGGGGAAGAGAGGAGCCTAGGGTGAATAAAAAGGAATTAAAAATTCCTTGGGGGATGGGGAGAGTTGACCAAGGTACTAATTAGGTTTGACTAATCAGTAATTAGAGGATAATTATGGGTTAATGAGGATTAGAAGCCAACTTGCAAAAGTTGGAGGATGTGACACATTCTAATAATCAAGGATTAGGCATGTGCACATCCTTAATGAAGAGATTAGGAGATGGATTAGGATTAGATGAAAATGACATGTGAGGAATTAAATAAATGTAATATTTATTTAATTCATTTGATGAAAAGGGGATTAAGGAGGGTAAGGTATTTAATTATTAATTAAATACCTTAGCGATTTGATAGAATTAAGGATATTAATTAAATAATAGTAATATTACTTAATTAACTTGGATAAGAGGTTGTTTAGATGAAAAATGATAAATTTGGATAAATTAAGTGTTCAAATTTGGATGTCTACATTTTTCCCCTCTTTGAGATGGTGTTATGAAGTAGCATCATTTCAAAGAATATTAAAACATAGAACCCAAAAGGGGATGGTTAGATTGGGAAGGATGCCCCAGTCATCAAACGGATGACTAGGAAGAAATATAATGGAGGTGAAGATGAAGATTAAGGATAAGGATGCCCGCTCGAGAGGACATGCGAGTTCAAGAGAACACGAATGTGCTCTTGAAATGGATGAGATGGTGAAATGGGAGGTGATGAAGAGGATGCAAAGGGATGGATATGAAAGGGTGAAAAGGCAACAGGAGGTTGGGAAGCACAAATAGATACAAAGACGAAGATGATGTTGCCACATTCAAGCTACAAGCGGAAATGGGTGGATGATGGATGGAGTGTCATCAATGAGGGAATGAGAGATCCCGAAACAATATGAGGATAGGGAAGGATACATCCCAATGAGTGGTATTGATGAGGGAAGGACACATCCCAAAACACCACTAAAGGATAGGGAAGAGTACCTCCCGATGGTGATGATGAACGTGTTGTTGACGAGGGAAGGATACATCCCAAAACAACACCAAAGGGATATGTAAGAATACATCTGGATGATGATGAGGATGATGAGGATGATTGGATCAAGGCTTGTAACAAGACTGGGAACAAGACCAAGGATATGATTAGGTGATTTGGGCTAGATGGAATGGATGGGGATTGGATAGAGATGTGAGATGAGGATGAAGGAGAAATGGATGGGGGGATACATGCAAGACAATAAAATGGAAAATGAAATGCAATCCTAATGCAATTTTCCATCTTTGGAGCACTGATTTTGCTATAGCATAAGACACAAGATTCCAAGGTATGAAGAACCAAGGCCGATTCATGTCAAATGCATAAAACACACACAACAGACAAGAAGGCTATCCCAACACCCCAAAGTCGCCATGGCTTTGGTCGGGCCAGGTGTTGGAATAACCACAAGCACATGAGGATTCCCCAACGTAACACAAGACCACAAAGATCTTGGTGGGTACTACATGGGACAACCAAGAAGACACAAACAAACAAAAGATCAAAATATGCCCATATGTGGACTAGTCAAAGCACACCATGATATGATGGATCAAGGCGACTGTTACAAGTGATGATAGGGAGCTCAAATGATAAACAAAAGCCAAAAGTATCAAAAGATCGCAATCAATTTCAAATGTCCTTTGCCATAGGATCAAGGGGATAGATGGGATTGATGAGGTCTGTTAGGAAGGATGCATCTTGTTGAGACCAAAGATGGATACTAAGCTAAAAGATCGATATGATGGAGGATATTCAAAATCGATTGGATCTCATGATACAAGTGGGTCTCATTTGTGAAGAACTGGCTAGATAAGGGCATATCTTGATGACACGACACAAGGGAGACAAGACACGAGAAATGACACACCCTAAAGACCTAGGGGCTCGGGGGCCAATCAAAGATTAGCCTTGCCTATGTGAAAGATCAAAGCCCTCGTAGTTCGATAAAAGGCTGACGATTGACCAAGATGGAGACCTTGATGGATGGTAAAGATAGGAGGGACAAAAGGAGTAAAGTAGACAATGGCGATCGATGAGAGACGATAGACAATAGACGATAAAGGAGCCCCGGGGGCTGATCAAGTGATCGACCTTGCCTACGTGAAAGCGCAGGGGCAACATAGTTCGACCAACGACCAATGAAAAATGATGGATAAAGGATGATAAGATGAGTGGATAAAAATATGGGATCGATATGATGAGATAGGATAGACCTAGTGGATTGGATAGGATGATGATGATCACATAAAGCTCAAGGATGAGATAGTTATCCTAAAAGATGAATTGGGAGGATGATATGATGGGATTGATTCTACACCAAGTTTTGGGGTTTAAAGGGTGTAAGGTGTTGACAATCAAATTTTTCTAGATTTGCCAATTTTCAAAAATTGTCAAATTTTTCCATTTTAGGAAACCTCATGGAAATACTTGCGGGAGTCCAAATTTTTTCCAAGAAATACCCAATATTGAAATATGATGAATTGCCAACTAACATCCCAAATTCGAGATATGCATTTCGAGTTATGAGTGAAAACAATATTTCAAAATGTTGGAAAAAAACACTAAATTGAGATTTTGGGGGTCAAGATGAAAGTTTGAGGCCCCGAAAATGTGGCAAAACGGGTTCCAACCACCTGTCAAATTTCAACTCAAACGGACACCCGAGTCAAAAGTTATGGCCTCCGGAAGTTTCGATGTAAAAATCAAAAATCAATTTTGAAAATTTCAACACATGGGTTTTGATGGCGGGGGTAAAATTAGAAAATGGGTCGGGATTAGTTTTTCGAAAAAGACAGTAAAAATGTGAATTTTTGGCGGGGGGAAAAGGACGGTGGGATAGGGGCACGCCACAGTGGGGTGTATGCGCCCCGGAGAACACGCCCGCCAGCCTGCCCTAGTCAGAGGCGGGGCCCTGCTAGAGGGAGCGCCGCCTCGAAGGCCTCACCCGGGAGGCGAGGCATGCCAGGGAAGCGGCGCTCACAGGGGAAGAAGCCAGGAAGCGGAACATGCGAGGACCGCCAGAGGTGCAGCCTGGCGGGCCAGCCAGGAGGGCCGGAGGCGGGCGACCGGAAGGTGGACACCTGTGAGGAGCCACCAGGAGGGAGTGGACACACTGGGAGGGCGGAGCCACCCGGGAGGCGGACACCCCGGAGGGTTAGACAGCATCGCCGGGGATGGGTGGACGCATGCCCCAAGGGGGCGGAGCTGCCGCAAAAAAGAGAGAAGAAAGAGGGATGGGGCGTTGGACATTGAGAAAAGATAAGAGATTGAAAAGATGTGTAAAAGAAGCAGAAGTGATGGCGATGAGATAAATGGCATTGGGTTGCATGGAAGGAGGCCTATAGCCAAATACCAATGACAAGGGATTGTGAGATGGGATGAGGATAAAGATGAAAGAATGGATGAAGGATGGGAGGGATTGTTTGGAGGGATAGGAATATAAGGATTGGGAGATGAAAGGGATGCTAGTATAAATGGATATGAAGATAAGGATGGGGAGATGAAAGGGATGTTGTGATAGATGATGTTTCCAAGGACTATGTCACAAAGGAAGTAGATGCCTCCACTCTAGATATGCCATATATGATGAGGCATGAGGGATGGGAGACAAGTGGATGGGAAGAGGAGATAACTAGAGGAGGATAGGATGGGTGACCAAGGAATACAACAGAGCATGGATGAAGGGAATGTATACCAAGGGGTGGCCAAAGCATGTATAGATAGGTGCTCCTGTTTTGATCAAGATCACAAGAAGGATGGAGGGATGGGAGATAAATGGGATATGATGGTAGGATGCGAAAGATAGGTGGGATGGAGAGGTTTTATGAAGAGGACGGATAACAGGAAGATGGGTGCATAGGGGGAAGCATAGCAGGAAGCATAGTGGGAATGCATATCAGGAAGTTGCCTCCAAGTGTAGATGGGGATTTACGCATGACACCTGTTTGCCAGGTTTTCATCATGGTACTTATCCAAGGCACTTTTTTGCCAAGTTTTCACCATTGGATGAATTATTTCTCTTTACTATTTTTTTTTTTTTTGACGTTTTTTTTATTTTTCGGATTTTTGGATAGTAGGGGGATGAAAATGGATAAGGATAGGGATGTGGATAAGGGAACTTAGAAGATACATGATAAGGATATGGATGAAGGACTCAAGCATCAAGTTCTATATGAGGTATTAAGAGCCCATGTTTGAAGTGACTGTTGGATGTTGGTACAAACTTATTAGGATAAATGGATTATGCAAGAGGATGAATTAGAGGGATTTGAGAGGGGAGATACATGGGATAATGGATGGGATGCTGCAAAGGGTATGGATGGAATGATGGGGGGGTATGTGATGGGGATATGTGTTCAAGACCAACATTGGCACATGTGGTGGTGGATGTGAAAAGATAAGAGGATTAAGGGATGTAGAATGTGTGGATAATGGAGGAGATGGGGTGGTGAAATTGGGAACATAAGGACCCAAAACAGACTTAGGAGATGAAAGGGGTGTATGACTAGATTTTGGATTAGCAACTTTGGATGTTCTTATAGATTTTTCATTTGATTGCATTGCATATTTTTTCTTTGGGATCCACATGGTTTTGATCTTTTCTTTGGTGGGCCTTTGTGGCCTACAGATTTGATTTAGATTTAGATTTTTCTTCTCTTCACCATGTCTTTTGGAGGGGACATGGGGAGCCTTAGATTCATGTGGATGTTTGAATTTATGCATGTTTTCTTTAATAGCCAAAGTGTGTTTAGTAGCAATGGGATGGGTGTGAGGAGATGGATGATGTGGAACAACGAAGGTAGGAATATGTGGATTATGTGTAGATGGAGGATGTGCGGGTATGTGCCTTTGTTGATCCTGATTAGGGGACATGTGAGAGGGATGTTTATGATGGATGAGATGGATAGGTGATGAATGGATGAAAGGATGAGATGGAGGAGGTGATCTTGGGATATATGGACCCAAGATGGATGGAGTGAATGAAGGATGGAGGGATGTAAGGACCCAAAATGGATGGAGCAGATGAAGGAGGGATATGGATGGTGGTTTTGAGGTGATATGATAAAGGAGGAGGGATGGCAACATATGATCTAGTGGGGCGATGGGAAGAGCTGACATTTCTTTTTTAAAAGGCTCATTGAGGACATCTAGAGGTTGTACCAACATCTTTAGCTTGTGAGTCTTGGGAAATAGGTCCAAGACCTTGCATGCAGACTTCTTCTTTGACTTGGATGGGCTCTAAAATACCTTGCTCATGAAGGCCTAGACCTTTTCCTTGATAGTTCATTTTCTTGAGCATGCAATCCATGATAGGATTTGTGTTATTTTGGAAACATGATGTGAGTCTATCATTAGGTGGAGGATGATGGGTGGTAAATACACTGTGTTTTTCTTCTGCAAGGAGGCCACCATGGAAGAATGTGAGAGTACCGAGGGGATATGCAAGCGGTGTAGGGATAGTAGTTTTAGGCGATGATGGGGGATCATGAGAGAGAGATGAAGGGATAGCAGCATGTGGATGGGCGATATCAGGAGAGGGATTAGGGGATATGATAGGATTTGGATTTGTGGTAGTGGGATCATGCAATGGAGATGGAGATGGAGTGGTGGAAGATTGAATGACAAGGGGATCATGGGATGGAACGGATGGGGGACTGTGATCTTGAGGTGGACTAGATGAGATGGTAGGATCTTGATCTGGAGAAGGGGATATGTTGACATGCTTTGGATTAGGTGCTTGGCATGACTCATCGTGTGTGGGAGGCATGATAAGGGAATCTTGGTGGGGATCTTCAAGTGGGGAAGATGGAGGGATGGAGGATTCAAAACATTCATGGGAATGGATTTTAGTGACACTAGGAGTGGAAGAAGTTGATTGGATTAGGGTGTCGTCGATGGGTTCGACGACTCTTGGAGGAGGAAGTGGGTGTTCATTGGGCTGAACAGATTTAAAGGATGTGATGGTAGGAGATGGGGGCTCAGTGAATTCAGAAGGTGTGATGGTAGGAGATGGGGGCCCAATGGATTAAGAGGATGTGATGGTAGGACATGGGGGCTCGATGGATTCATAGGATGTGATGGTTTCATCAGTGATAGGTGTTGAGTGAAGAAGGGTCTTGTCACTAATGACCGTGGATGATGGGTTGGGATGACATGATTTCATAACTTCAAGGTATGGAGTGGGGGATGTCTTCTTTGTTATAAATCCTTGGAGAACTTCTTGAGTGAGGAACTTGAATGCTCTAGGATGAGATGGCGTGGTAGGAGTGGATGAAGGATTATGGATTGGTGGACTAGGATTAGATGGGGGAATGGGATTGGATGCAGGACTGGAAATAGATGGGGGATTAAGGTTAGATGAAGGGTTAAGATAAGGGGATTGGGATGGTGAATTAGGACATGAGGATGCGGGTGGTGGATTGTAGTAAGGGTATTGGGATGGTGGATTAGGATGGGAAAATTGAGATGGCGGATTGAGATAGGGAAATGTGGATGTTGGATTAGGATAAGTTGATGTGGATGTTGGATTAGGATAGGAAGGTACGAATGTAGGATTAGAGTGAGTAGATTGGCATGGAAGATTAGGGTAGTGGGTATATGCGGATGAAGGATTTATATAGGAGGATGTGGATGGGGGATTAGTCTAGGGGTATTGAGATGGTAGAATAGGATAAGAGGATGCGGGTGTTGGATAAGAGGATGATGTAGATGAAGGGTATGATGGATATGACAGATATCCCTTGTCAAAGGTAGCAAAAGCAACATGATTAGGCATGGACGAAGACATAACGGGATAACATGAGGGGGTGATTGGATTTTGGAAAGTGGGTGGAGAAAGCTTACTAGCAATGATAGTGTCAAGGGGATCTATGTCATATTCCTCTTGATCAACAAGACTTTCGTTATCGTTGTCAATGTAATTAGGGTTTCCCTTGACCACTATTGATGGAGGATAAGGATTCATGATGGTGAAAGGATAAAGAGGATGGATGAAAAGATTTTGGATGGGATCGGACTAAAGCTCAAATCAGGATTTGGGTCAAGCTCAGATCGGGATTGGACTAAAGCTCAGATTAGGATGATTGGATGATGTGATGGGATTGATTCTGACGATCGACACCGAATCTGCTTCGAGATGGAAGTAGATTGATTAGGTTGAAGGTGATGTGATTGGATTGGATTGGATAAGGTTGATTAGATTTTGATTGAATAGATCGGATTGGATAGGATTGTGGTGATAGAGCGAATGTGATTTGATTGATTGGGTAATTGGATGATTTGACAAAATGATTGGATTTGATAGATTTGGATGATTAGATGGGTATGATTGGATGATGAAAGATGTGAGAGAGACCTTGAGTTTAATCAAAGGAAGTTACCCTTAGTGACCTAGAGCTTTGATTGATTAAGAGGATGATCACGGCACCGAATCCACTTTGAGATTGAAAATGGATTGATTGGGTCGACGATAATGATAACTTATGACATGGAATTCACCTCAAGATGGAAGCAAATTGATTTGGGTCAAAGTTAAAGACTAATAATCAAATTCAAGTGATATGGTCAATTTGGGTAACCACTTTGTAATACAAGGTTAAGGCGGTTTGGTTATGCAAATGGTAAAATTATGGCGTTCATTAAGTGAGGGTATGGACTTTTGAATGGATTAGGGAAAAATTAAAATGAATGGGTGGATTGAAGATAATTGTGGAGAATGAATGGGGATTTAGAATGGCTAAACAAAAGTTTGGAATGATGAGATGGAGGTTTAAAATGGTCAAATGGAGGTTTTTGGAAGTTTAGAGTGACAAAATGGAGGCTTGGGATGATGAGATAATGGTTAGGAATGGTTAAATGATGGTTTAGAGGCTAAACGGATCCAAATGGGCCAATTTCAGGTGTTCAGGAGGGAAAATTCGCCCTTCTGAAGCAAACCAGGGGCATAATCGCCTCACTGTGGCAAACCAGGGGTGTAATCGCCTCACTGCGATAAATCAGGGGCATAATCGCCTCACTGCGGTAAATTAGGGGGCATAATCGCCTCACTGTGGTAAAAATAGGGGCGTAATCACCTCACTGTGGTAAATTAGAGGCTTGGTTTGATGCAAATGACTATGGAAAGGACTTTACAATGACAATGATAAGGCCAAATTGTAAAAATTTTACTGGTTTCTCACAAGAAAACACTCCCAAGCAAACACAACCCTATGATTAGTGTTAAGGGTATGGCCAAAGAGGTCTTAATCTAGGATGCACAAGGTGTCTAGGGAGTCCTCATGTATACTCTCGATGCGTGAGGGCGCAACCCGTGAAAACCGACCCATCACAGAGCCAGAGAGTGGGAACTCGGCCGAGATACTAAGGGGCTCAGACAGCTCTCAAATCTGGGTATCCACTTGCTAACCGTGACTCCACCAAGTGTGACACGTGGTGGACGTTGAGGTACAACTTTAGCTCTCCCCCTTTATATACCCCACCGGTACGCGTGGTTGGAATCATCCCTTGGGGTGATGAAATCACCAAACAGGTCCCACTAAAAAGAAAGCACTAACCATCTCCAACTACTCGGGGCTCACCACCACAGAAATGCAAAGAGGCAGCACAAGCTAATGCTCCCTTTGGGTAACACAAAAAAGACAAGCACAACAAGCAATGAATATTACTCCCTCTAATTAAACTATGTTCTTAGATTAATGCAAATAGCAAGGATAGTTTAAAAAGTTTGAGCAAATGGATATCCCTGCAAGCAAATGTTAGATGTTTTATCCCACTTTCTCCATCAACTTCACAAGAATATGCTACAAAAAGTTAGCAAAAAAAGACATGTATCCTTGCAAGAACAATGTTAGGGAGAAAATAGCACAAAAAACCGAAGCCAAGATAACAATTTTACCTTCCAGGGGGCGCAGTCGCCTTTTTACAGCAAATCAAGGGCGTAATCGCCTCACTGCAGTAAATGTTAGCACAAAAAACAATTTTCAGCCAAGGGGGTGTAATCGCCTCACTGTAGTAAATGTTAGCACAAAAAATAGTTTTCAGCCAAGGGGGTGTAATCGCCTCACTACAGTAAATGTTAGCACAAAAAATAGTTTTTGTAAGGGGCGCTGTCGGCCTCCTTTGCTTGAGAAAGAAGTGTTGTACGGAAAATAGTTTTTTAGCCAGGGGCGTGATAGTCTCCTTTGTAGAAGGTAGGCCATACAGTTTTTAGCCCAGGGGGCGCAGTAAACATGAAAGTGTTGGGACGATAGTTTTCATTGCAGGCGTGGTGCCTCACTGCCGATGAAATTGTTCGCCCCGCGATAGTTTCGATGAGAGACACGATAGCCTTACTACAACAAGAAATAATTAATCGCCTCTGCGGTAAAATCGGTGTGTCGTCCTTTAGGTAAAATCGGTATGTCCTTCCTGACAAAATAGGGTGTAATCACCCCAACGTGATAATGTTCCTACAAAAATCTCAACAACGACAAAGCGATGATGATATATGAAACCGTTTAGCCAGACCTCTTGGGCGTGCGATGTGATGCAAAATGTTTAACCTATTCTGAAGCAATTAGGTACAATGGAAAACGTAAGAGCACCTCATGATTGGCCTAAGAGATTTTGTAAAATACCAAGAGGAGAGTGTCAAATGAGATAGTGATTGTACTGGTGTCTGGTGGTCAGGCCTCGTCTGAGTCTCAAAATATCTCGTGCCGCGGGGAGGTATTTATGAAGAATTTGATTCTACCGAAATTCAATGGTTGAAAATTTTTCCAACAGGGTCAGATGGAAGGCTAAGGTGAGTTGAGGACTCCCAAGCCCTCACATTTTGACATCTGGAATGTGAAGTGGCTAAGGGTGAGATGATATGTAGGTGATGTGGAAGGGGAGTACATGATGTGGAGGAAGGGATACCCTTCCAAAATGCTGATGTGACCTTTCAATGATCACATGGGGAAGGGGAAAACTTTGGGAGAATAAAAGTGAATTTTAAATTCACAATGATTGGAAGAATCTAGTGGATAAGACAAGGTTCCCAAAAGGTGGGAATTTGTCACATGTAACTTGATGTGACAAGTCAAAGGTTCTAGAAGATGCATGGGAAAAGGATTCTAGGAGGAATAAAAGTGAATTAAAAATTCACATGGGGAAGAGAGGAGCCTAAGGTGAATAAAAAGGAATTAAAAATTCCTTGGGGGATGGGGAGAGTTGACCAAGGTACTAATTAGGTTTGACTAATCAGTAATTAGAGGATAATTATGGGTTAATGAGGATTAGAAGCCAACTTGCAAAAGTTGGAGGATGTGACATCTAATCAAGGATTGGGCATGCATCCTTATGGAAAGGATGGGGATGGATTAGGATTAGATGAAAATGACATGTGAGGAATTAAATAAATGTAATATTTATTTAATTCATTTGATAAAAAGGGGATTAAGGAGGGTAAGGTATTTAATTATTAATTAAATACCTTAGGGATTTGACATAATTAAGGATATTAATTAAATAATAGTAATATTACTTAATTAACTTGGATAAGAGGTTGTTTAGATGAAAAATGATAAATTTGGATAAATTAAGTGTTCAAATTTGGGTGTCTACAATTGTAACTAAGATTCAAGCATGACAACTATTGTAGAGCTTCCAGCCTATCTATTGATTGAAGCTGATATTCATATTTTTCACCCATAGTAACCACTCCATGCATCCAATTTTGGACAGTGATAATCCATTTAATCATAACTATACATTTTGTTGAAAATGATTATGTGCCAACTAACTCCCATATGTAATCTTGTAGCTTTTCTTTACTGACAGTTACCTATATTTATCCTTATATTTCCTAATATTGAAGCGCTTGATAGTATGTCTTGAGCCATCAATAACCTTGCAAGTGTAATTTTTTTCCCACTTAGAGTCAATCTCAATCTCAAATATATTTTTAATTTCCCTCCTCAATGTTTTGTCATGTAATGATCTTCCGGGATTATGAATATCTTGGACCAATGGGGACATGGGGAATTTTTCTTGACCAATGTCCACACAAAAAAATTATCTTCCCAAGTAGGTTCAATAGTCTCAAATTCCCGTATTTGTCATTTGTTGTATGCTGGAAAAATGGTTTGGTATGGAATCAAACTAGTTTCAAATGGTAATTTCTCAAGGTGGACCACCAAAGTAAATCTTACAACTGTGTTGAAATCAAAATTTTAAGTTGGGAGCCTAAAATTCTACAAAAAATTAAATGAAATTTTATGCTCCAACAACGTGCATTGAAAGAGAAGATCAGATGGTTAAGTTTTGTGATGACACAATATGATGATGCATGTACAACATGATGTCTGCAAGATAAATACCATATTTTTACTATTTCGCGAAAAGTATGGTGGGTACCCATTTTGGATTTGTAAAAATGTGGTATGCCAACTATAGAGTCTATCTAATTTGTGTTTGTAAACTTGGTAAAATTTACTCAAGTTAGATGGTTAACTTGATGAATAGTCCACTTCACATTATTAAGACTACATTAAATCATCAACCATAGTGCATAAGCTTATGATGGTACTGCGCTATATGTGCCTTCATGGACTTATGTTCACCTAAATTATCCTATGCAAACTTATTCAAACTATTCTACTTTACTAGAATCTTACAAAATTGTAAAAATAGTAAAAGAAGTTACAGATCCTAGTGGCTACGGGTACCTACAACATAGGATGTAGATAATTACTAATAAAAAATAAATACATAATCAATCTAAAACTTATTTAGAATAACAAAGCTATCAAATCTAACCTCTGGAATGCTAATATTCACTATTTAGATGACTATTCATGAACAACAACTAATGTAATCAAACATGAGAACTATTCTACTTTACTTGCAATGTATTTATGAAACAATAAAAACGATATTAACAGAAATGCATAAATGAATAAGTAAATGAAGTGAAAGGCAGTACCTCGAGTGGCTAGCTCAGGGGACTGTCTCACTTAACTAAGAACTAGATCTCACTTAGAATCTTATGCATCCATGTAACACAAAAATCCATTCATTGCATAACACCAGATATCCAAATAGAATCCTTCTTTAGATTGTATTCAATAATGGGATTTTAACATGTTTCTGGATAACTTAAAACTGGAAAATGACTAACTGCTTGATAACTTGTAACAACCATCTAACTTTGCTATGAAATCATCCCTTGAATTTATACAAATGGGGAGAGACTTATTCAAACTACTAACTAACAACAACCATTAATTCCACTCCTCGATACGAGGATATGAAATTAAGATTGGATTATTCGTTCTAACTGAAAATGAAGAAAAGACTTATTCAACAAAGAACTTAAATGAAATAGCTTAAATGTGAAACACAAATAAATGTTCAGAGTTCTAGAACAAGTATCCTCCTTCAGTATTTATTCCTCCATGATGGTTCACATCTAGATCCACAACTTCCTACACTTTAGGTGGTTTGAACTTCAATGGTCCCCTATTTCACTACTTTGGTTCTTGATACAAATACTTTAGCCATTGAGTAATGACTCTTTCAGGATTCATTGCTTCTCTTCTGAGTTGCCATTTTTTTCTCTTATTCTTCATATTTCTCCATTAACTCCCCTCATAGCTATTCATTTTTGAAATAATATGCATGGGATCTTACTTGCAAATCCCCAACATAGATCAAGGGATTCCATTCAATATCCTCTGCCATGACATAGTTATGCAGATAATACTCACATAACTGATCTTGCTCCTCTAAACTGACTGTGTTGAAGAAACTAAGAAAACTCTATCTCTTATTCAAAGCAAAGGGCTAGTCATTAATAAATTTATTGAGCTAAAAACTGAGAAATTTTTCCTTCAATAATAATGCATATTCTTGAGGTGGAGGTCTAAATTCAACAATTTGAATACCTATATGGACCACTTCTATTAGTTTCTCCTCCAATCTTCTCAATTCCAAATTCTTGGTTTTTAATGATGCATTCAAGATTTATTTTTATTTTTCCCAATTTTCTTTTTCCCGCTTGAAAAAGGCAGTAATTTTCAACAACTCAAAGCCTAAAGACAAAGTAGAATGGTAGGCTAGTGTTTTTACAATAGGGGGTTGTCAATCTAATGCTACATTTTCCTCAGTCCCCATTTTACCTTCAGCCATCTATGCCAGTATGTCCAATTTAGCTCCATGGCCATAGGTTTGTATTTTCTCTTTCAACTCCTGAGTTCTCATTTCCTTTTCTTTGTATATCTGTTCATATCTTTTCACTTGTTCCTCCAATTTCTTTATCTTTTCAAGAGCTTCTTGAAGCTCCTTCCTTATGTTTCTATCTTCTAGTAATTCCTTCTCTTCTTCAAAATTCAAATTATCATAGTTGTCCCCAATATCAAAAACTTATTTATTAGGGCCAGTGGGAACTACTCTCTTGGTTTTCTTAGCAATAAAAACATCCTCTGAGTTAGAATCAGAGTAGGAAGATACATACCTTTGTTTTCTCACATGAACCTTAACATTTCCAACATACACATTTTCAGGAACATCTCTTTCCCTATTTGAGTCTATTTCTATCATCATTGCATCATGATCTTGTTGTCCTTCATTTCTTCCTTCCTTCTTATGCTCTTCTAGGCTTCTCTTTTCAACATTATGCCCTCTCAACCTACCTGAGTGTTGGGGGGTAATATTTTCCTGTGTAACTTTACTCTCCTTCCCTCTTTTACTCCCCTTTTTCCATTTTGCATCCTTTTCCCTTACAACACTCTCCTTCTTGTCAACTCCTTTTCTCTTCTTTGTCCCTTTTGAGGATGTTGATGCAGTACTTCTCCTAGTTCTATGGTTTTTTGAGGATGAGGGTTCCTTTGTTACTGTAACTAACATATCATGTTTCCCGATCCTACTTTAGCTACTAGTAGGTGAAGCAGGTAGTGTAATAGGGGAATTATCTCTTTGGTTCATCTTGCTCAAGGTCAACTTCTGGTTTAGGCTTAGGTAGAGGTTCATCTTCTGCTTTAGGTGCCTCAAGCAACTCAGTGATTTCTTTTCAACATTTAAAATAATCCCAATTAACTTGTGGATGTTGAATTCTCAAACTTCTCTTGACCAATAGGGTTATCAAGCAATGATGAGACAATGTAGTTTTTATTTGTTTCCTTTGATATTCAGAGGCAATTCTCTTTAACATGTTATATAGGAAATTGAGTACATTGACTAATTTATCATTCCATAAATGATTCAACAACTTAAAATACACAGTGCATAAAATATTGTGGCGGCCATCAGAGGGTATTTAAGAATGTAAGCAACACATTTTCCCTAAAATAATGAAAGGGAAAGCCTCTTAGTACCTTGTGATGTCAAATCTAATTTTTTTCCCCAGTCACAAAATTCCTCCCTTGCCACAACTACATCAACATGAGCTAGGTATTCAAAGCCTATTCAAGGAAATATTGTGACTTAAGAAATTGTAATTTCTGAGCCATCCACCACCAACCCTTTTACTGTTGCTTCATCATATTTCAATGTACCTGCAAAATATCTTACCATTTCATTATGATACTCTGTTAGCTTCAAGAAATAGTCCAACCATCCTACTCTCGTGAATAGAGGTAAAACCATTATATACTCCAACATCTATTTATTCGTAGATGGTTCTTTGCGTATAACCTCTCCTCCCATTGTCCTATTGTTCTGCAACATTGTAGAATTTAAATTCTACTAAAAAATTGAATTCACCACCTTTAAAAACCCTCCAATTTCACTACTCCTTCAAATACCTTCCCTTATACCCAATACTACAACTCACAATCCCTTTTTCCTTTAGCTCAATCAAGTGAAAACTAGCTTATTTTAGGGAAGGAATCACATTATTGGAATTAACAGAGAGGTATTTTATGTTTAGGAGTTTTAGAAGGATGGTCATAAAATGATATCTGACAAACTTAGGTGGAGAAAATGAAGAATAATCATGACTATAATACCCCTCCCCCCAACTTTAATTGAAGTGACCTCACTTCATGCATGATTGAATAGGGGTGATAGGATAATAATGAAAAGTACTAGTGATATACTTTTTGCATGCATAACTTAAATCAAGAATAATATTGAATACAAAAAAAAATCTAGTTTAATTATGAAAAGTTACCTGTTGTATGTGCATAATGGTAATTAGCACTTGAAACAAGTAGGAACCAAATAAACATGTACTTTGGAATTTAATTGATTTGATCAACATTAAATGCATGAGAATGGATGAAAATTTGGCGGTGGTGATTTGAGTGGGATTGGCTATGGTTGCTTTATTGGGAAATGAATGAGGCATGTGATATGAGCGAAATGTGCAAGAAAATAATTCAATTTGGCTAAGGTAGTGTAGGTTTAGGTAGAACAAGTGTTGTTGTGGGTACTTCAAGCATAGGGACCATCTGTATTTGATAGATGAATGTGTCAGGTCCCTACAAAAATAAGTCCCAATAAATGGACAATAGGTCCCTCTGGAGTAGAGTATGTACATCATGGAGAACGTGTTGTGTATGCCTAAACAAGGTGATGTGTGTGCATGTGTTGTAAATCATGGGAAATTAATCTTGGGCAATTTCAGGGGTGTAGCTGTGTAACTCAATATTTGGATCATCAGACGTGCTTGGTATGTCCCTCAGTACTAATGTAGGACATTATGAATCAATTTTTATTTCAGGTTCACTATGAGCACCATATTGTTGGATTAGTGAAAAGATGAATTCATCATGCTGCATTGGTTTCTTATATAGCTTCAATATGTGACCATTAACAATAAGTGAGAATCAAGCTGCATCAATGGTATGCAACTGTACTACTCCATTTGGGTAAATCTTTTTAATTTCATAAGGGCCCAACCACCTAGAATGGAATTTTCCCTTGAAATATTTATACCTTGAGTCATATATGATATAGAGTAGGGAGGAAATTGACCAACAAACACAATTCAAGCCTTTAAATCAATTTTCCAACCATTAAAACCCTAACTATTTCCTATTCCTCAATTCTACCAAATTTCCCTTGTAGCTATCCAACTAGTGAAATTTTTGTATATCTCACAAATTACTCACCAAACCCACAAAACAATTAGCATTTCAAGAGCCCACTAGGGAAAAATTTAACATATCTCAAAACTATATACACTTACTTTGGAAGATCACCTCTAAAACTTGACTGATGCACTAAGCAAGGCTCTAATTAACCCACTTTTTCAAAGCAACTCCTCTTTAAAACTGTTGCCCCTCCAAAATTCCTATGGAAAATCTTGTACCAAGTCACAAAATTTCAAAATTCACTATTTCCATCAAGAGAAACACTTACTAAGGCACCTTAATACCAAACCCTTCCTTTACACTAGTTTGCCAAGGGTTTATTGAAAATCACCATTAGAGACCTTTCAAAACCCTACCAATGCTTCTAACACACCCTAACAATCCTACACATGCTCAAAACATCCTTAGAAGTTTCCTCCCCAATAGATTTCAGTCATTTACACCCTCAAACCACTCAATTTCACTCAAAATACTCACACTTGCCAACTCGGGCATCCTACAAAACCCATCAACTCACCTCCCCTGCTCCAAAACTCAACACCTACACCTAATTCCAACCTAATAGTCTCATTCCACCAAGCCATAGCGTACACAATAGGTGGAATGAGTTAGAAACACATTTGATGCCCTCAAAACCCTTGAATTGAGTTACAAACCTGTTCAGAGAAAGTTTCCCTCCAAACCTTTAAAAATTAATGAAATCAAATCCTACCAAATACAAAAGGCTCTCAACATAGTCCCCTATCAATATTTAAAACATCTCTTATCAATCACTTACAGTATGGGCTCATAAAATGCTCTGCAACAAGTTTCTTATTGCAACACACAGAAAAGAGAGGTTTTATTTGATTTTCTTTTACAAAAGTGAAAAAAAGAACGTTGCCTCCAATTGTAGAGGCCTTTTTAAACTGTAACCCTTAAAAAAAAACCAATTCAACCACCATAAACCAACTTTCAAATATCTGACCATTGGTATTCCTCTACTTCGCAATTTTTCCCACTTTTACAATATTGCACTTTTTACAACCTTTGAAAACAATACCAACTTTAACAACATGAAAATGACCCTACTATGACTCAATTACACAAACCATGGTCTATTATGACCTTATTTAAATGGAGAAATGACTCAAGACACCTAAGTCTGAACAAATAGCCTTGCTTGTTCAAATGTTCAAAGAGGATAAACTTGGTGCCCCTGCACCATGCAACCGACCTTGAAACCTTTCCAAGTCTCTTGGAAATGAAATTACAAGTTATCCAAACTTGTCTACTCCACCTCCTTGATCTTAAAATACTACTTTTCTGGTACTCCTTTTCCTTTGGATCAAATACTACTGACTTGTATCACCCCTTGTTCTCAAACTGCTTAGCACCTAGATTTTGTTTCTTTTATACAAATTGTCCTGATAAGTGTCTCCTAAATTTTCCTTCATTTGTGATTGATGTTGTACTTGCTCAAACATCTACAAACACACCTTTTCTAGTCTTGTTTTGAACTGCTTCCTCCTTGCCTCTTGTTACACACTTGAATCTACCCACCTGTCCTTGAATCACTTTATCTTTTCCTTATATCTTTGTGATCATATTCCCTATCTCGGTAATCTCTGTCTTGGAAGACTTCCATACCTCTATTTTGATAGTACTTGACTACCCCTCTACTTCCTTAGCAACTAAAGAACAAAACACTGTCCCAACCGCAATTCCATCATGCTTTTTAAACTCATTTTTAGTCTATTTAAGTAATTCATCCTTGACCCTCTCTGTCTCAGACTTGGTCACCATTCTCTCACCTTCTTTACTGCCTTCCATTATTGTATCATCCTTCAAAGTGATTGTCTCAACATTTGTAACTTTTGCAATGGCTGCACATTCTTCATTTGTGTCTTCCTTCAACTTCACAAAATCTTTCTTTCCCATCATTATCACTTTTGTTGCCTTTTTTTGTTCCTTCAAATATTCTTGCAATGGAATCAAAGTGAAAGTACTTCCCTCATGCTCAATTTGATAACTATTATTTCTACCATCATAGAGTGCATGTTTTTCAAATTTCCATGGCCTTCCAAGCAACAAATGGCAACAATCCTTGGGTAATATATCACAAAGGATCTTATCTCTATACCCACCAATACTAGACTCAAAAAGAGTATTTTCACAAACCAAAATGGAATGATCATCATTCAACCAAGATACCTTATAGGGTGTTTCATGAGGCACTTTTTCTAATTTCAGTTTATCCACAATCATTTGACACCATATTATCAGTAGAACTAGAATCTATCACTACCTTGCATACCTTTTCTTTGCATTTGCATGTTCTCCTGAATAGTGTCCTTCTTTGAGTTGGCTCATTCTCCTTGGATGCTTGAAGCAATTTTCTTATCACCATTAAAGATTCTCCAACTTCTAGAGTAGCAACAAGACTAGGAGAATTTACACTTTCACTTTCGTCTTCTTGAACCAATTGCACTCTTTTATCACTTATCCTTTCACCACTTCAAGTAGAACCTTACTTTTGAGGGAACTTGTATGATGGATGAACAAACTCATTGCAATGATATCATCTACCTAAAAATGTCTTTTAACTTCTATCACCACTAAATCTGCCTTTGAAACCTCTAAAACCACCTCTTGGATCAATAACTTGCTCTTTGCCTTTCCTTGTTTCTTCTTGATCTTCAAAAGTTTTCCTTGATCCTCTTCCCCTATTGGTGTTGGATCTACCTCTTCCTTTCCTTTCTTTTCTTCTTTTTTAATTTTTCCTCTACCTTAGCAGCCAATTGAAAAAATTCCTCGATGGTCCTATGTGTTACCAAACTCAATTCATCTTGGATTTAATACCTTAAGCCACACACATACCTTGCAATCTTCTCATTTCCATCCTAAATATGTCTAGACCTTATACTAAGCTTGTGGAACTCCTTGATGTATGTCAAAAAATCCTTGTCCTTTTCCTTTAAGCTCTGCAACTTCTTGAATGCCTGAATTGAATGTTCACTTGGTAAAAATTATGCCTTCACCTTTGCTACCATTATATCCCATGAATTAATCCTTTGCTTTTCTTTGTTCACCCTCTCCTCTTGAATGTAATTCCACCATGTCAATGTAGGTCCTTTTAGCTTTTTCCTAGCATACTTCACCTTTTGATCATCAACAACCTCCTTGAATTCAAAGAAATTATCTAGTGCATCTATCTAGTCTAACACCTCCTGAGAATCCAGTTTGCGGTATGTGCAGGATCATGATGGGCCAAAAAGTGGCAATATGATGGGTATGTGGCTGATGATTTTTTTTACCCAAAATTGATGAAACAAAAAGGATTTTTAAAGGAGATTCTCATCTTTCCACCAATATAAATTATGCTTTACTTTGAATTTAATAATTAATTATTATTCATTTTCTATTTGAATTATGACTAAAGTCCTGATTGATAGACTGATTGAAAAACATCTATAGCTTTCAAACAGTATCACATTTTTTGAATCCAAAACATGTGTCACATTCTATGTTTTGCATACTATAGGATTAAAAAAATAAAAAAATAATTTCATGAATTTTTGACCAAGTTAAGGTGGTCAGACATACAAGTTTTGATATTTTTTAAAAGTTGTATAAAAAAATTCATAATTAATTATTTACATAGAAAAAAATTACAAAAAAATATGCATCACATCGGGAAATGATTCCTCTACTTATATCTAAAATCTTATAAAAAAATACTATCATTTTATTGTGGTTAGGGTGGTCAGACAGAGACCTACTTCTTATTTTTTCCCTGAAATTTAAGTACTACTGCATTGAAATTTCAAATTTTCACCAGATAGATTTTTTTTTTAAAACAAACCTAGTATTTTAGAAACTACATTAAATTTTCTATAGATTCTATTCTTACATATTTTTGAAATAATATAGATAACTTATTTAAATTTTTACGTCAAGTTGCCTAACTCTGATTTTTTTGAATTTTTTGCCACTTAAGGGCCTATTTTTTCCATGATGATCCTGCACATACCCTTTGCCATTATACATTGGCACTTCTACCTTCACATCATAACCATCACTTTTTACATCCTTAAGCATCTTGATCATTCTACTTTCATTAGGATCCCAATCAACATCTTGGGTTCTTCCACTTGGAGGGTTTTCCTGCTCTCCCACTTTCCTCATATGTGGCCTTTCCTCTTCTTTTTTCTTTCTCCATTGCTGAAAAATTAGATAAAATGGATTCTTGTGACTCTTTTAACATCTTTATCTCTCTTTATAATACTGCACTACCCTTTGGAGGCATTTTGACTCTTAACCTTTCCACTTTCTACTCTTCAATCTGCAACTCTTCAACTTCAAAAGATCACAAACCTATGCTATGATACCAATTGATGCAGAGCGGGGAGGAAATTGACCCAAAAAAAAATCAAGCCTTTTAAATCAATTTTCCAACCCTTAAAACCCTAACTCTTTCTTGTTCCTCTGTTCTACCAAATTTCCCTTGTAGCCATCCAACTAGTGAATTTTTTGCATATATCACAAATTGCTCACTAAACCCACAAACCAATTAGCATTTCAAGAACCCATTATGGAAAAATTTAACATATCTCAAAACTATATACACTTACTTTGGAAGATCACCTCTAAAAATTGGTTGATGCACTGAATAGGGCTCCAATTAGCCCACTTTTGCAAAGCATATCCTCTTTAAAACTAATGCACCTCCAAAATTCCTATGCATAGACTTGTACTAGGTCACAAAATGTTAGAATCCACCATTTTCATCAAGAGAAACAATTACTAAGCCACCTTAATATCAAAACCTTCCTTTACACTAGTTTACCAAGGGTTTATTGAAAATAACCATTAGAGACCTTTTCAAATCCTGCCAATGCTTCTAACACACCCTAATAAGGCTAAAATTACTTAAAACATCCTTAGAAGTTTCTACCCCAAAATATTTCACTCATTTACACCCTCAAACCACTCAATTTCACCCAAAATACTCACACTTGCCAACTAGGGCATCCTCCAAAACAAATCAACTCGCTTCCCTTGCTCCAAAACTCAACACCTATGCCTAATTCCACCCTAATAGTATCATTCCATCAAGCCACAGTTTACACAATAGGTGGAATGAGTTAGAAACATATTTTATGCCCTCAAAACCCTTGAACCAAGTTACAAACCCCTTTAGAGAAAGTTTCCCTCCAAACCTTTAACAATTAATGAAATAAAATCCTACCAAATCCAAAAGGCTCTCAACATAGTCCCATATCAATATTTAAAACATCTCTTATCAATCACTTACATTACAAGCTCATAAAATGCTCTACAAGAACAAGTTTCTTACAACAACACACAAAAAAGAGAGGTTTTATTTGATTTTATTTTACAAAAGTGAACAATAGAATGTTGCCTCCAATTGTAGAGGAATTTTTAAACTCTAAACCTTCAAAAAAAAATTGACTCAACCACCAAAAACCAACTTTCAAATATTTGATCATTGGTATTCCTCTACTTAGCATTTTTCCCAATTTTACAATATTGCACTTTTTACAACTTTTGAAAACAATACCAACTTTAACAACATGAACATGGCCCTACTATGACTCAATTACACAAACCATGGTCTATTATGACCTTATTTAAATGGAGAAATGACTCAAGACACCTAATTCTTAACAAATAGACTTGCTTGTTCAAATGTACAAAGAGGATAAACTTGGTGCCCCTGCATGAATATAGTGGAGCCCAATCTCCTTCAATGAATTTTTTTGTCTTTATGTATTGATCATGCCATTTCATTCACTTCTACTACATCACCTCTATATGATGGACTGCTTCCATGCGTATCTCATCCAACCCATTCAAAGAATGCAAACTTTCCTTCTGTGCCTCAGTTAAATCCATGCCCAAGTCTATTGTTGTCCTCAGTGTTTTGTATTCAAATTCAATAGGAAATATTGTTGTTTTTCCATAAACTAGTTCATAAGGGGTAAAACTTGTAGCTGTCTTCCATGTGGGTCTGTATTCCCAAGCAACTTCTGGTAATCTGGATACCCAATCTCTCCTATGAAGCTGCACTGTTTTTGTCAATATATTTTCAATCTCCTTGTTGGTGACCTCTACTTGACCATTACCTTGAGGATGATATGGGGTAGATTTCTTGTGCTTGATATGATACTCTTCTACTAATTTGGAAATTAGTTCTGATGTGAATTTTGGTCCTTGATCAGTCAGTATCTCTTTAGGTACACCATACCTAGTGAAGATGTCCTCATATAATAATTTTTCTACATTGCCATCTTTGGAAAATTGCAATGCTTTAACTTCTACCCATTTGGTTAAGTAGTCAGTGCATACCAATATTTATTCCTTGTTATTTGAAGTGGGAGAGATAGGCCCAATAAAATCTAGCCCCCATTTATCAAAAGGAGCCAGTGCCAAGGAATTTCATCACTTCATGTGGGTCTTCCCATTCTATGGCAGTGGTCACAAATTATAGTATAATTAACAAAGTCTTTATGTAGGTTTGGCCAATAATATCTTGTTGTCAAGATCTTAAAGATTGTCCTCTTGGCTGAAAAATGTCCACCACAAGGTCCATCATGACCTACTTTCAATATGCCAAGCACTTCATCCTCCCTAATACATCTTCTCATAATGTTATCTGTGCAAGTGTAAAATAAATTTCTAGAAATCTAAGAATAAGGGAAGCATTTGTGAACTAACTAGCATTTCTCTCTTAGATAAAATTATCCTAAAATCTACCATTTCACCAAATAGTTAGCTATATTAGCAAACCATGGAGTGTGTACATTTAGAGAAAATAGATGCTCATTAAGAAAGGAATCATCAACCACCCCTTCTATTGATTGGGTAGGTAATCTAGAGAGAAAATAAGCAACCACATTAGCCCTTCCTAGCGTGTCAACTATTGTTATGTTAAATTCTTGCAGTAACAATAACCACCTTACAAGTATTCCACCTACAACTAGTTTATTCATCAAGTATCTAATTGTTGTATGATCTATATGTATTAACACTTGATAGCCAGTTATATAGTGTTTGAACTTATTAATGGTATAGAAAAATGCAAGAATTTATTTTTTCTATGACAATGTAGTTTAACTCTACCCCTTGGAGGTTTTTGTCAATATAATATATTTCATATTCCTTATTCCCTTCTTTCTTCCCTAGGATTGTTCCAATGGCAAAGTCTGATGCATCAGTATGTATGTGAAATGACAAAGACCTCTTAAAATTGGTGCATGAGTTAAAGTTGCCTTTAATTTCTCAAATGAACTCTAACAACCTTTAGTCTAATCAAACTCATTATCCTTTGTCAAAAAAATAAACAAAGGTGTATAAATTTTACTGAAATCTTGGATGAATCACCTATAATAACCTGCATGTCTAAGGAAACTTCTTACATCTTTTTGTTTCTATGGTATAGGTAGGGTAGATATAATTTCAATCTTCTTTGGGTCAGCCTATATTTCTTCACTAGATATAAAGTGTCCTAACACAATTCCTTGTGTCATCATCATGAAAAACTTCTCATTGTTGAGTGAAAGATTATGTTTCTTAGATATTTTTAACACTTTCTCTAGGTTACTAAGAGCTTCTTCATAACTTTCACCATAAGTGGTGAAATCATCCATATATATTTCCATGCAGTTGGTGCAAAATCAGAAAATATGCTAAGTATTGCTCTTTGAAAGGTAGCAAGAGCATTGCACAAAACAAAAGGTAAGAAAAATATGCATGGGTTCCTTAGGGGCAGGTAAATGTAGTCTTATCTTGATCTTCTGGCATAATCTTGATTTGGTTATAACCACTAAAATCATCAAGAAATGAAAAATATTTCTTTCTTGCCAAAGAATCAAGAACTTGGTCAATAAATGGTAATGGAAAGTGATCTTTCCTTGTGGTAGCATTTGATTCCTTGTAATCAACATAAACTCTCCATTTACCACCTTTCTTGGGAACTATTACCAATGGTGAAACCCATTCATTGTCTAAAATAGGGTATATGAACCCTGCATCTAAAATATTTTGCAGTTCAACTTTCACTATATATCTTAGTGTTGGATTCATGCATCTCTGTGGCTTTCTGATAGGTTTGCAGCCATCATTAATGTAAATCTTGTACATTCATAGATTAGGATCAGTGCCCCTCATATCATGGTAATCCCATGCATATGTGGCTGAGTGTGCCTACAACACTGATTGTAGAGAATTTTGTTGTTCCTCAATCAAGGCATTATTAATATTTAACATCTTCCCTGCCATAATTTCCAACTCCTTTGATGACTCTTGAACTAATGAGAGATATAGGGTTGGTATAATGGGTAAACATTTATGAGGGAGTTATGAATGAAATAGTTGTGAGACCTCTTCTATAGAATTAGTAGGTGCAATACTTTTCAAGAGTTCTTGTAGGTATATGAGACAATCTTGTTGTTGTGGGCTCCTACCACAACCATTTTGGATTATATGAGCAATGAGCTCATCTTCATCCTAGTCATCTAATAAGGGGTTGCACTCTATAGTCATCAATGTCTAAAGAGAATGGTTATCCTCTTCCTCCTCACCCAAATTAGGCCAAATGGTGTGCTCAAGGTCTGCATATGGTTGGGAAGGTGGGTAAAGAACCAAGTTATTTGTGATTATCCCGTTGAATATTATCATTTTACCAGATCTACATCCTATAAATGCATCAGCTATTTCCAACAGAGGCTTTCCTACTAGGATGAGTGGGTAAACTAAAAGATTAACTTTGGGTTGCAATACTATAAAGTTTGCAGGGTATTCCAAAGAATCCAATGCAATAAATAGGTCTTCTATAACTCCCTCAGGCTTGACCATAGACCTGTCAACTAATTGCAAGAAAATTTGTGTGGGTTTGAGTTTAATCAACTAAAGCAATTGCATTATTTCTTTTGTCATGATATTGATGGATACCCCCAAGTCTATCAAAATGTTCTTAATGAGAGTCCCATCGATCTTTACATTCACAACTGTACTACCACAATCGGTATACTTAGGGATTTTAATGTTCCTCAACATGATATCTACAAGATTCCCCAACACATGAACTCTTTGTGGATGTTTCATTTTGTGGATTGGTTTCTTAAGACATAGATCCCTTATGGTTTTGGTGTAGATAGGGATGTATTTGTGGAGCATAGATTTTTGGCACCCTAATCCTTTCTAGCACTCGTAGGGTTTTTCACCTAGAAGGAGATAGATGGGCCAAAAATGCTTGTCCACACTCAAAGTCAATGCAATATGGATGAAATGTACCTAGATGAAATGTCTAAATGCAATAAAATAATAAGATAGATTGATTATTAATGCAAAACAAATGAAATGTAGATTGTTTGAAAACACATTGTGCTATGCAAAAATGAACTAGAAATGAATGCAAAACTTAACAGAAATGAACTAAATTGGAAGTGTGCACTTGGGATCTAGAAGGAGGTTGGGAATGCCATTTGAAATGTTTTTGAAGCTATTTTTTAGGCCTGGTGGGACTCATTCACCATTCTAGGAAAATCAGTCCCAGTTTTGCAAAATTGAGTCGAAAGTTGTTTATGACAAAAGGGTATCTAAAAATGCAAAAAAATCAAAATTGACCTGGAAGTGGGACTCATTCGTCACCCATGGAAAATGATTCCACTTTTTAATTTTTGATTATTAAAAGGTGGAATCTGGAGCTCTTGGTTTGCACTTTGATTCTATACGGTGTCTGCTTCTAAAACTCTGATTTACAGGTCTTGAAGTGACTTTTTGTTGATGTTTTGCCTTAAAAAATGAAGAGATGACTTGAATAACTTTGCAACTTGATTCTTAATGATTTCCAAGCTTCCAAGAGACCTAAATCTACAAACACACATGACAAGAGAGAGGAATGTTGAATGTTAGGGCATGGGGGTTTGCCTTGGTCAAACCCCTTTCAGGTAATTAAACCAAAATGATGAAAGAAAGTAATGAGACATGAATTAATGGAGTTGATAACCTTTCCATGATGTTTTATCTTGAAATTCTACAAAAAAACATGAAGAATTTTCCCTTGAATGTCTAAAAATTGATGTCTTGGTGACTTGCAATGATGAAACCCTAAGTTACTTGACTTGAGATGAAAGAATGATGAATGAAGAATGAAGAATGAATTAGGATATTGAGAGAGATGTAAAATGAGGAGAAAAACACTTATTTATACACATTTGTGCCTTAATAACCCAATAATATTGTAAGGAAATTTGCAACCATCTAATGACAATTTTTACATAACCCAAATTTGAAAACATGCAAGTAAATACTCAATATCAACATGCAAGAGAATAGAAAACATACCCATGAAATATGACACAAGATATACTCTAGGAAAACACTCAAGAGGGAAAAAAATAGCCTCCAAAAGTATCCACACTCCATGTATTATTTAGAAATGAAAACCCATTAGAATACATTTGTAGAGATTCCATGAACTCTTTTGAAGCACAAGCTATCCATGCATTCCATGTGACCAAGAATGAATCCACACATACCATGCCATGCTTCAAACCCTCACACATGCACAAGCTCAACCTACTAACCTACAAAAAATTCTCCAACCCTAGACAACTAGCCTTGTGGTTGCTTTTATAGAAACAAGCTCTGAAAAAACCACCAAGTGGTATTACATAAACCATGTGCCCAAAACCATGAACTTACAATCATGTGATCCCACATTTAATATTGGGTACTTTATTATATTTTATTTTTCCCCAATATTAAATAATTACATTTTACAATTAAGTCTCAATGTTACATACAACATAAAGTGGCCCCAAGATTATAACTCCTAGTGATGCACATCCATCTAGGTACCCCTAGGTGCACCACACACATAATAATAAATTAAACATTATAATAAAATTATGCAAGGTGTACAAAACCTAATTCTAACAATCTCCCACTTGTTGTATAAATTGCATAATGTGGTAACAAGTAAGCTCAAACATCAAGATAATAAACTCCATAGGCAACATGAACCATCCTATAATCCAAGTGCTCCATATGCTCCATCAAGATGCCTGTAACAAGAACCAAGGTGACCACCATATCATCCATGAATGCTCTCATCCTCCACCATTCCAATGCACCAAGAGAATAACATGTCCAAAGAGATGTCACACTAGAATTGTCACAAAGAAGCATAAACCTACCTCAACCTAATATCTCAAAACAGAAACACTCAATCCAAAGGTAATGAATATGCACCAATAGCTATCAAGAATGAATCACCATAGCTAAAAGGATACCCAAAAAAATTTCCAATACATCCAACTATCCATACCTCCAAGGTATACATAACATAGTAACTCATGCCATCACATATCCACCCATTAACCACAATAACAAACTCCATGTGAAAACTTGTCAAAGAGTGGCATAGACATCTAGGAGCTCCCACTGCATGGGAAATGTCTAGATGAATGCAAACTTGGAATGAACACATTCAAGGCATCGCTTCATTAACATTCCAGAAAGAAGGCATCATCACAAGTGATCAAGGCATACCAAGTCTACTAACAACATAACATAGAAGATGTAAACATGTAGTACCAAGGAACATCCACAATGATGTGTAAAACCCAAAAACCAAACACTTGTAGCATGTCCTCCTACACACACATCTAAATGCCAACTGTGCCAAGTTGATCTCTCTACAACACCCCATAAAAAAATCCATAAAAACATCCAACCGTCCAATCACCATGATCAAACATAACATATGTATCATGTAACTAACCATGGATGTATGCATCTCAAAACAAGAAGATCAAATTCAATGTAACCATTCCAAAACAAAGGAAATCAACCCAATAAACCATCTCCTAAACCCAACATATGCAAGGAGATAAACATGCCAACACTCCTCAAATGAACCAAATATCCATGGCTCAAAATCCATATCCATGAGAAGACAAATCATAAACATAATGCACCTAAAAAAAAAATGGGCAATACCTCTCAAGTGAACTACCGAGTAGACCAAGCGTGGGGAATGAGAATGCTCCTCCAAAATATCCAAGTCATCATGACTCAACCAAGAACACTCTCCTCATTAGTCCATGTTGAACTCACGTCCAACCAAGGTGTAGGCTCCTCAGACTTCCTGCTGAAATCTCATCAAGAGTAACTGTCTCAAGCAACATGTCTCTAATCACAAGAGAAATCCAACCTCACCTATGTCTCCAATTATCCATGAGCACTTGTAACCAATCAATCCATGCTAAAATCCAAGAAAATGATCAAAGTACTCAATACAAAGAGAACCAACCAAGATCAAATCATAGCTCCAACAGCAGAATCAGGAACATAAACATGACACTATGATCTCACATCTTCTCAAAAGAAGATCACATGCTCAAATAATCATAACATGTACCATGCCACAACTTTAAACTAGTAATCAAGAGTAAACCATGACATAATAACAAAACCATCCTACAACCAAGGATCACCTGTCAAAATCAATAAGTCTTAAACAATACCTCAACATCTCCAACACCTAATGTCAAAGAACTCTCACTGTAGCATACATAATCTAAGAGCTCCTCCATGACACCAATCAACCCCTACTAAAGACAACTAAAGACAACCATCCATAATCAACAATGGATCCACATCATTTCCAAATGCTCCCACTGAACTGTGATACCAAGCAATCCAATGGCATCATGATGTACACAACCAAAACCACATCATTGTCATAAGCTGACACCAAAACTTGTGAATCCATGCTCTCAATGACAACATGATAACCATCCTCTAAAGAAAGAAGATACACCGCCAAACCATCATATCCATTAATACCAATCCATCACTATCACAAGCTCCCACTAAACTGTGTAACCAAGCTATCCATGACATCGTGATACCAATCTCCTCAAAACCAAGAAGATAGACTACCACAACCTAAATCAGGATCCAATCCAACACCACCAACAAAGCACTTGCATAAACCATCATGAAATGTTAAAGTCTATAATGCACAAGAAACATCCATGACACCATGATCACCACCAAATGTACCAACATCTCAACCCAACTATGTCCACATATTTGCATAATCATAGTCAACTGCATAGGTCTCTTATCATGATTGTACCTGGTAAAACCATCTCACCTACTCAACATGACAACAAAACTAGAAAACCAAGTGACTAAACCAAGCCACCAAAACTAAACATGCATGGACACTAAAATATCAATGGGAAAAGACAACCCATGTCTAAGTCATAAATGCAACATGTAAGTATAGACCACTTACAACATTGCACAACTTGTAGCTACAACAATGCAATATACAAATCCAACCATATATTGATAACCATGTCAAATCAGAGAATAATCTGAGATGTACAATTAAGCATACAATGAATCCAATATCAAATCACCAAGATCTAATCATCCATAAGTTCATAATATCTCCATAGTCAAAGAGACCCATAAACAACTCAGGTGAGAAAAAAAGAAGATAAACCATGCAAAAATAACTCTAAACCTGATCCACTATGTAGTTCTCTGAACTATCTTTTCATTGACTATTTGAAGTCCAAAATCCGACTCCGTATGCACCCGATATCACCTCTCAAAGCTCAAAATGAACACCTACTTCCACCAAGAAAAACACTATCAAAAATGAAAAATCTGAAAAAATATCTAATACCATAGTGTAGATCTCGGAAACATCTTTCCAACAACTATAAGAAGTCAAAAATTTGACACCGTGTGCAAAAGTTATGCCCCTGTGAAGAAAAAGTGCAGTTTGAAAGTGAGGCAAAAAAATTTAGCCACCTTTGGTGGCTGGGGGTCAGCCCCACCTAGGTGGTGCCGCTACCTTGGTGACATAATCCAAAACTAATTTAAATATATTTTAATTTTTCCAAAAAAAAAAAACTTCCCCTTATGTACAGACCTGATGCATTATTAAATGGGGCTTTATTCCTTTTGAAATCCGGCGGACTTTGCTTCACATGGCAGACTTTTCTGAAATTAAATTTCATTTAAAAAAAAAATTGAAATCCCCATAGGGGATGGCAGTCGGTAGTGGTTTTATTTACACCCTATAGGGTGGGGCTAGCCTTGCCGGCAGGACACTACCGACCATAGCCGACAATCCTAGTAGCGGCAGTACCTGCCATTGGCAAGCTACTGGGTACAACTTTTGTGGGGTGGGCCGGTTTGCAGACCCCTCCCAGTTATTTTTTTTTTCTTTTTTTAAAAGTTTTTCAATCAACAAATACTAATTTTTAATAATAAAAAAATTCATTTTAGTTTTGTAGGGAAATTTTTTTTGATATTGACGAGAATTTTTTATTTTTTATTTTATTTTTTTGAGTAATAAAATGATGGCAGTACGACTGCAAATAGGGCATTTTGCTAAAAAAAATTGTCTTTTTTTAACTTTTCCAAAATAGGGAAAATTATATATCAAAATTCGTCTCTTGGCCAAATCGGATCCAACCATGAGGTCCATTTTGTCTCAAGAGGTCATCCATGATATTTCCCCTACAAAACCCTCATTTGAATGCACAACCAAGAAACCCTGTTTTTCCAAAAATTCACACCCCAAATCTGCAAACAACCCATCAAAATTACAAACCCAAAACCCTCAAATCTGCAATAAAACACTTGCAGAACCCTCATATCTTGCCATTTTCTTTCATTCTCTCATGCAACCTAGGGTTATCCAATCCACAACTAATGCTTTGATACCACTTTTAAGGAAACTTGCAGCCATCTAATGACAATTTCCACATAACCCAAATTTGAAAACATGCAAGTAAATACTCAATATCAAAATGCAAGAGAATAAACAACATACCATGAAAGATGACAAAAGATATACCCTAGGAAAACCCTCAAGAGGGAAAAAAATAGCCTCCAAAAGCATCCACACTCCATGTATTATTCAACAATGAAAACCCATTACAATACATTTGTAGAGACTCCATGAACACTTTTGAAGCACAAGCTATCCATGCATTCAATGTGACCAAGAATGAATCCACACATCCCAAGCTATGCGTCAAACCCTCACACATGCACAAGCTCAACTTGCTAACTTGCAACAAATTCTCCATCCCTAGACAACTACCCTTGTGGTTGCTTTTATAGAAACAAGCTCCTACAAAACCACCTAGTGGTATTACATAAACCATGTTCCCAAAACCATGAACTTACAATCATGTGACCCCACATTTAATATTGGGTACTTTATTATATTTTATTTTTCCCCAATATTAAATAATTACATTTTACAATTAAGTCTCAATGATACATACAACATAAAGTGGTTCCAACATTATAACTCCTAGTGATGTACGTCCATCTAGGTACCCCTAGCTGCACCACACACATAATAATAAATTAAACATTATAAGAAAATTATACAAGGTGTACAACACCTAATTCTAACAAATACCTCATCACAGGCCGACATAAGGTAATTTTGAATAAAAACTCAAAAGGAAATTTGAAATATTTTGAATTTTGAGCCAAGAGGGACGCATTCACCACCCATGGTGAATGGGTCCCACCTTGGACTTGAAAGTGGGTGTTAGGAATTATCTTGCATTTAATGTTATTTGTTAGGCTTACATTCTAAAATACACTTAAGTAAATAAAGCATAAGAAAGGTGTAAATAGTGAAATTAAGCCTAAAAAAGCATCGAATCTTGTTACAAGACTTTACGACACTTTAGAATAGGACTTGGTAAGGGATAAAAAGGTGATTTTTAGATGAATTATAATAAGAAGAGTCTAGAAAAGTGTAGAAATGTGCTACAACACTTCACAACACCTTCACAAGATATTGTTAAATGCATTTGGAAGGGTCCAATACCTAGTGTGGATGAATAAAATGCCTCACAACACCTAAATCAAGGACTTATTAAGTCCAATTTATCATGAATTATTCCCATGTCAAGCACGCGGTCCTTTTTTCTAAGGCACACTTTGATAGCTTGGATAAGTGGGATTTTGATGTTAACATCTTTCAACTACCCTAAGAGGTCTGTCTCAGCCTATGTGTGATGCTTTTGTAGAGCTTTTGGACAAATATTATTGTACCCTAATGCTCTCTCATATTTCTAGGGTTTTTCACCTAAAAGGAGAGAGATGGGCGAAAATGGGAAATGTCCTCATTCAATATTAATGTAAAGAGGGATGGAATATGTCTAATTTATGATCTCTAAATGCAATAAACTAAAAAATAGATGAATCATTAATGCTAAATCTAAGAAATATGAAGTGTTGGAAAACACATTGCAATATGCAAACATGTGATAAATGACCTAGAAATGTAAACAAAACTAGAAAGAAAGATATGAAAAAAAATGCGTTCACTTGGAATCTAAAATTTGATGTGGAGAGATTCTGGAATCCTGAAAAATTGACTAAAAATGCTGACTGGGACACTTATGCTAGGCGGGGCGACTTAGTCTCAGTTTCGAGAAAACTGGTTTGAAGCCTGTTTCGGCCAAATGGGTATCCAAATCTACAAAAAACTCTAAAAAATAGGTTCAATGGGACTAAGTCACCACTATTGATGACTTAGTCCACTTCTGAATTTCTAAAAATTTGAAAGTGTAAATGGAAGCCCTCGGTCTACACTTCAGTTCTTGACAGGTGTCCACTTCTGAAACTTTGATTTTCAAGCCTAAAAGTGACTTTTAGGTGTTGGCTTTACAAGCAAGGAGATATTTTCGACAAGTCTTCAACCTAATCTTGAATGATCTTCAAACCCTCAAAGTACCTAAATCTGCAAACAAACAATGAAAGAGAAAGAAATGGTGAATGTTAGGGCATGGGGGTTTGCCTTGGTCAAACCCCGTTTTAGGTAATTAAACAAAATGAAGAAAGAATGTAATGAAGCATGCAACAATGGAGTTAATACCTTTCCATGATGTTTGATCTTGAATTTTTGTAGCAAAACATGAAGAATCTTCCCTTGAATGTCTTAGGAAGCTATCTTGGTGACTTGGAATGACAAAACCCTAGCTTGCTTGACTTAAGAACATGATAATTTTTTTGAGTGTTGTATGTATGAGCAATGGTATTATGACTCAGTTGCTGTGAAACATTGTTCTGAGGTGGGTAGAGGGTGAATTTGGGTTTGTGTAAAGGTGGGTAGAGAATTAGAGGTTTCTTAGGATTTCCCACAGGGCATGTATGAGGTCCACTAATGGACACTTGAAAACTTATAACCTTAGCATTGATCTAGAGTCACCTTTTTATTGAAGGAAGACACATTAGTATTTTTTTAATTTTCTTACACTGGATGATATTCTCCCTAGGAGGAGAGTTTTTAGGAGAACAAAAAATCAAATGTTCTTGACATGCATGGATTAGTTCTTCTAAAATGAATTCATCACAAGTAGGGGAATGACCGCTGGTTGAATTGCTTGGCTTAATAAAAGTTTCACTAGGTGAAGGGGGGCAAGTAAGAGTGATGCAGGAGCATTCAGTGGTGTGAGGGCAATCTTGCATCACCCAAAAGATGATTTCCATTTTTTGTTCCTGTTGTTTTCTTTTTGTAGATGTTTTTGCATTTTTGGATACCCTTTTCGTTGAATAAGAGTTTCCAACTTTCAGAACTGCTTTTCTACCTTTTCTGCTCAACTGCTATTTTTAGTAAGTTTGAATTTGAAGTCGTGGGAAGACAGAAATTTATGGGAAGGTTCAGGATGGAAAAATACATAGTCTGGTGAAAGAATCAGGTCAAGATCATTCACGATTTGAAAGTTATTCAAGTTCCAGTTTCTGCTTTTTGCCCTGAAAAACCTTCCGAGCTCAGTTTGAGGCACTACACGATCCTGGATGGGCTTGAAAATTTGTGGAAATGCCAAAGTAGTCCGTCAAAGGCCTACTTTGCAAAAAATCATCTTTTCGAGAGCTTTCCGAAAAGGTATTATCATTGAAGATCCAATGGTCGGATTAAAAGTTATGGTTGCCGGAAGTTGGTGCATATTTTAAAAATGTGCTAATTTTTTACTATGAATTTAAACTTGAATTTCAAATTGTAATTTTGGCGCCAAACCGCCAAAACTCATATCTTGAATGTTGTTTTTGGTTCCAAACGGAAAAGGGGCTATTTATGGGCTAGTTTCTGATATTTGGGTAGCTTTTTGGAGAGAGAGTTCGCATGCTGCGAAAAGGGGATTTTCTGTAATTCTGTAATTCTTTTCTGAAACTTTTGTAGCTTGCATGTATCACAGAGCTCGAGGATTTGGGATCCTCTGCATGTAAGATTTTCTTTATTGAATAATAATCAAGTTTGCTAGTTGTGAGTATTGTTTTTGTGTCTCGGTTTGCTCCCTCGTCAAAGAGTCTCATGACCATCATTGATTGTGTTTTTGAACAACAAAGTATATTCTTCACAACTAGGAGAGATACTAAGAGAAGGAAAAATGTTGTTGTAATGATTACCTATGGTTGTGTTAGGTTGGTTATAAATGTCTTGTCCACTAAGAGAGGTAAAAGGAGATAAACAACTAGGATTCTCAAAACTCTCATTAATTGATTCTTCTACTAAAACATCTTGAGAAGAAAAAGCATGATCATTAGGAATGTCCAAAGTTGTATTCTCTTTCACAAAAACACTCTCATAGGGAGGGGATAGAAATTTTTTCTTAACGTGTATAAATATGTAAGGTACTAACATTGTTTGAACAAAAATGAAAAGCACTTGTAACCATGTCATGCAATGTTTTAGCAATATAAACAATGTATATGCAAGGATGCAAAACATTTTTATCCAATGTATGCAAAGTTGGAAAAATGAAAACAATGTACATGCAAGAAGGAAAAGCACTTTTATCAAACTTATGCAAATTTTTATGAATAGAAACATTGTATAAGAAAAAGTGAAAAGTACTTTTAGCTATGTGATGCAAAATTTTAGAAATGTAAGCATTTTTAGATCTAATGATGTTTGTAATGGAAGTGATTTTGAAAAATAACTACCCTATATTGATGTTTTTGAGCTAGATGCATAAAACAAATGATCCTCAAACTTTCTAGACTTCTAGTATATGATACTACAAGGCTTAGGAAGCATAAAAATGAGGTTTCTAATGTTGTATCAAACAATAAAAAATCTGGATTGGGAATAAGTTTCCCACAATGGCGGATTAGTCCTAGTTAGGGTTTTTTTCAAAAATTTCAAAAAAAATTAATGGCTTTTGATGCTTTGTAGTTTTTATGATGTAGACCTAAGATGGAGATGTATAATTTCATAAATTATCAATGAAATTATATGCAATAATGCAAGCTAAATGAGCTTTACACTAATGCAAGTTTTTGAAAACCCTAGAATGCAAAACCTAATGCAATGTTGATGCAAGCTATATCTAGGATGATGAAGGACTCCAAATAAGAAAAGAAAAGTATTCAAAATTTGGGTTCACCAAAATGCGGACAAATATTTTGGCACCCTAGTTCTCTCTCATATTTCTAGGATTTATCACCTAAAAGGAGAGAGATGGGCCAAAATGGGCAATGTCCTCATTCAAGATTAATGTAAAGAGGGATGGAATATGTCTAATTAATGATGTATAAATGCAATAAATTGAAAGAAAGATGACTTATTGATGCTAAATCTAAGAAATATGAAATGATAGAAAATGCACTATGATATGCAAACATGTGATAAATGACCTAGAAATGTAAAGAAAACTAGACAAAAAGCTATGAAACAAAATGTGTGCACCTAGAATCTAAAAATTTATGTGGAGAGATTCCGGAATCCTAAAAAATTGACTGAAAATGCTGACTCCTTACGCCAGGTTGGGCGACTTAGTCCCAGTTTTGAGAAAACTCATCTGGAGCCCATTTTGGCCAAATGGGTATCCAAATCTACAAAAACCTCTAAAAACTAGGTTTAGTGGGACTAAGTCACCACTATTTATGACTTAGTACACTTTTGAATTTATGAAAATTTGAAAGTGGAAATGAAAGCCCTCAGTTTCCATTGTAGTTCCTGACAGGTGTCTGCTTCTAAAACTCTAATTTTCGAGCCTAAAAGTGACTTTTAGGTGATATTTTGGCTTTGCAATCAAGGAGAGGTCTTCAAAAAGTCTTCAAACTAATCTTCAATGATCTTCAAACCCTCAAAGTACCTAAATCTACAAACACATAATGAAAGAGAAAGAAATGGTGAATGTTAGGGCATGTGGGTTTTCCTTGGTCAAACTCCTTTTTAGGTAATTAAACCAAATGAAGAAAGAATGTAATGAATCATGCAACAATGGAGTTAATACCTTGCCATGATGTTTGATATTGAATTTTTGTAGGAAAACATGAAGAATCTACCCTTGAATATCCTAGGAAGCTATCTTGGTGACTTGGAATGACAAAACCCTAGCTTGCTTGAGTTGAGAACATGATGAGTGATGAATGAATGATAAGAGATATGTAAATTAGGGTTTAGAGACTTTATTTTATAGGAAATTCAACTTATTTACCCATAAATTGGATCCCTAAGGACAACATGAAGAAAGAACAAACTTAAATTCCAAAATTTCCCACTCAAACCTCGAAAATAGGCCAAATTGGACTAAGTCGCCATGTTGGGCGATTTAGTCCCACCTAACAGGGACTAATTCACCCATATGGGTGACTTAGTCCCAAAGGGGCCCTTTTGACAGTTGGATTGTTGGGGAGTAAGGAATTTTAGTTCTTATGTTGATTTCATTGGGTATTTGATCAATTCAAGCCTTGGGATGCACAATATTGGGCCATAGGGGCCTATTAATGATGACTTAAAGGTCAATTATGGGTTGAGACACATAATTCAATGTGAAAGTGTGATTAAATACACTTTACAACACTAAAATGAGGTCCACACAGCCTAGAAAGGTACAACATCAAATGTAAATGTGTAAAAAACATTTATAACACTAGATTAAAGTCAAGTTTAATTTACAAGGCCTCTATATTGATGTGATAATGCATTTAAATACATTTTGCAACATTGAATTAGGGAAAGATGGGTCCATTAAGTCTAGAGAGGCGTGAAATTATTTTACAACACTTTACAACACCTTCACAAGACATTGATAAATGCATTTTATTTAGTTTGCAAGGGTCCAAGACCTAGTGTGGATGTGAAAAACACCTCACGATACCAAATCAAGGCCTCATTAAGTCCAATTTGTCATCAATTAATCCCAAATCAAGCAAGAAAAAAGGGATACTTTTTCCATGTCCATAGAGCTAAGCATTCAAGAAAAGGTGGCTTGGGGTTTGAGGTAGTTTGGTGTACCTAATTTTGTTCAGGCTCCAAAGGTGGTTTATCAGAAGCCTCAACTATAGGTTCCTCATCTTCCATTTCCGTTATTTTGGGGGATGAAGGCCCAACAAGTTGTTTTCCTTATCTAAGGTGGACATCACTCACCTCTACCCCATAAGTGGGTTACTGCATAGTTTCGTTAGTATAAGCCTACTGAATAGGCTTCGTGTTAGGGTTAGGTGCAGGTTGGGTAGGTATTTTCTACTTGGGTGGTTGGGATGCAGGATTTGATGGAAGCATTAGTGCTTGTTGCTACTATGGAGGAGGGAGCATGGGCTATTGATAGTTCATATTTTGTTGCTTCCATTGATGGCCTTTCTGCCACTGAGGCTACCATTGATTATGCAGATTTGGCCATTTTTTATTATAATTAGAACCTTGAAGGTTTTGTTGTGGATAATAATTTGGCTATTGGTTCCAATTAGGTTGAGGGCTTGGCCATTGAGTATTTTTCCACTGGTTTTGATTTACTTTCCAGGGCTAAGAGTTCCAAGCAGAAAGGCTTTGGTTTCCAATAGGAAAAGTGAATTTAAACTAAGGGGATCTTGTGACATACCTTGTGTCTACTACCATAGCCTCATTTGTGCTATATAAAAGAGTTTTCCATCATCTCCTTCAATGGGTTGAAAGTCATGCTTCTCAACTTTTTCCTACTAGATGTTGGCCACTCTTTTACATTTACAATTTGCTTTTCTTTTCCTGCAGCTTGGAAAATACTCAATAAGAATAGCCTTTGCTTCCTCCTGCTTCTTCTTGATGTGAAGAGTATCCAAATGTGTTTCCAAATGGATGATCATATCTTCTTTCATGTTGGATAAAAGATTGCTTAGCTCAACTTTTGAAACCCTGGTAGATGTCTTACCAAGAACCAATGTCCTATTATCTCTTGTCCTTCTTGTAAAGGTACTAGAATAATTTCTACAAACCTTACAAATGTTTGAAAATGATTTCTAAGAAATATATCCCTAGCCAATGAGATTCAAGGCATCCATACAGTCTTCATTAACCCCTCTCAAAAAGACTATCTTAAGAGAATCTTCTGACAACTCTTTTTGGGGGTTTTTCTTGAGAGAAAACTAAAATATTTCAATGTAATCCTCTAAAGGCTAATCATCCTTTTGTGTCATTCAAAATATGTCATCCTTCCTCCTTTTAGGTCCTCTACAGTAGTCTTGGTACTTCTCGAAAAATAGTGTCTTCATTGTGTCTCAGTCGGGAACAACATCACTACCTAATCTAATGAACCATCTCAAAGCTACATCTTTGAGGGTGGAAGGAAAAAATTTTAGCCTATGTGCATCAGAATAGTTATAAACTCTATACAAGAAATCAAATTCAAAGAGAAATGTATCTGGGTCTTCTGTTATTAACCCAAAGAAAACTAGAAAGGCCGAAGGAGGAATGCTCTTCAACACTATGGCCCTTGATTAGTAATAGGAAACCCAAAAGTTGGTTGGGCATCATCATCATCTACATCACCCATGGTGTGGTAAGTTCCTTCTGTATGTGGGCTAGAAGTTGGTGAAAAGGAAATTTCTTCTTTAGTGGTACCTTCGCTCTAAGTACTATGTTCACCAATTTCCGCAGTGGCTTCCTGGCATGTAGAGGGAAGGAACCTACCTAAGGGGTCTCTCTACCTTTGCATGTACATAAAATGTGACTTTAAATTCAATGAGCCTACATAATGTTAGTAGCTTGGTGTTGAAAATGGTGGTATCTAACAATCTTAATCCATAAAAGAAAAAATTAACTATGAAATTTGTAAAGAAAAATAGGTCTGTGAAGATAGCACCATCCACAGCAACGGTGCCAAAAATGTAGAGTCTATCCAATGTGTTTGTAAACTTGGTAAAATTTATTTCAGAGGGTTAACTAGCCAAGCAGTCCACTTCACATTGTTAACACTGCATTAAATCATCAACTAAGGTGCATAATATTATGATGGTATTGTAAATTGTATGTGCCTTTAGGGACTTGTGTTCACCTAAATTATCCTATGCAAACTTATTCAAACTATTCTACTTTATTGGAATCTTACAGAACTGCAAAAATAGTAAAAGAAGTTATAGATCCTACTGGCTATGGGTACCTATAACATAGGTTGTAGGTGACTGCTAATAGCAAATAAATACAAAATCAATCTAAAACTTATTCAAAATAACAAAGCTATCAAATCTAACCTTTGGAGTGCTAATATTCTCCATTTAGATGACTTTTCATGAGCAATAAATAAGGTAATCAAACATGAGAACTATTCTACTTTACTTGCAATGTATTTATGAAACAACAAAAATGTTATTAATAGAAATACATAAATGAATAAGTAAATGAAGTGGAAGGAAGTACCTCAAATGGCCAACTCATGGGACTGACTCACTTAAATAAGAGTCAGATCTAACTTAGAATATTATGCATCCATATAACACACAACTCCATTCATTACTTAGCACCAGATATCCAAACATAATCCTTCTTTAGATTGTATTCAATAATGGAATTTTAACAACATATTTATGGATAACTTAAAATTGGAAAATGACTAACTAATTGATAACTTGTAACAACCAACTAACTTTGCTACAAACTCATCCCCTGACTTTATACAAAAATAGGGAGAGACTTATTCAAACTAATAACTATCTACAACCATTAATTCCACTCCTATTTATGAGGATATGAAATTAAGACTGGCTTATTCATTCTAACTAAAAAATGAAGAAATGACATTCAATAAAGAACTTAAATGAAGCAGCTTGCATGTGAAACACCTAGGAAAATGTTTAGAGTTCTAGAACAAGTATCCTCCTTCAGTATTTATTCCTCCATGATGGTTCACGTCCATCTCCACAACTTCCTGCACTTTAGGTGGTTTGAACTTTAATGGTCCCCTATTTCACTACTTTGGTTCTTGTTACAAATACTCTATTCTTATTACCCTGTGCTGAGATGCATAAAGATTAATCCATACAACATACATATACAACTAACCTTCATAATTAAATCACAAAATTCTAGTCATACACACACATTATCATATTTAAATCATGCAATTGCTACAACTATTATCACCATATTTCATATCCAAAAAATTGGTTCAACGTTGCAAAGTATATATAAAAGGATAACATAACATGGAAGTATTTTTCTAAAAGGTACTTTAGAAATATATATAAAGTGTCTTGAAAGTATATGAAAAGAAATAAAAAAGATTCCAATAACCAACCCCATCACCAACCTGTGTCCATGATGACGTAGCTTAGATTAAGCCTATCCAAAGGAGAATATTCGCCTAGTGTTTAAGAGAAGATCAATGGTTAGCACAAGAGATCATAGAGATCGATGAATAATACAACATTGCATTTCCAAGTCATTCTAACACAACAATATCTATGATAGTGTGAAACGACATGAGTCCAAAGGCGATTACAATGCAAAGGTACTATGCATCACATCTTCAATTTTTGAGCACAAAGATAAAATGCATTAATTAACAAAATGATGACAAGTGGGTTAGTGTAGGATCATGGGGGTCCAAACTAGGCCCTTAAGTAGCAATGAAAATTCAAAAAATAGAGTTCAGAAACTTGACGTAAAAATTTGAATAGGTTATTAGCATAATTTGGAAAATATGTAAGAACCAAATTTGTAGCAAATTGAAAGTAGTTTTTAAGATACTAGTCCTTTTTGGAAAAAAAAAAATTATTTGGTGAAAAATTGAAATTTTAATGCAGTAGTACAAAAAATTTTGGAAAAAATAAAAAATAGGTGTATGTTTGACCAACCTAAGTACAAGAAAAAAATATTTTTTTTTAAACTTTCAATATAAGTAGAGGACACATGCCTAGATGTGCTACATTTTTTTTTGTAATTTTTTACAAGCAAACAATTAGTTATGAATTTTTTATTAGAACTTTTTAAAAATATTAAAACTTGTTTATCTGACCATCATAACTTTGTAAAATATTTATGAAATTCAATTATTCTTATTTTTATCATATAATATGCAAAGCATAGAATGTGCTACATCTTTTAGATTCACAAAATGTGAAATCGTTTGAGAATTTTAGATGTTTTTCAATCAGCCTATCAATTAGGACTTTAGTCATAATACATATAGAAAATAAAAAATAATTATCTATTAAATTAAAAATAAGGGATATCTTATATTGGTGGAAAGCTAACAATTTTTTCAATTAACCTTTTGATTTCATCAAATTCAAATAAAAATTCCTTTTTCTCATATCACGACTTTTTGGACCCCATGTTCCTATACTCACCCAAGTAGCAATTATTCATTGCATCACATAACTCATATGCATCGCATATATCATTTTTTAAGTGTCAAGCAAAAAATGCGATAAGCGAATGGTATGCAATAGAGATCAAAAAAAAAAATTTAAAGAGAGATTGATCTAATGGTTGTGTTTTAAAGTTGAGACATATCAATGGAGATCATCAGATCATGGCACAAAGAAAAAGATCTATGACCTATATTTGAAGATATGATCTTCTCAATGGTCAAGCGATGGAAATTGATATAGAAGATAAAATCCAATTTTTCACGACAACTCAAAGCTTAATTTTGATTGGACAAGAAACATCATGAAGGTTTAGGTGGTGATAAGGAAAGTACTAGCTCAATTATGTAGTATGGTCATTTACTGAGCAACAAACCATACATATCAAATCTAGGGTTTGATACATAGATGTCGGGCGGTGATACATGTTGTATAAAAGAAGACCTATCATTAAGAACAAAGTGTTGCTGAGTATAATAAGAGTGTGCTTAGCTCAAGAATGAGTGTGTATATGGATTAGAGAAAAGAAGGAGAAGTTCAACAAAGTTGAGGCCAAATAATTGAATATTTAGATCGAATGCAGATATACATCTAGGATACACATTCAAAGAGAAGAGAAGAGAGGGATGTTGATAAGAGTTTAAGCACCAGGAGAGGAATTTCTCTTGTAGTAGCAAAGAATAAAGGATTTTTTAAAGAACAGTGGGAAAAGCAGAGAAAAATATATAAATGAATAGTTACAGACTAGACTTGTAACATGGAATTGGATTCAGTAGAATCTCTTTTGTAAACTAGAATTGTAGCTGCATAATTCTAATTGGTTGGTGCCATCAAAAGGTTGAGTTGGTGCTTAGTTAGGGAGTAGGTGCTTCCTTAGACTTGGTGCTCTTAAAATAGGGGATTGGTGTCTCCTTAGGGTTGGTACCCTTAAACATTGTAACCAATGAGGTTTTATTGTGAGGCTAGATTAGGATAGTAGATCCTAGTAGCTATTCTCATCATAATTTTTCCCATATTAGGTTCTTCACGTATATTGGGTGTAATGTGTACTTGTGTGTGTGCTTGATCATTGCATATTTTTCTAATTTAAATTTAAAGAATTAAAGGAATAATTTTAATTAACTCTACTGATTGTTCCCCCTCTCAGTAGATAGTTGTGTTCCAACAAAATATAATTTAGGGAATAATGTTAAATTTAATTAAATAAATATTTTTAATTAAGGGTGGGATAAGGAAAATGATGAATTAGTTAATAAATGTTTTTTTATTTAATTATAGCTCGGATAGGGTAAATTCAAATATGGTTTAGTGCAGATAAATTTAGACATGTTTATAGTATCATGCCCAATAGTACTTATTGTCACCACTTTTTAGGTATTCAATGATGATTAATATATTTTAAATTTCATGACCAATTTAAGAATATTTGAAGCACAAGTCAATGATGAAGATTAGCACTTTGAAGCTCAAGAGTATGAAATATTTAGTGAAGTACTAAGTTTAAAGATAATATTTTGTCTCAAAAGTATGATTTTTTAAGAAAATATGTTTGATCTAAATCTTAAAGAGGACTAATATTGTATGCAATACATAATCTAGATATGTTTCCTAAAAAATTAAAAATGTTTTTTTTTTACGAAAGTGGCAAGCCACTAAATATATTATATTATATATAAATAAATTAATACAAAATCTAATTTTGAAGAGAAAAAATTAAAAATGTTGTTGTTGAGATAAATAATAAAAAAGAAGAGGTAGAAGAGACTATAAAATTAAATATTTAATCCCTCCATCATTAACCATACTTCACATTTAAAACCAAATGCAAATTCCTTTAGAAATCAAAAGATCTATTAATCTTTAGAGCATACCATATCTTTCAATTATTGTTAGGTAGGATAATTTTCCTAATTACTATTTCACTTGGGTGACTAGTTTAGTTATAGTATGAAAAAAACATGGAGAAATAAGGTTTAATGTGAATTTTCACAATTTGAAAAGAGTCTCTAAAAAGGAAATTTATCATTCTTAAGGGTTTGAATTTTATGTATATTGCCCCTCACAAGAAATTTAAATATTTTAATTTTTTTTTTAAATTAAATAAAATTGAATAGTTTTATTAATTCTTATGAATTGAATGAACTGTTTTGTAAAATAATATTCTTGTTTTTATATTTTTTACTTAAAATATTTTAATGCAATTGTATAAGATTATTTTTACTTCGCGATTAATAAATATTATTTACAAGATTTAATTAATCAAAATATCTTTCCTTGTAGATTTAAAAGTGATAAGAAATTTAATAAAAAAAAATCAAGATTTAAAATCATATTAAAAAAAAATTATTTGGTTTTCACCTTTTTAAAAAATTGTCTATCTCACTACAACACTAGCACTTGCACCCGGAGGAGGTGCAAGGAATACGTCGATAGAATTATATAGTTACTTGGAAATTTGAAAGTGTTTTATTAAGGAGTTCTTTGTTTTACATTATGAGCCTTTTAAACCATACATGTATGAAGGGAAGTGCACTTTTTTTTTTATGATAACCATTGCATTTACAACATCACCAGTAATTGAAACATTTGTCTATTTACAATTCTATAATGTTTAAATTTGACATTAGTAGAAAGTGCAAAAACACTTCCAAAAATTTGGAATCAAATTACGTCATGCACCTTGGAGAGATTGCTTCAATAATAGAAAGTATATTTCTATAATTATATAATGGAAAATAAAGAAAATTTTAGAGCATAGAAATACGAAAACCAAAAGGATCATGGCTATATAGTGTTGATGTGATTAATAATGCCGAGATTAATTAGCAAAGTGATAATTGCAGTTTAATACTCTAGAAAATAATTTACCAAAGGGTTTGAGTATGTTGTTCTATGACACAAGTTGACCAAGAGCCTATTAGTCCATAGAAAGTGATCAAAATAAGGAATAGGTGGGATTATCTCTAGGTTTAACAACAGTGATATACAGATCTACAAAATTTTGCATGTTGATAATTGAAAGGAATAGTAATAGTAGAGCAAATAGGATTATATTCAAACTTAGATCAATAGTGGTAACCAATCTTGTTCTTTACAAGAAACTTCAAAGCTTATTCTTCCTCAAAGAAGGATGTCTTCTTTATTTTTCTACTATAACAGATGAAAGCAGTACAAATTTATCAACTTGTGTATTGAGAATATAAGATGTACATTAGCTTATGAGGCCCCATAAGTGTAAGCTTTTAGCAATCGTGTGAAACTTTTAGGAGCTATGCTTTTGTAGGCACTTAGATCCCAAATTGAAAGAGCTTGTTGATAAGGAGCTTTAAAACATTGTATTTTACAATTATTCTGTGCTTGCACATTGGAAAATAGAAGTAAATTCCTTGTAGTATGAAATGTATGATTAGTGTTACAAAAAAAGATAAACATAATGTATGAAGGAAGTAGATGTGAATCAAATGATTTATGTGCAACATAATGGAATGTAGATAGATTGGGTAAATTTCTCAATGTACAAATGAATGAATATGAGGCATGAACCTACACATCATGGAAATAGTGATTGTGTTCTGTCAATAATTGTTTTGTTGGGTAAACCATATAAAATTAATACAAAAACAAAAAATATATTGAAAGTCTTAGTAAAGAAGGTTGCATTAACAATTGTGTACTTGATGTCATTATAAATTTGAGAGACAATGTAGTAGAGCTTCCTCCCTCATTCTAATAATGGTATATGAGTTTCTTTTCACTCAAGAATAGTGGTTGAAGGAGAATGGTGGTTCTATTCGAAGATCATTTATTGATTTGACCCTAGACACAGTTGTAAAAGTAAACACTTGTCTTTTGATTTTTCCAATATCAATTGTTACGTTTTTTAGGGTTAGCCCTTGAGATTTATGTATGGTAATAGCCCATGCCATGTATAATAGTATTTTCCTATGGTTCCAAGAGATATGGGTGTTACAAGTACACTTTGGGTCATCTGGGTTTCACAGTGGGGCCATTGTAGTCATTAAAGTGCACCACCACATATGAAGGTAAATCTTGTGGCCTAGAGCTAGTTGGGTAAACAATTTCTAGTAATTCTCCAAGAGACCAATTCACAAGACCTATTTGAATCCACAATTTTTTTGTTAACATGACTCGTTGGCCTCTACATAGCAAGACCTCTTTTGGAAGTTCATAATCATTATCAATATTTGATTTTGTATGTGTTTGTATTGCAATAGAAAGTGCCATAGGGAGATTCAATAGTTTGAGAATTTTTTTGTTATGTAGCCCCACTAAATTATTTGTAGAAAAAAAGTGCATTGATTGGTCAAATTTTGTGTGCTCATCATTTGATAGATGTTTGTTTGTGCGAATCATTAGTAATTCCTAGTCTTCCTCAATCAGTTTTGCATTACATATATTTTGTAATATGTGACGAAAGGTGATTTGGGTCTAGGAGTCACCTTGTTGATGAAAACTTGTTTTCAAAGTAACAATTGTAGTGAATTGTTCCCATATGAGTATAGAATTTGAGTGGGATGCATAGATTGGTTTGTCCATGACAAGGGGGAGTTGTGCCAAATCACCAACAAGAATTATAGATGTACCACATATATTATTAAATTTAGAAATTTGTCAAATTTGTCAAATTTAGAAATTTGTTAAATCTCAAGGAATTTGTTATATAGTAATTTTTTGTAATTATCCTCTCCAAATAAACATTATCGGGGGTATTGGAGATAATTTTTATTTAATAATGTATTTAGAAGTCTTACTGTGTATTTAGAAGTCTTAGTGTTAGAGGTAATGTTTATATACATCTTGTAGAATATTCTAGAATATGGAAACTTCCATCTCCTTCTAATTCTTTCTAAATTTTTCCTTTTTAGAAGCTTTTATTAGCCATTCTATGATGTTCTACAGATTCCTATGCATCTATATATACAACAACAACTTTACATCTATGAATTATTAAGAAAGTAACAAAGTTATGTAATTTGATATTTGTGAATATATAAAATTAAAGAGTTTTTTTTATTTGCTATGTCTCAAATATTTTATTTTATTCAATAACCAACACTAAGATAAAAGGAAGAATATTTTTCCATGAAATTCCAAGTCAAATGAACTGAACTAGGTTAAGCACAAAAGAATTGTGAGCCCTACCTTCAATGTGTACGAAAGTCTATTATCAAATATAATGATTCTTCCCATGATAGGCCATGGTGAGGAGAATGGTTTCTTGCACTTCATCCATGCTTGAGAGATGGTAAGAGATGGTGACTCAAGAATAATTTTATGCTAAAGAAATTGATGTTCATGGCGAGTTTAGTCGAGAATTGAAAGTAGACATCATATCACATACTACATTTGGTGGCAATTTTAATGAAGGTGAAGAAGTATATAAATTGCAAACATAATTACAAAGAATGGCTGTAGAGGTTGAATGTTTTTCCTTTATCCTAGGAAGTTAGTAATTACATTATTATCTCTTTTAAATTTGTAACTATTTAAGCTTCAACATTGTTTCAAGTGCATCACTTTTGATTCAATCTATTTATAACAAAATATTGAATTCTTGAATAAGAGACAATATTTTGTAGGAAATTCGATTTGATTTGGAGATGCACGAGAGTTTCATTTAAGCTTCATTTATATCTCATTGGAAGGATATTGAAACATTTTTTCTATGAGCCAATTAAAAGTTGGGTGTTGAAATTTATATTAATCTTACTTTTAAATGTTCTACAACTATATCTCCCAACTCCTCTTTGCATTTTTAGAATTGAAGATTAACATGGAACCAAACTAGGCCTTCAAAATTGAAGAAGTACCTTACTCCATGGGACCTCCCTCACAAGTGTGAAAATAAAACTAAACCTTGTGGGCATTTCCCTCTTCCCCTTAGCTAATTATTGTTTAGCGATTGGTGGATTTTCAGGCTTGACCGATTTTTTTTCTCATCATAAAAATCATGTTTTGCTAACTGGGTCACAAAATCCTCCAAAGCCATGATTTGAATACAAATAATATAATTATGAATAATTAGTATTTCTTGTTTGTTTATTTTTCCTCCTATAATATTTGGGCCAGAGGTGAGAGCTAATCAGCTAGATGATTTTACAAAATAAATATCAAGTAGCAAACTTAAACTAAACTTAAATTAGAAAAGACAATTTGGTATGTGTTGATAGATGTTAATCAAATATTGTGGAATTAGAGATGTTAATGGCTATGTAGCATTTGATTGAATCACTTTTTTCTTAGTACAATCTTAAGATTTATATAAATGATGTTAAATGGAAATCTTGTTGGTCTTAATCATAACATCTTTTATAATTGAAGATTTTTTATAGCTACAAACTAAATACACTTTTTATCTGGGTGTTGTAGACTTTAGGCCTGAATGTGATCACATAATACATCATAGGTTACATTTATCTTGGAAGACAAATTGCAAACATATGCTTCAAAGTGTATGGTTACATCAGCATGAATCAAGCCCTCACATTCTTACAAGATGTTAAACTAGGCCACTATATGAAAATTACCCCACGAAATATGTTTCTGGCACAGGTAAATAATTGAAGTTTGAACTAGTACAGTAATTTCTAGGCTCCAAATGTATAAATTTTATGTGACTACTTTGACCTTTATTTTAATTTTCTATAGATTTTAGGCACAGTGATTGTGGAAATAGTATACTTGGGCACAACTTGGTGGATGATTTATACCATTCCCATTTTATGTGATTGGTGACACAAGTGTCTTGTCTTCAAACAACCTCTGGACTTGCCCAACAAATCAATTTTTTTTATGATGCTTCTATGATATGGGGATTAATAGGACCTAGAAGGATCTTTGGCAACCTTGGTATATATGAGTCTGTTAATTGGTTTTTCTTAGGTGGGGAAATTTCTCCACTTTTGGTATGGCTGGTTCATATGACACACCCAAACAAAGAATGGATATATTGAAAAATCTTCATATTGTAGATGTTATATCAAGGAAAATAAAGAACTGGTAGGATGTAGGTAAGAAAACAAGACTATGTTAAATGAAAATAAAGTTTTTTATTTTTTCTCATCATCCTTAAAACCCCAAAACACAAACAAAGTTTAGAAATTTCCACAACAGCTAGCTTATTCTTTTTAGTATATGTTTATATTGTAAAGTATTACTTTGGACAGTTGAATAAAAATTGGGTTAAGAAAAGTTTTACCTCTACTGCATCTCTTAATTTTCTAGTGTAAAATACAATTTGCAAAAGGGAAAAAGAAAGAAAAAAACTCCAAAATGATGCCTTTAATTCAAACATATCTAAATTAAAATATTAATCTCATTAAATAAAATAAAATAACATAATGGAAAAACTTTTTATCTTTGAAATAGTAAGAAAAAAATAGAAAGAAAACTAGCTTTATATCGATAAATGTAATAACTTGTACTCCATCCTATTTAAAATTATCTATAGTACAACCAAACTAGTAATTTGGAAGTTATCCAACATTAAAAATCGAATGTAAATCTGAAGAGAAGAGTTGTTACAACAGTAAATTAGACACATTTGAACTCTTCTTTAAAGAGAGACTATTGCAAAGAATGCTAGATAATCAAGAAGTAACCCACTACTATTTTGAGTTTTATTTGGTTCTCCATACAAGAGGTTAAACATCAACCTTTCTCAATAAAAAAAAAAATTAGACATCTCCTTTGATGATCACAACACAAAATCATTTTTTCACTTCTCTCTCTCTCTTTCTATTGCAAAGTACAAACATGAAAAAAATTCTCCCTTTATTTGCAGCCTACTTTCAATTTACAAATTGTTAAAAGTGTTGATGCCAATAAGAAAAGGCCAAGTTAGAAGTTTTCCATCTAAGGGCTAAGCAAGGGGAAATGATTTGTAGTTCTTGCAAAACCAAAATTAGTATGAAGGCATTAATCACCTAAAATTCCACCTTGCTTATATAATTGGTTGAGATGCTTCTTTGCACATACAAGTCTTGCCTAAAGTTTAGTAACAAGTACAAACTTAGTTAGAGTCCTTTGATGAAAATAAGTACCTTAGAAAGAGGCAAAGAGGAAGATGGTAGCCATGAGCCAAGTAGACTTTTCTATCGGAAATTCTCCCATTCCCTTCTAGTTTGAGCACTATTATTGGCTCTATAATTAATGGATCAAGATTAAATTCTTATATTGTACCATACACTTTTCCAAGATCCCAAACATCACTTGAGAACACAAGTTGCAAAGATAAATATTAGTCAACAAGGAGAATGGTTGGATGTTTTCTATTTACCAACTTCTTTGAAAATAGGTGTTGAATTGCAAAAATATTTATAGTTGAGCAACAATTTGTCTTTAAGAATTCCTTGGTTGTTTGTCATTGTTGGCTCAAAGTGGGTCATGTGGAGGTGGAATTCTATTTACATATATCTATGTATAGGGGAACTAACCCACAACTTACATTTTTGTAATGTTTAGCATGGAAGTTGCAAAAATGGAGAAGCAGTCATTTAGTAGGTGACTAAAAAATATCTGAATATCAAATAAATTAAAAATAATAATAAAAATTGACTTTGTCATGGACATAGTCACTGGCTTGAATAATTTATGAAGATAACGACGAGTAAGAAGCGCATATCCCAATTTTTCCATCATCTTCAGTATTTTCAAGAACAAAAAACCCTAAAAAGTCTAGATATCTCAACATAAGAATAATACAAATCCAAGAGTGTAGGGGAAGATTTGTCATTGATTTAGAAAAGAAGAGAAGATTGGAAACCCTATTGAAGAGTCTAGGAATAAGGGTAGAACCAAGAATGAAAGCACTTGTGTTCATATCTTGATTACATTAGATATAAAGCACCCAATACAATCAAGGAAACATGCCTTAAAATCTCAAGCTATCATCAAATTGAAATTGGAAAGATCTTGTCATGAAAAACCACCCAAAACCCAATACCAAATTAATTTGTATCTATGTGAATTTAATTGAATGGGGGAAGACTTGAATTTTGGGCAATCTTAAGGCAAAGGAAAAAGATGTCACTGTCCAACTTGCCCCAAGCAACTGATTAGGGTTTATTCCTATTGAATTATCAAGAACAACAATTTACTTTTTTCTTTTCTTTACTTTCATCATCACACCACAAAAAAACAAATTTGCTAAGCATATAGAAAAACAGTAAAACAACAATAAATATATTAACCATAAAATAATGGATAGGATATGGAACAACAAATATACCAGTAAATATTTATAGGAAATAGAACAACAAACGGTTTGGAAGTGTAATTAACTTTGGAGCATATTTATAAGAATTATTAGTGGTTATTGAAGTAGTTGCATAGTAGGTAAAGCAAAGTAAATCTGATAGTCTGAACTGCCAACGAGGTGGGTAAATGTATCGCTGCCAGTAGAGGTAAAAATTAGGGTTGATATGAATTTTTTGCAGAAGAGATAAGCATTGCATTTATGGGAGGGAAAATCTAGGTTACTAGAAAAAAATTGGTTGTTTGGGAGGCAGGTTTCTATGTTTAGGCGTGAGACAAACAGTGTTCAGGTGTGAGACAAAATTCTGGGTGAAAGCTGACACAAAATATAGCCTATCAGCTTAAAAATTCTTTGTTCTAATACAAATGGACCAACTCCACCTCTTAAAAAAAACAATTGCTAGTACAACACCAACTAATTTATTCAGTTTCTTTTAGTTTTGAACATTCCACATTGTTTATTGATGTGAATGTTAAATGATAGCAAGCGAATGGAAAAATCAAACATGTTCTATTTACATGAGTCTTGACTGGTAAAAAGGGGCTACCACTTTACTTAAATTGAAGAAGAAATGATGGGGTAAGTCATATTTAAGACTGGTGTACAATTCCATGGGCTCTATTTTTCTTAACTCAATCAGATTTCAGTTCACTAATGGAGTTCTCATTTATTGAAGGAGAAATGGCATCCTCGTCCCAGATGTCTGTGATTTTGTCCCCATTTCAAGCTTGACGACTAAGCTTGCTTTAGAAGCATGAATATTTCTAATACTTACAAAACTTGGCTTAGGATTGGGAAAAGTCACTGAATTGCTACAAATCATCGCAATAACATTAGACATAGGTGAACGAAATGTTACATTAGCTTGAACACATAAAAGCCCAACATGAATGCATCTTAATTCCTACTCCCTAGGCCAAGTTTCCAATACTATTGAATCTACCATGTTCACAACATTTCCTTCTTTATATAGTCTCCGTGTTTGTGTCACACATAGTCAATTTGACACTTAATTCAGGGAAAAATAAAATATCAGCAAAGCTGAGTTGAGTGTTGGTAAATTGAATTTCTTACCTATTCTAATAAGCTTTGCATTTCATGAGCTAAATTGACATCTATTTTTTTTCTTCTACTCACAATCTCAAACATAGCATGCCAAAGCTATAAACGTCGGCTGTAACTGAGAGATTCCCTAGTATTGCATACTCCAGAGCCATGTAACCGCTGCACCACATCAAAATTCACTTGTTTATAAGCTTAAATATTATCAATTTGAATATGAAATAATATACATGGTACATAATGATCATTACCATGTGCTTGCTACTCTTGTTTGTGTATGTGACTTGTCTTCAGGAAATAGTCTGGCTAGGACAAATTCAACTATCTTTGGAATGAGTTTGTCATCAAGTAAAATGTTCCTTTGCTTTAATATCTTTATGAATAATTTTAATCTGTGTATCTTCCTGAAGATAGAAAAGACCATGAGGGATTCCAAGTATTATGTTATAATGCTTTTTCCAATCTAACTGTCCACACTTCTTGGGATTTGTAACTCCAATTCTAGCCCTTTTGTCATCTCTTTTAAACAACACTGAAATTCTAATGAGCAAACAAGGGTTCAACTGTAACTTACCATAACTTACCAAAAAGGAAGTTTTCAAGGCTCTTGTTGGGGAAATACTCATAAACAACCAACCTTTCATCTCCCTCAATGCAACATCCTAACAACTTCACAAGATTTCAGTGCTAAAAATTGGCCACAAGCTTCACTTCGTTCATAAATTCTCCCTTACCTTGTGTAGACTTTTCCAACAGTTTTTTTACTGCTATTTCCTTTCCATCTCTAGTTATTCCCTGAAACATCAAAATATAATTGGAGTTATCAATGTCTCTTTTAACAAGATTATTGATCAATGGGAACATAGTTAATTTAGATCTAGTATATCACCTCATAAACTACACCGAAATTGCCCTCTCTAAGCTTTTTGTTTTCATGGAATTTTTTTGTGGCTTCCCTCAATGCTTCTAAGATGAATATAAAAATTTTCCCCTGTATGAGTAACTCGGATTCAGGAGAAAATCCATGCTTCTGTGTAGCATTAGAAAATATATTTAAGGTTAGTGGATTAAATGTTACACCAAGACCTAATAACAAGAAAATGAAAAGTTAGAGATAAAAATTAGAAGTGTTGGAGATAATGTTTATTTATTAATGTATTTAGAAGTTTAGTGTGTATTTAGAAGTCTCGGTGTTGTAGGTAATGTTTATCCAAATCTTGTGGAATATGTCAAAAATGGAAAAATCCATATTGTTCTAGATTTTTCTTTTTTGAGTCTTCTCTTAGTCTTTCTAAGATATTCTAGAGATTTCCATAAATCTATAAATATAGTAGCAACCTGCCATTGTAATCATCTAGAAATTAGCAAAGCTCTTCTATAATTTGATATTTTTTAATTTTATTTGCTATCTCAAATATTTTATTTTATTCAATGTAGTATTAGAGCATGTTTCAATCTTAGGCTGTAATATGTGGGTTTTATAGTGTTGGCTATGAATTATGCAGGTTGTGATTAGAGTTTCAACAACACAATTTTTGTGGAAAATAAAGTAAGGAATATTGATGCAAATAAAAAATAAAATCAATAAAAAATTGGTGAGAGATTTCTGATTTTAATTCTCATCTCAAAAATAGGGAATTTCATATAATGGATTGGATTGGTATTCCTTTACCACAATTAAATTAAATGATTTTTTTTTTTATTATGATTGGGTGTCTCGTATGGAGATTTTTGTAACACTTCAAAATTTCTATGAAATTGTTAATGGTAGTGAACAAAGACCAACAAGTACATGAAAAGAGCAAGTATATTGGGATAAAAGAGATAAAAAGGCAACAACATTGAACAAGCTTACAGTTTATTAAAAGCATGGTACTCCAAAATAAATGAGTACTTTATAGATGCAGGATTTAAAAGAAGTAAAGTTGATCCAGATGTGATGTAAAATATAGTGATGATAAAGTTGTTATTATTGTATTATGTGAACAAGGGAAATGGAATCACAACTTCTCTCATCCACACCTGAAAGGAGAATGAAGGAAGAGGAATCTGATTCGCAAAGTTCACACTCAATAACAATTTTGTGAGATTCCAATGCAAAAGTGATTGAAATTTTTCAAAGGAGATTGTTCCCAAGGTTGGAAATTGATAAAGAAGATAAAATATGGATGAAAAACTAAGGAAATGCAAGATGTTTGAAAACACAATGTGATATGCAAAATGACCTAAGAATGTAAACAAACTGTAACAAAAATTAATGGGATTGAAGAGGTGTACCTAGAAACTGGAAAGTGATGGAGAGAGCTCTAGAATCCTACATAAATCACTATTGAAACCCACTGGGACACTTACGCCAAGCTAGGTGACTTAGTCTTGTTTCAAGGAAATTCTCTCAAAATGTATTTCAGACAAAAGGGTACTCAGAACTGCAAAAACCCTTTTTCAGGCCTGGAAGTGGGACTAATATGCCACTAATGGAGACAATCCACTTCCATATTTTGGAAAATTCAAAAGTGCAATCTATAGCTCTCGGTCTGCACTTCAACTCCTGACAAGTTTTTAGATCCAAAACTGCAAAATGTGACCTCCAAGCTTCTTTTAGGGTTTTGACTAGTTTGAATGACTTTGATGATTTGTTGACAACTTTTCACACATTTCTCTTTGAAAAATATGCACACAAGACCTGCAAAACACATGCAAAGAGGGGGAAAAGTGCTAAGGGTTAGTGAATAGGGGTTTGCCTTGGTCAAACCATGGTTTTGTAATTAAACCCTTGAAAATGAAAAGAAATGAAAGCATAATGATGAATGAACAACATGTAATGCTACAAATCAACAAACCCTTAATGTAGAAATTTGAAGATATGCAAGTAATGGCTCCAAAGTGATTGAATGCTCTTTTAGAAAAAATGCTTGAATGCAAAATCACTTGATTGCTTGATTAGAAGATTAGGAAAGTTTTTGGAGATTTTAAGAGATGAAAATGAGAGTAAAACCCCTATATTTATACACAATTATGCAAAAATTCCTGAAAATACCACATCACAAGCCTACCTCAAGGCTTAGAGAATAATATCCCACCAGAATTTTGAATAATTTATATTTTTTAGCCAAATGGGACTAATTTCCCCCTAGTGGTGAATTGGTCCCAATTCTAGGCATTTTCACTGGGTGTCAAAAATTAAGGCGTATTAATTGATTTTTAATAGGATTATTCTAAAAAATACACTTAAGTAGGGCTTGTAAGTGTATAATGGGTCCATTTAAACATAAGAAAGGGTCAAATTATTGATGACAAGCATAGAAAAGCATAAAAGTTTGTTACAACACTTTACAACACTTTGAAATAAGGCTTGGTAAGTGATAAAAAGAGGTTATTTAGATGAAATATATTAAGAAGGCCCTAGGAAAGTGTGAAAGTGTGTTACAACACTTTACAACATTTAAGGAAGACACCACTTGAATTCTTTTAATTTGCTAGGGTCCAAGACCTAATGTGAATGTGTTATCCACATTACAAGATTAAATCAAGGCACAACTAAGCCAAAGTCACAAGGAGGAACCAAACAAGAGAGAAAAGTAGAAGGGTTACTTTTTCGGTGTCCACATTTAGCCCTTTAGTGAGAGAATGAACTTGTTCCAAAATCACACTAAAGTAGAACAACACACATCAAGAGGGGTTCCCATGAACCAATTCTAGCAAGATGGGACAACAAAAATCAGGAGGGGTGATCAAGCCCTCAGGGTCAAGATCTTATAAAAAACTAACATGAGTGCAAAGGGAACACACATGATATCAAGAATAATTACAAGGCACAAGCACATGATGCCAAAGATGAAAAAAAAAGAAAAAATAATCGGATCAAGATTTGACCATTTGTCAAACACGATGTGGATCAGATCTAGGCTATTTGTCCAGAAAACACATACTCATTTTGAGGGGATGGAACTCATGACTGCCCGCCGGGTGAGAAGGCCTAAAAGGTGGGAAACATACACTCATGGATGGTATGCACTCACAAACATGTAGGTGGATATGGGGAAATTCATTCCTTGGAATGGGCTTCCTGCTCAACCATACCAAAGTCATACCTCCTAATAACTTTAATAAGGCACCACAAAAGAAAATGACTTTTTGAGCTTCATGAGAAAAGAAAAACTTCATATGCTTGGAGCTCACGAAAAAACGCAATGGTGCTATAGGAATGCATTTTGTGTTATGAAAGGTGGCCATATAAAAAATGCACAATGCAACATGTAAAATATGTTCAAAGGAGTATTGCTTAGTTTATGCAAGGTCTTTAACTTAGGGAACATTGTGTCTAATGTCTCCAAGAGAGGACCAATCAAATAATAGAAAATTCACAACTTAGGGGATGCAGTGTGTTGCATCAAACCATTAAGAGGAATGTAATATGCTGAGATAGATCATGCTCATTGAACTGTAGATTTTTGGGTAGGGCTTATAGACTACTCTTCCACTCTTAGGGTGTTTCACCTAAAAGGAGAGAGATAAACCCCACACAAAGGATCTATTCTAGGTTCACTCAAATTATGCAATTTAGAATGTTATTTGAACTAAATTGAATGATTTTAGTGCAATTATATGAACTAATTGAATGATTATGTATGCAAAACCTAAGAATTATGCAATGTTGGAAAACATAATGTGATATGCAAACATGAACTAAGAATGAATAAATTCAAAACATAAAAGAAAAGTATTGAATCATAATGCACCTAGGAAAAGAGTGGAGAATTTGGAATCTTCTAAATGTTGTTTGAGATCACATAAAATCACTAGTGGGATTCATTCACCACTAACGGAAAATCAGTCCTCTCCCAAAATTTTGATAAATCAGCGAACAATTCTACAACACCAGATCTGAGGTTGTCTTCTTATCGGGTTGATAGAGTAAAATTTGTAGGAAACAAATAGAATTCCTTCTCCAAGCATGAAATATGATGTAGTTGACTTGAAATACTTTGTTGACTTCTTGTCCACTTTTCAACACGTAAATGCTTGTCAAATCTGCATACACAAGTCTGCAAACACACATGCAAAAGGGGAAAAATGGTTAAGGGTTAGGTTATAGGGATTTTCCTTGGTCAAATCCCACTTTGGTAATCAAACCCTTAATGAAATAATGAAATGAAGGAGAATGATAAAAAAATAATATGCAAATGCTATCAACTTACCAAACCCTTATTAGAGAAAATCTGAAGATATGTCAATGGATGCTCCAAAATGCTTGATTATAGGATGCAAAGTGCACAAATTCTTTAATGATGAAGAGATTGCTTGAATTAGTTAGGAGATTGTAGGAGATGTAAAACGAGGAGAAAAATAGTTATTTATACATTCTTGTGCCTTAGTAACCCATTGATACCTCATCACAATCCGACATCAAGTAATTTTGAATAAAAAATCAAAAGAAAATTTAAAATATTTTGAATTTGGAACCAAGAGGAACTCATTCGCCACCCATGGCAAATGGGTCCCACCTTGGACTTGAAAGTGGGTGTTGGGAATTATGTTGCATTTAATGTTGTTTGATGGTTTTACATTAAAAAAAACACTTAATTAATCCTTATAAGGGCAAAAGGGGGTCAAATAAAGCACAAGAAAGGCATAAATAGTAAAATTATACCTAGAAAAGCATGAAATCTTGTTACAAGACTTTACAACACTTCAAAATAGGACTTGATTAGTGATGAAAAGGTGATTTTTAGGTGAATTGCAATGAATAGGGTCTAGAAGAGTGTATAAATGTTTTACAACAGTTCACAACACCTTCACAAGACACCATTATCTGTATTTTAAGGACTTAATTTGCATGTTCAAGCCATATTAATAAATCAAAGCAAAATAGACCAAACATTGTGAAGAAAGGCCTAAAAGACCATGAAAATGACAAGGGGCCATTTTTCTACAGCACATTTAGCCTCCACTATAGTGAGAGGATGAACTTGCTTCAAACTCACACTAAAGTAGCCATGCATATCGAGAAGGATCCAAGTGCACCTATGTTAGCAAGATGGAATAAAAACAATTAAGAGGGATGATCAAGCCCCTAGGATGAAGCTCCCATGTTATACTAAACATAAGAACAAAGGAACACAAATATTGAAATGAAGGGATAGGATGAAGCTTCAATCATCTGTTGTGGATTAGATCTAGGTTGTTCGTTTGAAAAAGAAAATGCATACTCACTCTATAGCAACAGAACTCATGGAAGTCCACTGGGTGAGAAGGCCCAAAAGGTAAGATATAGTTGGTACATGCTCACAATCACAAAGGTGGTTATGGGGAAAGTCATGTCGTTGAATGGGCTTCCCACTCAACCATATCAAAGTTATACCTCCTGATAACTTTAACAAGGTGCCACAAAGGAAAGTGTTGGTTCATGCTTCATGAGACAAGCAAATATTTGAATACTTAGAACTCATGAACAAAAATCAAGGTACCACAGGTATGCAAGTTGCATTATGCAAGGTGGAAAAAAGTGCAAAGTGTAAAATGAAAAAATGTAAAATGTAAAATTGTAAAATGGAAAGGATGTTCAAAGGAGTCTTGTTAAGTTTATGTGAGGTATACCACTTAGGGAACATTGTGTCTAATGTCTCAAAGAGAGGACTGATCAAAGAATAAAATATTCACAACTTAGGGGATGCAGTGAGTTGCATTAGGCCACCAAGAGGAATGTAATATGCTAAGATAGATCACACTCATGAAGGACATCATACCCAATGTATTCAACAAAGTGAGTGAAAACATCATATGAAACGACAAGGCTGCACTAAGAACTGAGAATGCAAAATTAAATATGGTAATGTATGCCCCCCACCTTAAAGGAATTGTTGCACACCATTTTGTGAGAAATTACTTTAAAGTAGCAAAGGAAATAAAATGTAAAAAGTAAAAAGAAAATACATGAGAGCCAACTCAGAAATCCCTATGCCAAGTCACATGTTTATGAGTTAGGCTACTTCATAAAAACGAAAGTGAAAACAAAAGAAAAGGGAGTTTCCCCCAGCAAATTGAACACCAAACACATAAGGAATCTATGCATTTGGGGTTAGTATGTTCGTTGCTACAATGTTTTTTATTAAGTAGCTTGGAACTATCATCATTCCCCAAATCACATACAACTAGAAGAATGACACAAAGAGAGCGAAAACAAAAGAAAAACAAGATCCATTTTGAGTCAACATGGAAGAGACATTGCAGTCTCAATGCTTTTCATCATCCCCAAAAGGAAAACACAAGTGAAAAGAAAATGAAAAAGAAAAAGAAAAGAAAAAGCTTTTGGGTCAACATGAAGGAGACATTTTTGTCTCGATGCCTTGCATCATCCCCAAAAGGAAAACACAAGAAAAGATAAAAAATAAAAGGGAAAAGGGACCTTTTGGGTCAACATGGAAGAGATATGGGGCATCTCAATGCTTTGCGCCATCCCCAAAAGGAAAACACAAAACAAAAGTGAAAAAGGAAATGCACGACACATAGAAGAATAGAGGTACAAATAGAGTAAGTGTACAATGAGAGGGAAAACATCAAATGTATGATACGAGGGAAAAAGATACACACATACAAGAAAAATGGAAAGAGTCTAGTAATGCAAATGTAAGTCAACCATCTAACAAGTCATCCACCTCCTAATCATGTTCAGTGTATTGTGAGGGAGGGTGGTTGGTTTTCCAAAGGAAGAATTGCAAGTGCCGAACTAAGAGATGTCCTAGGTTCCTCACTTGGTTGAGAAGATTTTTCATTTAAGCTCATGGTAGATGAAAATAAAGAGTTTAGATCTTTATGCACCTCTTTATCTATTTTTGCAATCTCCTCCTCCTCATCATCATCAAGATTGATTATGACAGAAGGATGAAGGGTTATTTTTAAGGAAGGATGTATTAAAAGTTGTGGTTGTTGGATTAGGTCATTTTTTTGGGAGGGTTCGACTGTGTCATCTTGTGATGGGTTTGGAGAAAGAGGGTGGTCATCTATTGCTTTTGTCAAAGGTGGAGGTTGTTTTTCTTTATTTTCTTCTATTTGAGACTAATGAGAAAGGAGACGATGACAACACCTACGCTCCCTAGCACCGTGGTTTCGTTTAATTTTGTTTTGAATTTTTTGAGGTGTAAGAGTGGGTTGATTCATCATAGGTTCCTTTTCTTCCGAAGGGGGGAATAATGGAAGAAACTAAATGTGGATCCATCACTTTCTCTTTAGCTTTATACACTTGTTTAATGCGAGGAGGCATGATAGGATTGGTTTCATTTTCTCTTGGTCATTTAAATGATTGAGGAGAAGTGTCTATAATTGGGTGTTCATGAGGTTGTGTGGTTTATTCAATGTTAGACTCGGGCTAAAGCATTCTTTCATCTATAATAGGAGTGAAAGAGGACGGGGACATGTTATGAAGAGACAACTCAGCTATTTGTTTGGCTTTGAAATTTTGATAGGCTATGAAAAAGAAATATTTACGAGGGGTAATAGGTTCCATAGGTTCAGGACAATAGGCTTCTAAGGAAAAATTACCTTTAGAAGATAACAGATTAAATCCACTATGGTGTATGGTAAATATTTCATTTCCATGTGGAAACTTCAAAAATTTGTGAACAACTAAGGGGACCGCTTTCATCGAACAGAGTTAGGGATGACCAAGCCATAGATGAAATTGGTCTGATTGTGGAATGATCGATCTGATTGTAGGGCATAGAAAACTAGTATGTGTTTTAATCCATGTAGTTGGTTTGTTATAATCATCTTGATATAGCTCATGTAATACTAAAAACTCTTATGTGATCACATTCTCGCCACAGGCGAGATCTATTAATATCCCATTAGTGGGCTTATCATAGATTCTTTCGGCTATGTAAAGAGGACCATCAGTAAGCTTTTTAAGTATATCTTTAGTAGAAAAAGTGATATCAAGAATTTTGTTGGTTGGGCCCTTATGAGGGATAACGTCTATCGCATCCACAAGTTCATCCATAGGATTAACTTGGGTAGCATTTGGAGTTATATCATGTTGTTCATTATTTGTATCAAAGTTCATGACTTGAGGGTTTGAAGGTTCACTAGCCTTGACAAATGAAACATTATGTCTAGGCATGGGATTGGTAAAGATTTGTAAATTATGGTTAGGGGGTGCAACGAACTTATTACCTTGATCATTGACTCCTACAATGGATAACGACCCAAATCAATGAGGTCTTGAACTAAGTGTTTGAGATGCTTACATTCTTCAGTGTCATGGCCATTTTGGTGATGAAAATGACAATAAGCATTTGGTTTAAAGGTGGGTGGTAAAGGTTTGGTGGTATCAAGTGGTTTGATAGTAGGCAAGATGATCATTTGTTCTTGGAGCAATTGGTTCATTATATTATGGAGGGTATCAGGTAAGGGAGTAAATTGTCTCTTCGGATCCCCATAGGTATAAGGAACTGCTGCTTTAACAATTGCCACTTGACTTGGAATAGGTTGGGTTTGTTGGACATTGTGGTTGTGTTGCTAATATGTGGTTGTCATTGATGTCAACACTATTGGAATTAATGTCTTAGAGGACGTATATGTCGAGGATATAGAGAAAATTGTAATAAAACAAGTTGTAGGTTGTCAGTGGTGAAGTGAAGCTTAGTATGTTGGTGAGCTTAGTATGTTGGTGAGCTTAGTATCTTGATGATAAGAGATTGAGCAAAATGGTTGAAACTGCAAATGTCACGGTTGATGAAGACATAGATAGACCATCCAGAACCTGTGGATATGATTTAGATGATTCGAATGATAGTTCAGATAAAGGAAAGAAAGTTCAGACTTCATTTATCAAGTTCAGATCATTCTGGTGAACAAGACAATCAAGAGGAAGGAGAAACTAGTGAAAGTACAAAAGAAAGATCATAAGCGCCTAAAGTTCAAGAACATCCTAAGACTCCAAGGTATGTGAGACTAAATCATTTAGATCATATTATAGGTGATAAGAAAAAAGGTGTCCAGACTAGGCAAAGAATTGCATAAGAATACTATTTGATTTCAAGCTAATCCTAAGGAATCTCATGTGACAGTTGTGAAGAGGATTTTTAAATGCTTGAATGGGACAATTGATTTTGGCATGTGGTATCCTAAAGATGATGACCTTACTTTGAGTGCCTTTACTGATGTTGGTTGTGCAGGAGATGTGAATGACAGAAAGAGTACCAGTGGTGGTGCATTTTTCTTGGGAAAGAAGTTGATTTCATGATTAAGTAAGAAGTAGAATGCCATTTCTTTATCTACTACAGAGGTAGAATACACTGTTGCTGCTAACAATTCTACTCAAATATTGTGGATGAAGCAAATGCTGAAAGATATCAAAGTTGTGTATGATGAGCCTATTACTATATTCTATGATAATTCAAGTGCAATTAAAATTTCTAATAATCTGGTGTTGCATTCAAAGACCAAGCACATATCTATCAAATTTCACTTTTTGAGAGAGAAGGTGAGTGAAAAGGAATTCATATTGGAGTATGTGCCTACTAAGAAATAGATTGTAGATATCTTTACCAAGTATTTTCCTAAGGATACTTTTGAGTATCTTAGAGGTAAGCTAGGGGTGACTACCCCTCCTAATAAGAACTAAGATGCATTGACATGCATCAATTCATGCATTTCACAGTCATATCTTGATCTGGATTGATGTTATGGTGGTTGCTACTCAGGGGGAGTAGTCAGATGTTCATATATGTGGTTCAAAGCTTGTGTGTATCTTTTTCGTTGATGTCAAAGGGGGAGAAGAGTCATGTGAAAAACTATGAATTATCTAGGGAGAAGAGTCATGAGAAAGAGTTGAAGAGAAAAGAGTCAAAACCTAAGGGGGAGTAAGTGCTAAGAGATAGTTGCGTTGATCATTTTTTTCACATCATGTGTTGCCATCAATTCCAAAGGGGGAGATTATTGGATGATTTGGTTGTCATTGATGTCAACACTATTGGAATTAATGTCTTAGAGGCTGTATTTATTTAGGATATTGAGAAAATTGTAGTAAAATAAGTTGTAGGTTGTTAGTGGTGAAGTAAAGTTTAGTCTATTGGTGAGCTTAGTACATTTATGATAAGATGTTGTGGATTAAAGGGTTTGTTTTTTAGTATATCTACTTTATCCATGTTAAGTTTTAGAGATCCGCATGAAGATTTGATTGAGTTATGAGTAGTTGTATTCTGACAGTTTTTCTGTTGGTTCAGTTGGTGTTCTTGAATGAAGATGATGTGATTCCAGTAAGTTTAGTTGTTGCAGATGCTTCTTTGGTGATTCTTGATGTTTGTGGATGTTTCTAGATCATTATCTATCTATGTTGCACGTCCGCATTGATCGTTGTGCTCGCGATTGGTGATTTTCTCTTGTGTGTTCATGTTTTTCATGTTCATGGCCGACAAGGTGATTGTAGCGTGTTGTGGATCTTCGAGGAATAATTTTTGAAGGTGTTTCATGGTTGAGGATTTTATTTTGGGTCTTCACTATGTTGTGGCAAACCTTGGTTGATTCATATTGATAATCTTTAATGTTTTGGACCAATAGTTTGTAATCATTTTATTATTTTATTGAAGTCAACATGTAGCAATGTAATCTATTGTTGCAGATATATAAGCGATTGTTTATTCCATTTGAAGGAGTGTGTGGTATGAGATGTGTGAATAATGTCCTAGTCATTCGAAGGAAAAAGCAGAGTGTGAACAAGAGTGAGGAGAGTATGAAGAAGTGTTCATGTGCTTAATCAAAACTGTAATTAGGCATTAGCAAATGCTATTTTCTCAGTTCAAAATCTTCGGGATGTAATCCGAATGTTTCTGTAAGATAGTGTTTCTTCCTTTGGGCAATAAGCCTTATTTTATTTGAGTAGTGAGCTTTATGCCGTGTGCATGAATGCATGTGTATTCCCCATTTTATTCTTTATACTTTTAACAGGGTATAATCTTGTGGATTGACCTCCACCGTGGTTTTCCCTCTAACAGGGTTTCCACGTAAAAGATCTTGGTGTTATGTGTGTTTTTGATGTGTTGATGATTCATGATTTCATGTTTATTAATCAGATCTGAGAATAATGTTAATGAGTTTAATAAGTTTTGAATTTATGTGACAACTGATTCACCCCCCCTCTTAGTTGTCTGCCCTTGTGTTTCCAACAGGGTTTGTGGTTGAGGAGGCAGATTGAACTATAAAAAGCCTCTATTTAGTTTGCAAAAGTTTTGCGTGTTGTTTTTATTTTTTTCTCAGACTTCTCAGCTCGGTTAGAAGTGCACTTTGAATCACGACTTGAAACCGAGTTATGATAATCACATAGGGTTGTGCATAAGTGCATGAATCAATGGAATTTCATCATAGTTAACTTATCTTGAAGGTTTGTGTGCAAGTTTTTGATAAACATCTTAGATGCAGATGTGAATCAGGAAATTTGACATCAACTTGAGCATACAATGACTGATAATGTGAAATGAAGTTAGTTACTTTTTCATCGACATTTTGTCTACAATGCATTAGATCAGCCATTGTCTTTTTAGGAGTCATATGAACTTGTAAGTGACTTATGAAGGCATCCATAAGCTCATTAAATGATCGAATTGAATGATTAGGAAAATTTGAAAACCACTCTAATGCAATGTCTTTCAAGGTCCTAGGAAAAAAATTGGCTAAGAGTTTATCATCAAGGAAAAAATCATTGCATAAAGTTGTATAAGCATTGACATGATTAATAGGGTCTCCTTTACCTCTGTATTTCTCAAACCTAGGAAATTCTATCCCTTGTGGCATTGAGGTGTGTAATATTTCTAAGGATAAGGGGCAACTACAAACATGATATGTGGGTGGAGCATTTTGACCTTGGCTATTGGTGGAAATTTTTTGTTGCATGGATGAAATAGTATTAAGGATTTGTGTAATGATGGGATCAGTGTAAGTGGTATGGGTGGAAGAGAAAATGGTGGAGTATATGTAATGTTAGGGGAAGTGAAAAGGACACTAAGGGGGGTGAAGGTGGTAGAGGGGACTTGTGATGCCACAATAGAACTAGAAATGCTAGTTGGAATTGCAAAAGAAGGAGCCACATGACTAACCTATTGCATAGTTATTGTAACCTAAGGAGTGGTATAAGTTGGTATGGATGCTATGGTTGAAGGGGGAGGAATTTGAGGTCCTCCTTAGCTTGCAACTATGTTTTTTGAATGGTAATTAGAAGAAGCATGTTTATTGTAAATCTCAACAATTATTTTCATAACTTGTACCTGCCATCATCACTTTCAATCAAACGATGAAGGCTTTCTATGGCTAGTATGGCAGTGGTGGAAATGTTTTCAAGGGACAAGTCTTGTTGTAAGTGTGCAAAATCCTCATGAATATTAATGACCTTTTCTTGTAGGATGGAATTGTTGTGTGTGTCAACATTCATTGGATGGAAAGGTGAAGGCATAGAGTGGTATTGTCCATGCCTTATGCACCATTGTCCATACTAGGAGTAGGAGCTCTTGAGATCCCAAGATCCACAACAAAATGAAGGAGCTCAAAGATCTCTGCAAGCTGAAAACACTTGTTACAGGGAGAAGCAAAGAGAATCAACACAGAAAAAATGCTCAAAGATGTGGAGCTCAATATTGCCAATGTGTAAAAGAATTAATTTACAAAAGAAAAGTTTACAACCTCATATAGGTCAAAAAAACCTAAAAAGGAAAACCCTAGGCTTGCACATTAATAATTAATAAAATAATTAATTATTATGCACCTAAAGTTAGCTTAAGTGTAAGAGAGATAAAAGGGAACTTAATTAATTAACCAAATATTGTTTAATTAATCAAGTAAATAACCAATTACTCTAACACCCCTCTTAAGCTAGACTTAGGGAGAAGCTAAAACCTAGAAGAAGCTACTGAAAGCAAAAAGCAATGGGTCCCGGCAACAAGGCCAGATCAGGTACCCAAGTACAAGGAAATCTCTATGAAACGGAGAAAAAGGAGAAAACCCAGTGGGAAAAAACTCCTCTCCAAAAAGAGATAGAAGAACATGCAGAAAGAAACATGAAGGAAGGAAGGCCTCATAAAGACCCCCCAAGGACAACTTCCTTCACCCCAAGCATAGAGTGCAACTAAAGATAGTGCAGCGAGGCAAAAGGCTTCGTGAAGATGTCTGCAACCTGCTCGGTAGTGGGAATATACTCCAAGATTAGAGAACCATCCTGAATCAACTGTCTGATGAAATGCATATGAAGCTTAATGTGCTTCATCCGATGATGCTCCACCGGGTTGTGAGAAATGTGTATAGCACTCTGATTGTCACACCAAAGAATAGTGGGACTATCAGGATGAAAACCAAACTCAATCATCAACTGTCAAAGCCATAAAATCTCCTAATTAGCGAGCATAGCAGCTTGATACTCAACCTTTATAGATGATAATGCATGAGAAGTATGCTTCTTGCAAGACCATGTGATAGGACCAGAGCCAAGACAAAAAACAAAGCCAGAAGTAGACTTCCGATCATTGACATCACCAGCCCAATCTGAGTCAATGTAGCCAACAATGTGAGGATCCCCTGATGTGTAGTGAATGCCATAAGAAAGGGTGCCCTGAATGTACCTCAAAATTTGTTTGGTAGCTTTCCAGTGACTCTCATGAGGATCATGGTAGAATCAAGAGACAAGTCCAACTGTAAAGGAAAGATCAGGATGAGTGTGAGTCAGGTACAACAAATTGCCAACCAACTGCCTGTAAAGTGTAGAATCTACTGAAGGAGTGGGGCAAGTAGTAGTCAAAACAACCCCTAACTGAAAAGGTGTGGGGGTAGGCTTGCAATCAAGCATTTCTAAGGTGCTAAATCATATCAAGAGCATACTTCTGCTAGTGAATGGATATCCCATCAGAAGACTGAATCACCTGAAGACCAAGAAAATAGTGCAGAAGACCAAGATCTGTCATTTCAAACTGCTCCATCAAAGCTCGCTGAGCATGTTGAATCATAGAGGATGAGCTACCTATGATGAGGAGATCATCAACATATAGCACAAGAATCAGGATCTCACCCTCAAGTTTTTCAATATAGACTATGGGATCAAAATGACAGCGTGTGAAACCAGTGGAGAGCAAAAAAGAGTCCATCTTCTCATACCAAGCCTGAGGGGCCTGTTTGAGACCATATAATGAATGTTGAAGTCTACAAACCAAAGAAGCATCCTAAAACAATCCCTGAGGCTACTCCATATAGATCTCCTCCTTTAGGTCACCATGCAAGAACGCACTCTTCACATCCATCTGATAAATGGACCAGACCCTAGAAGTTGCAAGGGATAGTACAAAGCGAATAGAATTCATCTTGGAGATAGGGGAAAATGTCTCAGAGTAATCAATACCCTCGACCTGCGAAAATCCCTTCGCAACAAGACGTGCTTTGTACTTATCAATAGAACCATCAGCAACATACTTGGTGCGATACAACCATCTGCACCGAACCATCTTTCTACCCTTAGGAAGAGGACAGAGATCCCAAGTAATATTCCTCATCAAAGAAGAATACTCCTCCTCCATAGCACTATCCCACTCAGGGTGACCTATCACCTCTAAAAACTTCTAAGGATCCTCTGAAAGAGCATGACTCAAAAGACTAGAACCTGTAGTATGAGAACGGGTGTGACAAGTGTCTGAAGGATCACCCACCATAGATCCTACTGCCTCAAGAGTAAAGCGAGCCCATTTGGGCATCTGAGGTGGATCAAGTGGAGGTGGAGATGGGGGATCATCAGCATCCTCATCAGAATCATCCTCAACATAATCCTGAAGAGCTGCAGTGTGAGGAGTAGGTAGTAAAGTAGACACTGGAGACAGGGTATCCACTATGGGAAGGCACTCATCAAACTAGACATCCCGTCGAAACATGACCTCTCTGGAATCAGGATCAAACAACCTGTACGCCTTAACATCATCACAGTAGCCAACAAAAATGAGGGGTCGACTCTTTCGCTCCATGGCTCTCCTCTGAGCATCAGGAATAAATTCCCATGCCTCACTACCAAATACCCGAAATGATGAAACATTAGGCTTGTCATGAGACCAAGCCTCCTCAAGAGTCATATGTCAAATCGCCTTGTGAGGCATCTGATTCTAAATATAATTGGCACAATTAACTGCCTCATCCCAAAAGGATGGATCCATGGACCTGGACTGAATCATACAATTCACCATCTCCCGTAAAGTCATGTTCTTTCTCTCAGTGACACCATTCTATTGAGTGGTGTAGGGAATAGTAAACTGATGCTGCAAACCATGCTTAGTGCAAAAATCTCTGAAATCCTGCTTCACATACTCCCCCCCATTATCTGTACGTATCCGCCAAAAAGAAAGGCCAAACTACTTCTCTACAAATGTCTTGAAGATTCGAAAGGAATCAAAGACAATAGACTTATACTTAAGAAAGTACACCCATGTGTGTCGGGTGAAATAATCAATGAATGTGAGTACATACTTGGCCCCAGAAAAAGAAGGAGTGGGAAATGACATGAGGTCACTATGAATCAACTCCAAGGGTGCCAAAGCACGAGTGGCACTTCCCTTCGGAAAGGGATGCCTGTGATGCTTGTCAAGCACACAACCATGACAAACACTGTTCTTGCAGGAAATATGTGGAAGACCAAGAACAAGTGCCTGTGTACTCATCTGCTGAAGATATCTGTAATTGACATGGCCCAAACGCTCATGCCAAAGCTTACTCACGGAATCTGCATGTGCTATAAGAGATGAACCTGTACCCTTAGAAGGCTCAAATCCATAAAATTTTTAAAGACAAGATGCAGTGTCAACATACCTAGTAGCCACAACCAAATCAGAGTCATGGAGGTCCCGAATAACCACATCATGTGGTGAGAACACAACTGTCTTACCAGAGCCAGAATGGAAAATCTAATAAATGGATAGGAGGTTCGTCGAGATGTTAGGAACAACCAGAACATCCTGTAGAGTACCCCCATCCAAAGAGACAGAACTTGAACCCAAGGCTGAAAGTTGTGTAGAGTCACCCATTGCAATCTATGAAGGACCACAAGAGGCAAGAAAAGTGACCAACTACGGAGTGTGAGTCATATGGTGAGAAGCACCAGAATCTAAAATCCAAGTGGACCCATAGGTCAATGCTCGAGCAGTGAGAGCATGGCCTTTCCTTGTGGAAGGAGAAGATTACTGAGGTGAGGAGATGTGATGCTACTGCATGGCTTCCTATAAAGCCTCTAATCATTTCCAACACTTGGAAAATAGATGTCCTTCCTTACCATAGAAGCTGCAAAGTGTCTCCTGATTTCTTCTTAGTCTTGGAAGAAGACTCACCAGACTTCAAAGATTTCCCCTGTTTCGGATTAAGTGGTGGTTTGGAATCAGACTTAGGAAGTGGTTTAGAGGAATGCTCACTACTTGCAAAATCTTTCTTGGGCTTCAGTTTCTACTTCTTTTTCTCCTTAGATGACTGGGCAACCAATTCTTTGTTCTTTGATCCTGAGACCATATCTATCTAAGAAAGGTGTGACTGCTCATGAGACAAACACTCACAAAACACATCAAAGGTAGGAATGGTAAAACGAGCACCCAAGCCATCCATGGTGGAATAGAATGAAGAAGAAAATATCTGAAATGGACCACAAAGCTTCGAAAGGATCAAGTAAATGCACTCTGTGTCTGACTTATTTTGCCACAACCCTGTAAAATAGTGCGGATAGTTTTGAACTTGGTCAAAAAATCCTCAATAGTGGGAAATGATTTAGGTAACAGTGAAGTTAGCTCTGCCTCAATCTGTAATGCTCGGAACTCATTAATGGTCCCAAAAAGTGTCTCAAACTTCAACCAAATGGTTCGAGGAGTGAGCAAAGCATCAAGGTGAAATAGAAGAGTGTCTAAAATGTGCAAGGATAGAAAACCCATAGCTTCATCCATCTTGTTCCTGTGTTGAAGAATCTCAAAAAGACACTGCAACTGAGGCTGAACCTCATCTATACAAAACCTCATCTTGCGAGACTTCCAGGTGTGATAGTTGTGTGATGTGAGTAACTCAACTAAGGAGTCTTCCATGAAACCTTGCACCTATACCTGCTTGTGTTTTTTATTATTATGTGATCTTTCAAAATAGACAGAATATGCATAAGGGTTTGATTATTTTGAGAGTTTTGGTGTTCTGGTTTTTTGATATAAATGACAGAAAGCGAGAAAAAAACACCCCCCCACAAGAGATAAACCCAAACCCTAGTACAAATTGAGAAAGAGGAAGCATGCATAAGCAAAAAAGCTTCAAAAAAAATTATCGTGTACCTAAAGAAAATTCTAAAAAAATAATCACATATCTGAATAAAGCATGTTGAGAGCTTTCCAGCGCCTATTCGTTTTTGAAAAACGGAGTCTGTTTGCACCTTTTATGGTCCCAAAAGTACAAAAATAAGAACCCACTTTGACTAGAAAAAAATATAGTCAAATAGAAAATTTGGAAAAAATTACCAGTACCATGACGTCTAGCATGGAATTAGCTTTCCAATGGTATCTCATTTGAAAAAAACAGAGACCGTATGCCGATTATAGACCTGATTTCGTGAAGTCTCCTAAAAAAGCACAATCACGCCTCCTTTAAGCACTGGGGGATAAAATTAATAAGCCCCTAGTCCGCTGAGCGACCAGGGGGCTGGCGGCTGGTGGAGGGCTAAAGCCCTTGGTTACCAATGTGATCGGCGCATTGGGAGCGTGGGTTGGCAGGGAGCTCAGTGAGGGTAGCGGCTGGGAGCTCGACGAGGGCAGCGGTCGAGAGCTCGGAGAGGGCGGCGGCCGGGAAACCTAGAGGTGGGCGGTGAGTGGCGACAGCCTGACCAAGGGCGGAGGCGGAAACGATGGGACTCAACAGCAGAAGCGAAGCCTTGACGAAGCGGCACAGAGCACGGCGACGGAGGAAACAAAGCACCCATGTGCCAGGAAACCCAGAGGTAGGCGGTGAGTGGTGACGGCCTGACCAGGGGCGGAGGCGGAGACGGTGGGACTTGGCAGCGGTAGCGAAGCCTCGACGAAGTGGCATAGAGCGCGGCGACAGAGGAAACAAACCAGTAGGTGGGGGCGGTGACGCTGGAGAAACACAGAGGCGCCGAAGTTCGACGGAGGTCGGCAGGGAACTACCGCCAACAATACCGACAGGGCCCGCGATACCCTGCGTACCATGGGCGCAACTCCACACAAAAAAACACCTGCAGTACCTGCAAGGCCGGCGGTATTGTGCGTACTATGGGTGTAAACCCACAAAAAAACAATTCAAATGTTTTTTTTAAAGAACCCTTTTAAATTCACCTAGTTTTTTTAAGAACCCCAACTTCTAATGCAAAAATCTCAAAACAAGAACAAGGAGCTGCAAACCTTTTGCTCTGATACCATGAAGGAGCTCAAAGATCTCTACAAGCTGAAAACACTTGTTACATGGAGAAGCAAAGAGAAGCAACACAAAAAAAATGCTCAAAGATGTGCAGCTCAATATTGCCAATGTGTAAAAGAATTAATTTACAAAAGAAAAGTTTACAACCTCATATAGGTCAAAAAAACCTAAAAAGGAAAACCCTAGGATTGCACATTAATAATTAATAAAATAATTAATTATTATGCACCTAAAGTTAGCTTAAGTGTAAAAGAGATAAAAGGGAACTTAATTAATTAGCCAAATATTGTTTAATTAATCAAGTAAATAACTAATTACTCTAACACAAAAGTTCTATCATGGGAAGCCATGAGTCTAGAACTTCATCTCACTAAAGTATTATCAAGGGGGGCACCAAACACTCATACACGTACCACAAGAGATGGGGTAAATGTAAATGCAATGTAATCTAGGAGTGCAAAATGCAAATAACAAAAATTTTGCTAACTACAAAGAACAGAAATGGAGAAGAATGCTAAAAAAAATTCTAAAAATGCAGTCTGAAATGTGCAAGTGGACTGATTCGCCCATGGTGGTGAATGAGTCCCAATATGAGATTTTTTTGTGTTTTTCAAAAAATTTAGTGTGATTCTAATCCTTTTCAAATGCCACTTAAGGATGTAGATGTAGATGTTCAATTTTTTCAATGATATGTAATGCAAAAATGAAATCTAAATGAGTCTTTCACTAATGCAAGTTAAGAAACCCTAGGATGCAAAAACAAATTAATACCCTAATTGAATGTTGATGAAAATGAAGTTTAACATGCAAGATGCAATTGAAATCAGAGATGTAAAGTTCTCAATATGCAGGTTCACCAAATGAAACGTATATTTTTTGGTAGGGCTTATAGACTACTCTTGCACTCTTAGGGTGTTTCACCTAAAAGGAGAGAGATAAACCCCACACAAAGGATCTAGGCTAGGTTCACTCAAATTGTGCAATGTATGATGTTATTTGAACTAAATGGAATGAGGTTAGTGCAATTATGTGAACTAATTGACTGATTAGGTATGCAAAACCTAAGAATTATGCAATGTTGGAATACATAATGTGATATGCAAACATGAACTAAGAATGAATAAATGCAAAATAGAAAAGAAAAGGGTTGAATCAAAATGCACCTGGGTAGAGAGTGGAGAATCTAGAATCTTCTAAATGTTTTCTGAGATCACATAAAATCACCAATGGGACTCATTCACCACTGATGGCGAATTAGTCCCACTTCTGATGAAAACTATCGAAGACTTGTTTCTAAGTGTCAAGATCTGAAATCTGAAAAAATATGGATTTCCAACCTTAAGGTGGGACTCATTCACCACTAATGGTGAATCAGTCCTCTCCCAAAATACTAAGAAATCAGGGGACAATTTTGCAACACCAAATCTGAGGTTGTCTACTTGTCGAGTTGATGGAGTCAAATCTGTAGGAAACAAATAGAATTCCTTCTCTAAGATTGAAATATGATGTACTTGAATTGAAACACTTTGTTGACTTCTTGTCCACTTTTCAACACCTAAATGCTTGTCAAATCTGCATACACAAGTTTGTAAATAAACATGCAAAAGGGGGAAAATGGTTAAGGGTTAGGTTATAGGGATTTTCCTTAGTCAAATCCCACCTTGGTAATCAAACCCTTAATGAAATAATGAAATGAAGGAGAATGATAAACAAATAACATGCAAATTCTATCAACTTACCAAACCCTTTTCGAAGAAAATATGAAGATATGTCAATGGATGCTCCAAAATGCTTGTTTAATGCTTGATTATAGGATGCAAAGTGCTCAAATGCTTTAATGAATGAATAGATTGCTTGAATGAGTTAGGAGATTGTAGGAGATGTAAAATGAGGAGAAAAACACTTATTTATACATTCTTATGCCTTAGTAACCCATTGATACCTCATCACAGGCTGACATCAAGTAATTTTGAATAAAAACCAAAAGAAAATTTAAAATATTTTGAATTTGGAGCCAAGAAGGACTCATTCGCCACCCATGGTGAATGGATCCCACCTTGGACTTGAAAGTGGGTGTCAAGAATTATGTTGCATTTAATGTTGTTTATCAGGTTTAGGTTCAAAAAATAACTTAATTAAGCCTTATAAGGGAAAAAAGGGGTCAAATAAAGCATAAGAAAGGTGTAAATAGTGAAATTATGCCTAGAAAAGTGTGAAATCTTGTTACAAGACTTTACAACACTTCAAAATAGGACTTGATTACTGATGAAAAGGTGATTTTTAGGTGAATTGCAATAAATAGGGTCTAGAAGAGTGTAGAAATGTTTTACAACACTTCACAACACCTTCACAAGAAACCATTATTTGTATTTTAAGGACTTAATGTGCATGTTCAAGCCATATTACATCAATAAGTCAAAGAAAAATAGACCAAACATCGTGAAGAAAGGCCTAAAAGACCATTAAAATGATAACGGGCCATTTTTCTATGACACACTCATGAAGGACACTACACCCAATGTCATCCATAAAGCGACAAACGCATTGTATGATGTAAGAAGGCTACACTAAGTGCTAAGAAAAAGGAAAAATGCAAAATGATAATGGAAATGTATGCCTCCACTTTAAAGGAATTGCTACACACCATATTGTGAGAAATTACTTATAAGTAGAAAAATGAAAAATGCAAACAAGAAGAAGACATGAGAGCCAACTTAGAAAGCCGTATGCCATGTCATATGTTTTTGAGTAAGGCTACATCATGTGAAGGAAAGGAAAGAGAAAACAAAGGAAGGGGTTTCCCCCAAAATGATGACACCAAATACCTAAGGGATCTATGGATTTGGGGTTAGTATGTTCTTTTTTGCAATGTTGTTTAGAGAGCTTGGAACTGTCATCATCCCCCAAATACATAGAATTGGAAGAATGACACAAAGAGAGCGAAAAAATAAAAATAAAAAAATTAGTCAACATGGAAGAGACATAGGGTGTCTCGACGTTTTGCGTCATCCCCAAAAGGAAAACAAAAGCCAATATGAAAAAGAAAAGGAAAAGCTTTTGGGTCAACATGAAGGAGACATGAATGTCTCAATGCCTTGTGTCATCCCCAAAAGGAAAACACAAGAAAAAGAAAAAAAGAAAAGGAAAAGAAAAAGAAAATAAAATCCTTTTGGGTGAACATGAAAGAAACATGAATGTCTTAATGGCTTACGTCATCCCCAAAAGAAAAACACAAAAAAAGAACAAAAGAAAAGACAGAAAAAAGAAAAGAAAATCTTTTTGGGTCAACATGAAAGAGACATGAATGTCTCAATTCCTTGTGTCATCCCCAAAAGGAAAACACAAGAAAAAGAACAAAAGATAAAAGGTGAAAGTGATGTACGAAATATAGAAGAATGAAGGTACAAATATAGGTATGTCACAAAGAGAGAGAGAACATCAAACAGAACATCACGAGGGATCATATTATGCACATGCAAACACACAAAAGAAAAAGAAAATGCAAAAAAATAGTAAGGAAAATGTGATTCAACCATAAAGTAAGTCATCTGCCTCCCAATCTCAATCGATATAAGTGAAAGGTGAATAATTTGGTTAAGGGAAAATGAAAAATGCATTACTAGGACAAGGCTAGCAACTTCTTTCCCCCATTGAGTGCAAGGAAAGAATGAGCCGAGGTAGGTGATGGTAAAGGTCATGTAATAGTGAGAAGGGAATGTTCTACAACTATGACATAACAAGGATTTGGAGGGTGTTTTATGGGATTATTGGATAGCAATTATCACCATTTAAATGATACTTTCTTAGTATTTCTTTAGGATATGCACAATGTTGAACATTAGCATCTTTAGGATATATCACCAACCTATTCATATGTGGTAATAGTATGAGCCCTTTGTTTAAAAGTATTTGTAATTTCATTTCACAATCAGTTGGTGGATGGAGAGGAAACTTTAGTTTTTTCAACTTGTAAGGTCTCTTGAATTTACTAGATTCACCCTTTTCTTGAATTGAATGGGGAGGACCCAAAGTGATCCACTCATCCTTGTCATTGTTATTATTCAAGGGTTGCTCTCGAGGAAGGAGGATATTCAAATCAGGAGGGGAATCAAAGATCATTGTGCCTTCATCATGAAGCCTTAGATATTCTCTAGGAGGATTTCTATTATGAGGGGGCTCTTGATATCCTGACCCTGATGTGTTTTCATCTTTTGGATTTTTCTCTAAGAGTTGATGAATGTCATGTTTAGTTGTGTCACATCCTTGTTTGCTCAAAATTGTGAAACCATTGCCATATGTTTCTTCAAGGTTGATTGGAGTATTGGTAACTTTATTATCATAAAATGGTTTAGGGTTTGTTTGTTTAGAAGAACTAGGTTCACCTTGTGTAGGGAACTTAGGTTTTGTTTTTGTTTAAGGATGTAACCAAACATTTCAAGAGGTGGTACTATAGGAAGGTCTTGTTGTTTCATGGATGGATAAAAGGATGCATTAGCTTCAAGGTTTTCAAGGAATTCATTTAGGAATTTATTCATGTTGTCATCATCTTCTCCAATGATGTCAACATCATGAGGAGGACATGCATTAGGAGTTGAGTGAGCATGAGTGAGTTTAATGTCATTATGATTAGTTCCAAAGGCATAGCTTGACATGTCAACTAAGGATTTTAATGACATCCAAAGCTTATTAAGACACATATCCATGATGCAAATGAATGAAAGCAAACTAGGTGCAAGAATTTGAATGAAACAAAAAATCTAGAAATAGAAACGAAAATGTAATAGTAGAAAACATAAATGCAGAAAATGAATTGGACTAAGTCACCCAGGGTGGCGAATGAGTCCAGATAGTGATTTTTTTTAAAAAAATTAGAATTTTTGAATTGGTTTTTATGCTTTTGAGATTTTCAGATATAGATATAATATGAATATGTAGAATTTTGTTGATTTTTAATGAAATGTAATGTAAAAATGCAAGCTAGATGATCTTTTCACTAATGAAAATTTTAAAACCCTAGAATGTAAATTAAATAATGCAAAATGCAAGGCAATGTTAGTGCAAGCTATTCCTAGGATGTAAATGCACTTTGAATTAGAAATATGATGTTCCAAAGTCGGGTTCACCAAAATGAACCAACAATTTTTGTCACCATTTGCACCTCTAGGGTTTTGCACCTAAAACGAGAGAGACAAAGATCATTCACATCAGGTTCACAAAAATGTGAACAAGGGAAATTAAATCACAACTTCTCTTATCCACACCTAAAAGGAGAATGAAGGAAGAGGAATCTGATTTTGAAAAGTTCACACTCAAGAACAATAGTGTGAGATTCCAATGCAATAGTGATTGAAATTTGTCAAAGGAGATTGTTCCCAAGGCTTGAAATTGATAAAGAAGATAAACTATGGATGCAAAACTAAGGAAATGCAAGATGTTTGAAAACATAATGTGATATACAAAATGGCATAAGCATGTAAACAAACTATAACAAAAATTAATGAGATTGAAGAGGTGCACCTGGAAATTGGAAAGTGATGGAAAGGAGCTCTAGTATCCTACAAAAATCATTGTTGAAGCCCACAGGGACACTTATGCCAAGTTAGGCAACTTACTCCTGTTTTGGGGAAATTTTGTCAGAACAGGTTTTAGACAAAAGGGTACTCAGAACTACAAAAACCCTTTTTTAGGCCTGGTGGTTGGACTAATACACCACTAATTGTGACTTATTCCACTTCCATATTTCAAGAAATTCAAAAGTGCTATCTATAGCTCCTAGTCTGCACTTCAGCTCCTAATAAGTTTCTAGATGCAAAACTGCAAAATTTGACTTGTAGGTGATCTCCAAGCTTCTTTTAGGGTCTTGACCACTTTGAATGACTTTGATTATTTGTTGAAAACTTTTCACACCTTTATTTTTGACAAATCTACACACAAGACCTGCAAAACACATGCAAAGAGGGGAAAAAGTGTTAAGGGTTAGTGAATAGAGGTTTTCCTTGGTCAAACCCCAATTTGGTAATTAAACCCTTGAAAATGAAATGAAATGAAAATAGAATGATGAATGAACAACATGCAATGCTACAACTCACCAAACCCTTGATGTAGAAATTTGAAGATATGCAAGTAATGGTTCCAAAGTGCTTGAATGCAAAATCACTTGGTTGCTTGATTAGAAGATTAGGAAAGTTTTTGGAGATAAAAATGAGAGGAAAAACCCTATATTTATACACAATTATGCAAAATTTCCCAAAAATACCACATCATAGGCTGACCTCAAGGCTTAGAGAATAATATCCTGCCAAAATTTTGAAATAATTTTTATTTTTGAGCCAAATGGGACTAATTCGCCCCTAGTGGCGAATTGGTCCCACTTAGGCATTTTAAGTGGGTGTCATAAATTAAGGTGTATTAAATGATGTTTAATAGGATTATTCTCAAAAATACACTTAAGTAGGGCCTGTAAGTGTATAATGGGGCCATTTAAACATAAGAAAGGGTCAAATTATTGATGAAAAGCCTAGAAAAGGGTGAAAATTTGTTACAACACTTTACAACACTTTGAAATAAGGCTTGGTAAGTGATAAAAAGAGGTTATTTAGATGAAATATATTAAGAATGTTCTAGAAAAGTGTGTTACAACATTTACAACACTTAAGGCATCACTTGAATTCTTTTAATTTGTTAGGGCCCAATACCTAATGTGAATGTGTTATCCACATTATAACATTAAATCAAGGCACAACTAAGCCAAAGTCACAGGGAGGACCTAAAAAAGACAGAAAAAGTAGAAGGGTTACTTTTTCAGTGTCCACATATTATATGTGGGTGACTTGATTATTACAAGAGATCACACACATAATATTGAAATAATCAAGGATCAACTCAAACAAGCATTTGAAATAATTGATCTAGGATTGATGCACTATTTTTTGGGTATGAAAATATGGCAAGAAGGAAGGATCAGTCTTTCTCAAACTAAATATGCTCTTGATGTATTGAATAAGTTTAATATGAGTGATTGTAAACCATTTAATACACCATGCGAAGAAGGAAGGATCATGCTTTCTCAAACTAAATATGCTCTTGATGTATTGAAAAAGTTTAATATGAGTGATTGTAAACCATTTAATACACCATGCGAAGAAGGAAGGATCATGCTTTCTCAGACTAAATATGCTCTTGATGTATTGAAAAAGTTTAATATGAGTGATTGTAAACCATTTAATACACCATGCAAAGAAGGATTAATATTGAGTGCTAACTCTACTCAAAAGAAGGTGGATGTAAAATTGTATAGACAATTAGTTGGGAGTCTTTTGTATCTCACCATAACTAGACCAGATATTGCATATGCAGTTGGTATTGTATCCAAGTACATGTCAAATCCACACATTGAGCATTGGAAAGTAGCCAAGAGAATATTAAAATAGATTAAAGGAAATTATCAACTTGGAATTTAGTACAACTATGGAGAGCCTACTTTAGTTGGATATACAGATTCTGATTATGCAGGTGACATTGATCATAGAAAATCAACTTCAAGATATATGTTTCATCTTGGGTTAGGACAAATTTCATGGAGCAACAAGAAGCAAGCAACAATATTACTATTATCTACAAAAGCTAGATATGTTGGTTCATCAAAGGCATCTCAAGAAGCATTATGGCTCAAAAGACTACTAGAAGAAACACAACATCCACAAGTTTTTCCAACTACTATATTTTGTGATAATCAAAGTACTATTAAGCTAGTGAAAAAATCTGGTATATCATGCTAGATCCAAGCACATAGAAGTACATCATCATTTTTTCATGATTTGATAGAAAACGAAGTGGTGGAGTTAAAAAAATTTGGAACAAAAAATCAAATTGCTAACATATTTACAAAAGCATTATCTGAAGTGAAATGTCTAAAATTTAGAAACTTGTTATATGTCAAGGAATTTGTATATAGTATTATTTTTTGTAATTATCCTCTCCAAATAAACATTATGGGGGGTTGTTGGAGATAATGTTTATGTATTAATGTATTTAGAAGTTTTAGTGTGTATTTAGAAGTCTTAGTGTTGTAGGTAATGTTTATCCAAATCTTGTGGAATACTCCATAAAATAAAAAAATCCATATTGTTCTAGATTTTTCTTTTTTCAGTCTTCTCTTAGTCTTTCTAAGATATTCTAGAGATTTATATAAATCTATAAATACAGTAGCAATGTTGCTATTGTAATCATCCAAAAATTAACAAATCTCTTTTGTAATTTGATAGATATGAATATATATAATTAAAGTGTTTCTTTTAGTTGTTGTCTCAAATGTTTTATTTTATTCAATAAGAAGGAACACCTTTATTGTGGGCAGCTAGAGTTACAGGCCTCCCGAACAAAGAATATTTCAATCTTGTTCTCATAGAAATGAGACAAATGAGTGATGCGAAAACCATAACTCCCACAAGCTCCATTATTATGGGTAATGTTTTTGAGGACTTCTCTACAAACCAAATCTTTGTTGTTACTTAATGAATTGAAGAGATGGCCAGTATCCTTTTCAACTTCTACCCAAGGCGAATCTATCAAGAAAATATACAAGAGAATAATTGAATTTGTGTGGGAAGTAACCTTACCAGAACTGTGGACTATTGGCAGAGTACTGGGTGTGGATGTCGATGATGCCTCTCCCGAGTCAAAAAATTGGTATAACTCATATCTCACTGTACAACTTCTTGACATAGCATGAGCTCCTTGTCTTGAAGAAAAACATTGTTTCAATGCTTTCCTTGCATGAAACAAATAGGATCTATAGTCCATGATGGATAAATCTCTCCAACACTAAACTAGCCCATATACCTTATCTGAAGTTGAGCATTTGGCTGATCCAGCAACAAATCCTTTATTTGCAGGGTCGTAAGCTTTATCAGATACATTCCATAGGAGACTAGAAGTCGTGGATTCGAAACCCTGCACATTGCTTTGGATATTCTTCACATTCTCTAGGAGATATATGGAGGTATCTAGTGTGGAAACAAAATTGAAGTTGTCATAGTGCAGATAGTTGTAATTTATCCATACTTTTCCACTAATTTCATTACCACAAAGTTCTTGCAAAGTATTATTTGCATTTTATAAGCAATTTGAACACTTTTTTTTTGATGTATTCCCAATACACTGGAGCAGACCATAGACCTTGTTCAAAAACTGGCCATGTGCAAAAGTGTTAAACCTTGAACTTTGAGGTGTATTGGGAAACAAATCATTGATAACATTTTTTAGGTTAGAAGAATATGTACTCATGTATGTGTCAGTTGAAGCATTATTACAAGTAGACCATCTGTAATCACATACAACTGAAGGAAAAATCATGAGAAAGAGCAAAGGGAGAAAAATTGTTCCTCTCCAAAGATTGTGAAGTAAAGAATTACACCTCATCTTAGTGTTCACCAAAGCCTCAAATGTAACTACACATTTACAGGAAAGATACCCATAATTGGCAGAATTTTACCAATTTACAAGGCATTCCCATGACACTGAAAGAGGGAAAACTAGCAGTTGTAGGTATGAATTCACAGTCAAGATGTTTTTTGTTTTATTGTCACGATGGACTTAGGTTTTGAACAATTGACTCTTATTAGATTTGTTTAATATAAATCCAATTTATCTACCAAGCGGACCCATTAGTGAAATAATTTTTTTATATGGCACTTCCCTTTCCTAAATTGTGGGGCTTGTGACTACTTGTCTAACAAATTTTGAAAAGGACCAAAAAAAAATCATTTGGGAAGTGTCTAAATTATTTATAAAATAGTAGCGTATGTACAATAAGGGTGGGTAGAAGAAGTCGCATCTTAAATTTCAAACAAGAATAAAATCTAAACAAAAATAATAATAGATTTCTTTGTAGCAAGAGTTAAAGTACTAGTAGGAGGAGGGTTTGTATAATCTAGTTTACTCAACTAGATTTGAAGTATTAGTAGGAGGCTCTCAAGAGCATTGCTATTATCAACTTTTTTGTCTTCACCTAGAGGTTAAGTTTCAAAAATATGCAATATAGCAAGATCATGTTGGAGTAAACAAGTCATTGTCTAATAATTAATTAATCATCAATTAATTATTAGAGTCTTTTTACTTTAGTTCACTTAAGCTAAACTTAGGAGTTGATTTCTTAATATTTAGTTTGATTCTTAATATTAGATTGGACTAAATTTAAGACAAGTTATCTCATTGCATGAGATTATAACACTTGTCACTATCTTGTTAATCTGCATGTAGGGTTTCCTTGTGCATTGCATATATAAGCATGCACATTCATTTGTAATATTAATACAGGTAACATGGTTTAATCCAGGTTATTTGCATCAATAATAATTCTCAGGTTATTGAGCATAATCTTTCTTTTGATCTCCTTTATTTTGATAGGTAATTTCTTGCAGGTGTTTCATTGGATCAAAGCCTAGATCTGTAGCCCCCTATTTAATTTCTAGAGGGATTTGACCTTTAGAAAAAAATTGGTGCATCCTGGAGCAAAACGTGTCTCGCCATCACATCCAGAGCAGCCAAAAACCCTAACATCACCCAATTTTTTGCTCAAATCTAAGCAATTGCAAAAAAACACAAAAAAAATAGTAGCAAAACCCTTCATATGGAATCCGTACAACCCTACTACATCATTTTGTGTGCCAATGCAAATTTGCAAGTACAAGATATGAGGGTTTGAAAAAGAAATTTTGGTTTTATTATTTTTTCCCAAATTAAAAATTATCAAAAAAATTAATTCATTTTTTTTTTTAAATTAGAAAAAAAAAAGTTTTTAAGTAGCCTACGCAAGGTCCTACGCCGTACCCTGGTAGATTGCATTGGTCATCAGCCCCTTCCTCTCATATTGGTAGATTTAACAACCACTGGCGGTGGGTAAAGACCCTTCCAACGACTATTAAGATTCGGTCAGTGGTCAAACAATGGTGGCTTTAATCATCGTCGGCCACCTTCTAAAATATGTTGGTGCTTTAGATTTTCAGCGACATTTCGCAGTGGATGGAATCTTAAAGGATTCCTTAGAATCTCCACAAAATTTGGTAATCCAAAAATTCAAGTGACGGGATCTTCAAATATTCCAAGGAATATTCTAGTGATTAGCTTTTTTTTGGCAAGGTGGATATTTTTTTCTCTATGACGGCCATCAAATTTAAGCATGTATTTTTCTGACATCAACATAATGACATGCTGATTTCATCATATAGATGACCCTCTTTTCCCCCCTCCAAGCCCTCATTTGGCCTAAGAGAGCAGTTTTTTTCTTTTCACCATAACTTCGGCATATGGTGTCGAAATCGGGCAAATGAGATATCATCAGAAAGATGGTTCTGCAAACTTTCTAGTGGTGTAGGTCTTATCATAAGATTTTTCCAATGGTTTCTGTTATTCTTAGTAAAATTAAGATCTACATTTTTTGCTTCTAATCTCGTAACTTTTTTCCCATATCTCTAATTTTCATGGTTCATGTGGCATTGGAAAGGTATTTCAAAGTTCTTCAGATCTATTCATGCACTTTTACCAGAATCTACCCCCAGTAATTTTATTCAATATTTTGTTTTTTTTACACTTTTCTTAATTACTTGGATTTCTTGGCACCTGGAAAGGATTTGTTTGTGTGAAATGACATATTTTGATCTGCTTTATTAGTATTGAGGTTTTTAGTCTCTGACTATTTCATTTGAGTGTCATGGGTTTTTTTGTTCATCCTTTTGTGATCAACTTGGGCAAGGATAACTATGATTCTTGGCAAATGGCATCTTGACACATCTCAAGTGCCTTGATATTTTTCCTTATTTGTATGGACTCATACCTACACTAGACACACCAAGGAGTTTATCATTATGGGGCATTATTAAAGATTCTATTGTAGGGGTTATATGTTCTAGTGTTGATCTTGACACTATGTATGTTACATCAAACATTGACTATCCCCACATACTTTGGACATGACTTTAGGAGATCCATGGAGACCCTCATATCTCTCCATACCCAGAGGATCCTGCTGCAGATTGTCTCATCCCTCTTGTAGATGCAGATTGCATACCCTTTGATAACAATACTTTAGAGGAGATTGAGTATATCACAGGTCTTGCATGTTTTGATGGTTCAAAGAATTGTATTCATGTTCCCTCTCTTCAGATTGAGACTACATCATCTTCTATTGTTCCTAATCAGGAGTACATTGCCACACTATTGGCCCCTATTGATTCAGCACAACAGGACACCATACATCTTCCAAACAAAGCTACTTGGGATTCATATCTTGTAGACATATCATCCTTGTTTGTAGAGTCTTGTATTATAGATCTAGAGGATTATTTTGAGAACATTTATCTCCTTATTTTTGATAGCCGTATCAACATTGTTGACCCACCATCTTCATCGCCTTTGCAACTTGTTCTATATCGGTCTTCACAGGATTTTGGATTGACATCATCACTTTCTGACATGTGGATACATGAGTAGTTTTCAGAGGCACACATCATCTGGATTGGCTTCTCCAATCACCAATGGATATGTTTCTTCCTAAGGGGAGAAATGTTGTTTATAGACAGTGGATCATATTCTATCTTCAGATGTTCATCATTGGCACGAGATCTATTTCTTTGTGGCGGGGATTTACATCATCATTTTCTCTCTCCTATCAGGGGGACATCTCTTGTACTTGCATGATAGAAGCAATCCTTGGGGGGTCACATTGAGTCCTCCTATCCTTTTATCTCTAGTGTAGTCATTTATTTTTCTCTCTTTTGGAGAGGAGTTTTTCCCATGTGGTTTTCTCCTTTTCTCCAGTTATGATAGTTTCATTTATGTACATGGGTACCTTATTAGGCCTTGTAGCCAGGACCCATTTTTTATTCATTTTTAGCTTCCTTTATCAGTTATTTAGTTTCTCCCTAAGTTGATCTTAAGGGGGTGTTGGAGTAAACAAGTCATTATCTGATAATTAATTAATCATTGATTAATTATTAGAGGCTTTTTACTTTAGTTTACTTAAGCTAAACTTAGGAGTTGATTTCTTAATCTTTAGTTTGATTCTTATTATTATATTGGACTAAATTTAGGACAAGTTGTATCATTGCTTGAGATTATAACACTTGTCACTATCTTGTTAATCCGCATATAGGGTTTGCTTGTGCATTGCTTATATAAGCATGCACATTCATTTGTAATATTAATCCAGGTAACATGGTTTAATCCAAGTTATTTGCGTCAATAATAATTCTTAGGTTATTGAACATAATCTCGCTTTTGATCTCCTATATTGTGATAGGTAATTGCTTGAAGATGTTCAATGGGAGCTATGGGTTGAATTAGTCAATTCCAATAGATCAAGATGAGAAAATTTGTCAAACTTTGACTAGCTACCAAACCCACAACCAAGAGCTTATGGAGAGACAAAGTGGTGATGGATGATCTAAGACAATGTTCTTTGATACAAGCCCTTGAGTCTATACATTACACCTCATATTTCTATAATGATTTTTCTTCAAAAATAAATGCATTGGAATAAATGAATTTTCATTCAGTTTTGAATAAAAAAGAATAAGAAATGAGAAATGGAGATGTTATATGGAGATGTTGAGAGGAAAATTCAAGGATTAAAAATCATTAGCAAAGTTCTTAATGGAGTGGACATAAAAAATAAATCAAAAAATAAAAGAAGAATCCAAGCAACCCAAATTTGAGTTTAAGATCATTTTTCTTTGTGAACTCTAATATCTATCATTGAAAAATTAGTTTTATGTCATAAGGACTCTCCATCTACACCCTCATTTGTTATTGTTCTTCTTCTCACCACAACTTGAGCTAATTTGATGGAGTTCAAGTTGAAGAGAATGGAGAAAGATAGGAAATCAAGATTAGTTGTATTTTCCAAATTGTTTGACGGGTAAGTGCAAAAAGATGCGGGGCCAAAAAGGGGGCTTAAGTGGCCACTTTTTTTTTGAAAGTAGGAAATATTGACCTTGGACATGAAATTGAGGATAGCTACACTCAAAATTTTGAGATGCAACAAAAACAAGGATCGTAGTGCTATGAGTCTACTTTCTAAACTACTATTTTCTTTTGGAAATGGTTGAGAATAAGGGGTTCAAAAGAGAGGTCCACAAAAATTGGTGCGGTTTTTTTCATAAAAACATAACATAGCAACTTTTGTGGCTCCCTAACATGGTGAGCTATTATTTAGTATTTTTTAAATTACTTCAATGAGAAATTAGCTAACAATATGTAGTTTATACTCGATTTTTCTGATAATTTTTTAATGAATATTTTTTTTTAAAAAACTAATTTTCAAAGTGGACACTTCATAAAAAAAAGAATTTTGGCCATGCTACCCCTATAAATTTTGGAAAATAATTGATTTTCTTTAATATGTGTAAAATGGAGTCTATTTTCTAAAAATGTAATTTATTTAAAATTTCGATGAACAGTTAATTTATAACGAAAAAAAAACCAAACACTAGTTTTTGCCAAAAAATGGACACACAAACAAAATAAATTATAGATCAAAGGCTTAACATTGTCAAAAAGTGAAAAAAATTACATCGTTAGATAGCTAACATAGATCCTAACATTACCCAGGTGTTTGATTTGTTCGACATTGAAACACATGCAAACCTAATGATGAGCACAAATGCAATTATGTGAAATATTGTAGAATTTGCAAAAAAATGTTTTTGGATGTTGGGAAAGCCCTCCAAGCCTTTGGGTTGGTATTCCAAGGAAAATACCAAGCCCAAGGCTTGGGAATTCACAAAGCAATAAATAACATGAGTGTGTTATAACATGAGTGCGTTATTTCTTAGTTTTGACATGGTTTTTGCATTTGTGCAAGACATGTCTAGCAAGACATAATGTGAGCATGTTGTAATGCACTCATGTTATGTCTTGCTTTGTGTTAAATGGTACTCTATTGAATGTATGTATATATTTGTATGTATGTATGCTTGTATGTCATGTATGTATGTATGTATGCATGCTTGTATGTATGTATGTATGTATGTATGTATGTATGCATGTATTCCTATATGTATGTATGTATGTATGTATCAGTGCATGTATGTATGTATACCTATATGTATCTATTCATGTAAGATTGTATGTACATATGTACATGTATTCTTTTTCCTTGTATGTATGTAAGATTGTATGTACATATGTATGTATGCTTGTATGTGTGTATGTCTATATGTATGTATGTATGTCTGCTTATATGCATGTATTTATGTATGTCTTTAGAGGGAGATAGAATTTTAAGAGAGAGAGAGAGAGTTTTCTAGGTAGGGTGGGAGGGAGAGAGGGAGGGAGAGACCTGAGAGAGAGAGAGAGAGATAGAGGTAGAGAGGTAGTGAGAGAGAGACCTAAGAGAGAGGGAGCAGGAAAGAAGGGGTTGGAGTGAGAGGGACTTAGCTAGGTAGGGTGGGAGGGATAGTGGGAGAGAGAGAGAGAAATAAGAGAGAGGGAGAGAGAGAGGGAGAGAAAGAGAGAGTTATGTACGTAGGGTGCCAGAGGGAGAGACTTGAGAGTGTGAGGGGGGTGAGAGGGAGAGACTTGAGA